>VZTA01000982.1:0-37542 GCA_013398855.1 Mohoua ochrocephala
AACAGCTGCTGGTACCTGGCACGACGTAATCCGCCAGCTTTGCCAGCAGCAGGGAGGCAATCTTGGAGGCTGGGTCACTGGGATCGTCCTGCTCACTGTTCAGAGAGGGCACTGAGTAACTCCAGGGAGGCAATTCCACGTTGCCACAGTCCTCAACACTCATGAGAGGCAGTGCAGCACGACACAACTGCAGGATTATAAGGACCAGCTTTGGAGAAGGACGCTGATCCAAGAGGAGGGACAGGAGCTTGGACACGCAGGCTGGCTGGCTCAGGATGGCTTTGCCTATGTGACTCCTGAAAGGGAAAAGAATCTTGAAACTAAAACCAAATTAATTTACTATTTACAAGATGTATTAAAAGCAATTTCAGTGTCTGACAAAATATCTGCAACACTGACAGCATTATTAAACACTAAGATTAAGGGTCAGTTTTAGAATGGTTTGAAAAAAATCCACCGAAGATCCCGCACGGGCTTTGACACGCAGGAAAAAAAAATACTCCAGAGCAAAGGCCTCATACCTTGAGAGGTCATTCAGAAGGCTGAGGACATCCTGAAGTGCATCATTCCCTGCAGCCTGGTTGCCACAGCACTCGGTGGCTCTGGCCAGGTGGTTGGTGAGCAGGCTGGAGACCTGCCTGGCCAGCCCAGAGTGAACAGCGTCGGTGGAACCCCCTTTGGAAAGGATGGAAGAACACACAGCTGTAATCAACAAAAATCAATGTACTCACCACAAAAATAACCCCTGATATATCCACCATTAGCCAACAGCCACGTGTCTGTAAGTTTACGTGTGTTATGGGTGAATTCTACCATGAGAGAAATGCCAAATGATCCCTCAGAATCTTCAGGTTCTCTGATTCAGTTTAGACAGAACCAAATGGCAAAACTTGAAATTATTTCCATGGGAAGAAAAAAAGCCAGAATTAAAAAACAACAAGAAAAAAAATCAACTGAATTTTGTATTCACTTCTTAAGAACCCCCAGAGTCCCAAGTCATGGTGAATGATTGCCCTACTTTAAACACATTTACACCACTCGTCAGGCAGTTCTAACACACAGAGCAGAAGATATTTCCAATGCTGCTCCTACCTTCTTCCTTCTCCCACTCCACACAGCGGTTGGCCAGCACCTGGAAGGCAGCCCAAGCCATGGTGGCCACCTTCTGCTTCTTGGTCTGTTTTTCATTTGAGCTGGACTCCGTCTGGCTGCTCAGGCTGCAGAGCCGGTCCATGAGCTGGACCAGGCCGCTGCGCACCAGACACTTCTCCTCGCTCCTGCAGGAGAAATTCAGGGTGGAATTAACTTCTCCATCACAAACAGACAATGGGAATAATCCAGAACTTGCTGTTAGCTCAGTAAGTAATTAGTTCACTTGGCAGAAAGATGGCTCTGCCTCTCCCTCGTCCTCCCCAGATGAAACTGTGAGGGAATTGAACTGGATGCTCTCAGATTCGCCTCGTGATGTAGAAAGGGGATGTATTTATACTGCTTAATGCTTCTCCTTAAGGCAAAGCCTACTAAGGCCAGGTTTAGATGCTCCCCCTTCCCTTCCCTTCCCTTCCCCAGGCCCTTCCACACCTTGTGTAGGGAATGGTGCACAAGAGGCCAATGCTGTTGGCACAGGCGATGGGGTACCGGGCACACAGGGACACCACCGACGTCATCGTCTCTCCAAAAGCCTCCTGGACCTGCTCCACCATCCCACCACACGTCAGCTCTTCAATCCTGTAGGGGGGTTAGAGATTGGGAATGGAAGGCTTCAATTCACCAACTTCCAAAGCTTTAAGAAAATAATAATCAGTGCATGTTAAGAATTACTCAAGGGAGACTTAGAAGGAAGACTGCAAGTCACGGATGTTTTCATATGAAACATGTAAACAAGAGAGTGTGGTGGTTATAGCTCAGACACGATTAAATCTCACTACAAACAAAATACAAAACATTTATTACATTTAGATGACAGTATCAGCTAAATCTACCACTAATAGCTAATTAACATTAATTTAGAATTAAATCAAGAGAGAAGGAGGCCCTCTATACATACCTGGGTACTTGTCAGCCCAGTACGAAAGGAAAGTTCATCTACTGATAAATAAAAGCATTTCTTAGAAGTTTCTGCCTTTCTACCCCACCAAAGAGCCAAAGTATTTGTTGCACCCTTAGCTCTGCCACCTTGTACCCTCTCACAGCTACTCACTTCTGGCTTTCCTGGATGCAAAGCAATTAACTCCCTTCTACAGAGACCAAGACACTGAATTCTGGAGAGATGCACCCACCTCGGCCCTCCCTGGAGCACCATGGTCACCGGGCCCACCAGGTGGGTCACGCCCCCGACGCGCACGGCGGCCGTCAGCAGCTCCCTCATGTGCACCAGGGCCTGCTTCCTGGTGTTCCCACGTCTCCAGCGGGTCTGGGCAGCCAGCAGGAAGCTGCTGCTGGACACCTGCGAGGTTTGGGATGGGATTTTTGTTAAGACACAAAGAAGGCACCTCCCGGTTTTGAGCAAGTTGGAATTTGAAATTAGAGAACGACGTACGGCTTGGTCGGGGTTCGTCCCAATGAAAGCAAAGAGCTGCCCCAGCAGGACACTGTAGGTGGGTTTGTCCCTGCTGTCCTCGATGGCCAGGGACTGGAGCAGGGTGAAGGAGCTGCTCCTGTGGCTGGTGACGTGCCGGCGCCTGCGAGGGAAGGGGAGTGTTACACCCGGCAGCAGGAAGCTGATCCAACCACCACAAATCCTGCTCTGCTGGCAGGGATAAACTGTGATCAAGATGATCCTTTGAACAACACAGAGGTGTCAAGGGAAGGACTCAAACCTGCTGTACCTCTGGCTGGCCCGGGCAAACTCGATGTCCTCGTTGCCAATCATCTCCAGGTCGGAAGGGGCGGACATGCTGCGCAGGAACACGGGCTGGCGCACGGCGTGCGAGATCACCTTGGTCTCAGAGGCTGATTTACAGGCTGAAGTATTAGAAAATAATAAAAAAAAGAGTCATTCCTGGTGCAGGAAATTATTTACAAACTGGCTTTAAAATCACTGTTGGATATCCCAGTGAAAGCTGAAATATAAGCGAGAATGTGCAAGTCAGGTCTGAGGATTTTCCTGCTTTCAATCCTGCTGGGAGTTAAAGATTTGGAATTGAAGGTTTCAATTCACAAACTTCCAAATGTAACTTTAAAAAATAATGATCAGCACATGTTAAGAATTACTTCAGGGAGATTTAGAAGGAGAACTGCAAGTCACGGATGTTTTCATATGAAACATGTAAACAAGAGAGTGTGGTAGCTATAGCCCAGACAGGATCAAATCTCACTACAAACAAAATACAAAACCAGCTCTGAGGATTTTCCTGTTTCAGGTATTGTTTCAAATCAGATTTCTTTTGATTTGGTTAAGTATTTTTCCTCACTAAATCAGGAGACTAAAGTTTAAATTCCACCTGTTATTACTCAGATCTTAATTTACCATCATCATGGCTATCAGAAAACGAAGACTCGAATTTATTTATTATAAAAGAATTAATTTAGGAAAAAAAAAGTTTAATTTTGAGCAAAAGAGGAAAAAATAAGAAATAAATGGTATCTTTAGGAACTGCTGGTAATGAGAGATGTACCTGGAGTTTCTGCAGGGGTCCCAGATATGCTTCTGGTGATCCCAGACTGAGCTGCAATGGTGACATGCAACAACAGCTCAGCTCTGTTCATCAAGCTCTTCACCAAGGTTTTTGTCTTTGCTAAGGGATGAGAGGTCTTCTGGATCAGGGAATTCACCTCTTGGAAAAACTTCTCCCTAGGATTATGAAAGGGAAGTAAAAGAAGCAAAGTCAAGGATGTTTGAATGCTTTCAGAAAGGAAAGGTCAGTTAAAGGGGACTTAGGGCATCAATCTGTTCTGTGCCAACAAAGGAGAAAGCAGAAAAAAATGGAAGAAATAAACAAGTGATTTGTCAGCAAACACAAGGAGTTATAGGCATTCATATTAATTAATATTAATATATTTAGCACAAAAGTTTCTAATCATTTCATCAGATACTTTTGGAACTCTCTGAAATTCCCCTGAAGCTGCCCCTCCTTTGAGGCCTTGCCTAAATGCTCATTAATACTGACCTTAATGCCAGGACCACGTTCTCAAGATCACTCCCATCAAAAGAAACTTCCTTCATTGAACACAGAAGTTCCAGCTCCTTCATCTTGCTCTAAACAAAGGGAAGGAGAAGGATGAACGGGTCTGAGGGAGCAGAAGGAGGCACAAGCACCCGCAGCAGCCTCAGTGCTCACCTCGTTGAAGTGATAATCATAAAAAAAGGGGACATTATTCTCCAGCTTCCCGTGCATGGCATCATCCACCTCGTTCTGCCACTTCTGCTCCAGCTCAGCCACGCTCTGGTAAAGAGACAAAAATCACACTTGTTGCATTTAAGGCGTAGAAGGGATTTTAAAAGAAGAAATCTGAGAACATTTTGTACTTCTGTGGTGCTAAAAAACAACTTTACTCTCAAAAAAAGCTTTCTGTTGTTTCAAATAATTTTCTTTTTACCTGCAGTTGTCTCTCCATGGCATTCAGCTTCTTAAAGGTCTCTCCCATAATTTTACAAAGTAAATCATATTCTTCAGCGTGTTCTTCCTGATATTGGAAATTTATCAGGGACTGGAGAGCATCAACTAAATTCAGATGTTTAATCACACAGGAAACCACCATCTCCTCCATGACTTCTGGCTGGATCACTTCCCTAGGGTTCCAGGGAAAGCCAAACTCATTAATCAGGAGTAAAGAGACCAACTCGGACAATTCATATTCATCAATCATCAGATGCTGCATTCACAAACGAGGTTAAAAAACCAGAGGGAAACAAGGACTCCTTACTTTATACTGGGTCTAAATTGAGGCCGAGCACGTCCAGAAATTTCCCTGAGCTTGATCATGATTCCTGGGGGCAGCCTAATCCTGGGCAGATCAAAGTAGTGTCCAACAGGAGGCACGAGCACATCAGAGGGATACGTGAATTCCCTGTCCTCCTCTATGGTGAGAGGCAACGGAGAAGGGCTTGGAGTAAGGGCTGGAGATATGACTCCGTTGGCTTCCACCTGCCACTGGCACCTGCAAAAAGAAATGAAAAAAAAACAATTAAAAGGACTTTTATTTCCCCTCTCATTGAGAAAGACACTTCAGTCGACACGTTACAGAGAGTAAATATTAATATAGGAAGTGTGGCTTGCAGCAAGCACAACCCAACCCTCCCTTTACTCTAAAAACCCCACTGTTTTAGAGAACATCCCCTCAGTTTTAAGCAACACAGAACTGCTGAACAAACTACAGGAAAAATGATCTAAACATCATCTTGAAGCACAAGACACGAGCACGACTACACAAGTCACCTCCCCTCAGAAAAAAACCACTCAGACCAAAATTGATTTTTTTTTACCTTTGTAAGAGTTTAGATCTTAAGAGCTCTTGACAGGTTTCTTCATCTTTGGTAATTTCTGGCCCGTTGTACAAGATCCTCAGCATGGAACAGGCCAGCACAGAGAGGCCCAGGGCCAGGTCAACCAGGAATGGCAAACCTCCTGACACATCCTCTGAGGATTCCTGCAGCAGGAACAGGGAGAAGTTCAACCAAGCAATCCACCAGGGAGTCCTTTCCAGTATATTCAAGATAGGAGATTTTATATTTAATCTTTCATTTGTAAGATACAGCTCGATATCAATCTTAACTCTTACACCAAAATTGCTTAACAATTGTTTTAAGAACAACTCAAGACAAGAAATAAGGGATTTAAACGTTATTTTCCTGAACCAAGAAGGAACAGGTGAAGTTATTTTTGGTTCAGTCACTCTAGTCCTAACTTGCAGTGGGATTCAAGATTCCCTGTGTTCGATCCCAACGTCCCTCCCCTCTCTTCTTCGTGGGCTGGAATCATCATTTCCTCAGGACATCTCTGATTTTCAGGTTGTCACAAAGAAATCCTGACCTACAAGCAGCAAGGGATGCTGAAGTGGCTTCCTGTGCCAGAAGGTGGCTAAGACACATTTGATAACAGCTCTCTCCATGAACCCCTAAGCCTGTGCCAGCCCATCCACAGGGATCTCTACATCCCAAACTCAGGGTTTTCACTGCCAGCACACGATTTGTCACAGCCAAACCAGTCAGTTATTGCTGGTTTCCATTGCAAACTGCCAAACTGGAAGCACATCTCTATCGATCTGCAATGTGTGGCAGGCAGGGGGCAGTGGAAGCTGAGGCTCTCCCCTGGAATTCTGCCCCCCCTGGAATACCTGTGCTCGGACAGTGCAGGCAAAGCCCCACATGGCTTTGTCCGGAGTGTTGTGCTCCCGACCACTCCGCATTTCAAAGGAGAACGTGACCGTGTCTCCTTCCACCTTCAAATATCCACGGCAGGGAGGAGGGGGAGGGAAAAAAAAGAAAATAGATTTAATAATTGAGGCAAACGAACAGGCTTTTCACACAAGCGGTTTATTTTATAGATTAATGCTTTTAATGACAGTTATCCGGGTGTTATTTTTATCTCAAATGAGATACTCTGATTTAAGATTTTTCCCTTTTTGTAAAGGTGTCTTTTAGTGGACAACTTGACCTCAATTTTGCTGCTGGCTGACTACAGTAAAACAGAAAGAACCACCATAGCTGTAAAATCAAAAGAAGAAATCATCGGTTTGTTACTTAGCCTTGATTTTCACTGTTTGTCTGCAAGAAACCAGGCAATAATTAACAGTTCTCTTCCTGAAGGAAGACAGACAAGCTCTTCAATTAGAAGAACGACAACAAATTAATCAAGGAGCTTGCTAAAAGAACAGTACCAAAATCCATGAGTGAAAAATAAACCAAATTCCATTAATTGTGAACAATGGAGTTCTCATCTGAAATTGCTTTCCAGTTTCTTTTCACATTTCTTTTTTTTCTTCTTTCAGTTACCTCTTGATTTCTTTTCACAACGTGTTTTTGTTATGTAAAAAAGCCCAGTTTTAGTGTGGGACAATGTAGCAGCACAAATATATATTAAACACAGATAAAATCACACTGCAGAGAGTGTGAGGGGACACATTGCCAAAGGATTGAAACGCTGAGGTTTCAAGAAGTTTGAGGGATTCTTCTGTCTTAGTTTTACTGCCAGTGAAATTTTAAAACCCAACAGAAACGGTTGGAAGCTGTTTGTTACATTTGCCACTCGATATATTTGGGGGTTACTATCCAAAAAATTGACTTTAAGAGAATCTGCACAGACTGTGCAAGAACTTCTCCTAGGAGGGTGCACTCAGGAGAAGAGCAGTGCCATTTAGAGACTCCAGGACTCCAAACATCTCCATCAGGAATCCCAGTAAGACACAAAACAAACTCCGAGGGAAGCATCACACGGAACACAGAGCCCGGTTTAAAGTCATCCCCCGAGGACACAACAGCTCGCTGAGCAGGGATCTCATCATAGATAACTGTACATTTAAAAGCTTGGAATGCAGAGCTGTGAGGGTAAAATGGGCTGGGCATGGTTTCCAAAGGGAATTTTCTATGGGAAAGAGGGGGGGATGGTAATACTGTACCTTCACTAAGTCCTTGGGCCACCCCGTTCCTAAGACACTACGGCTGCCATATCCCAGTGTATTGCCTCCATACTCAGCAACCTTCCTACTGTTTGTGCTAGGACCAGCATAGATCACCAACTTCAAAACATAAAATACACTGTTAGACTGTAAGAGAAAAACAAGAAAACCTAATAATAATAATAATACTTAGCACTTCCACCGCGCTTTCGACTCTCGAAGCGCTCCATGCACATGAACCAATCCTCACAGGCTCTGTGAGGGCAGCAGGGTTAAGTATTATTATCCCCATTTTACAGATGGGGAAACTGAGGCACGCAGGGACTCGAGGGGCTCGGGCCCTGCTCGCACAGCAGGGCTGGGAGCAGAGAGCAGGAGAAATCCTCGCTGCCAGCCCTGAGGCAGAGAAGAAACTCCTTCCCTGTCGGGAAGGGGGTGATGCTGCTCCCAGCAAAGCCAAAGTTTTGTCAGTGACTTTGGTGGGAACACGAGGAGCCCGGGGTTTTTTTGGGGGAGTTTAACCAGTAATGGGTGACATTAATATTGAAGATACTCCCATGAGTTATTTATGAGCATCCCAGGGCTTGCTCTATGCCAAAGAATAAACAGCAGCACTTAGCAAGCAGCACAAGCAGCTCTCTGCTAATACAAAGTAGATAAGTGCTATTGGTTGTTTTCTTAAAATTAAAGTACTTGTTCCTATTAATCCAGGTAAACAAGCTATTTATCATCAGGGAAAAAGGAACCTCTCCAGCTCTGCCCAGTTTAAACCAACTGTGCTGATGGATGGAGGCAGCTGGATTAAAATTCGGGAAATAAGGAAAACTGAACACCAGTGAAAATGAGAAAAGTCAAACTTGGACAGTCTGAGCCAGCCTGAATTATTTTTTTTAAAAACCAGAAGAACTGATAGAATTTCTGAGGGGAAAATCCAAACCCAAACCACCTCTCAACCCCCAGCCCCTGGAGCCTCCCACACTTCTCCCCATGGCAGAATTCCCACTACTTTTTTTGAGGGAATTCCCACCAATTTTTGAGGGAATTCCCTCATTGCAGAGGTGCTGAGCTGGCCCTTGCTTACCTTGTCATAATCATACTGGGAGGAGCATCTGTTGTCAAATCTAAGATACAAACAGCGGGCTCCTGGAATGTGGACAGTTTCCTTAAATTTATAGTTATCCCTGACGGGATGGACTGTCTCCACAGTCTTCCCAGCAGCCCAGGGAGCAGGGATCTTCAAACCAGTCAAGAATCCTGGCTCTTCCTTCTCTTCCAGCATCCTGAAATTAAGAGTGAGAAATTTGGCCTAAAACACAGCACACAGATTGCTGTCATTCAGACATTGAGATATAAAGTACTTAAAAATCACCTCTCAGTACTGATACAGTGACACAAGGAACTGACTCCTGACTGTATTGAGGGAATTCATATATTCTCTATATTATCATCATTATATAATTAACTATACCATTATTCATACATTACATACGTTCTTATTCACAAAAAATCATATTATCACAAAGTCTTTAATACTCCAAGTTCTCCAATGCTGCAAATAAGCATTTTGATTTGATTTTAGCTGTTTGTTTCTGTTTCTAAGCAGGAGCTGGAAAACTTTGAGCTGAGACACAGCATTTAAATGCAGGAGTTAAAAATGTTATTTCTCTCTGTAAATTAAACCATTTAATAGCTTTGCAATGGTTTTAATTCTGTATCTCATGCTGCCAGAGCAATTTACATTTTCTCTTGATGGTCCTCCTTAGCCTAATTTATTGTGAGAGGAACATTTAGAATTAATTCTTAATGCTTGAGGTGAGGGAAAAAACCAAAACAAACCATATTCTGTGTAAACAACCTGAAGATATTAATAGTTTAATTCTATATACAGAACAAAATTTGGAACGAATTGCCTTTTGCAAAAGCTTATATGAAAACTGAGACAGCCTTAGAAATCATTCCAGCACACCTTTAAAAATTAATTCAAATAAAAACTGCTGCTTTATCCCACAGCAATGGTCAGATGGACATCATAGTTCAGTTTATCCCATGAAAAGACCCAAATGTAAAGAAAATCACCTCTCATCAGGTAACTGCTTCCCTTTCTGCTCTGGAGCACAACTGGGGGAACTGTTCAGTTCTGAGAAAACTGGAGACTGGGTTTTAAGCAGCAGTGCAGTCTGTGGCCCAAAATACACAGTGTTAGGGACATGCAAACTGGAAAGCATTTTAAGAGCTCATTATTGAAATCATTAACAATCCTACTGTTGTTACTGACAACAAATCATTACTGAGCAGCTCCTGGAGCAGTCAAATTTCACATTCAGCATCAGCAGCTTTGGCAGCTGTTGAGAAACTCTGATCTCTGATGTGTGGATGAGTCTCTGCAGGAAGCTGAGCAGCATTTGGGAGGCTGCAGGCCCCAGGTTTGGCCCTGGGCAGCCCAGGGGTGGCACAGAGCCCGTACCTGGCTGGTGTAAAGGACCAGCTGCACCAGCTGAGGCATCAGGGCATCAGCCATGGTCAGGGTCTGCAGGTTTGGGTGCATCAGGGATGTCAGCAGCACGGGCAGCAGGTGGCCAAGCATGGTGGCCTTTGTGATCTGCTCCAGGCCTTTTAACCTGTAAGGAGAGCCAGAGTTACACAGGAACAACTCTTCTCATAGGGCAGCGCTTCTGCTTTTAGTCACTTCTGTTTTATCTTGCAGCAGCAATTCAAAATTCAGCAGAGAACGTTTGTATTCTATTAACAAAATCCCCAAAACAATCTCGAAACCATTACAATTTCTCCCAAGTGTCAGTGACCTTGAATTGCTGACAATTCTCACTGAACAATCAGAGAGCAGAGACAGTAAATCAACAGTTTAATAATTACTTAGAGAAGGATAAGCTCCCCCGGGCACAGGATGAAAGTCCCCATCAAACACAAATGCACCAGTGTGGATATCAGCTCCCAGCACATGGAGCTCAAAGGACTTGAAAAGAATCTGCAGCTACAAAAATATATTTGAACACCAACTCATCTGAAAATATCACCCAGGAATTGTGTGCTGTCAACAAACACAACTAATCTTGCAGGCACAGAGAACCAGAAAGTGAAACCTGAAACGCAGCTGGGACGGGGAGCTGTTTGTTTGAGGAGAGAAAAGTTCACGGCTTTTGTCTCCATCCCATTCCCAAGGTATATTTTTAAGGGGAGGGGAGACAGGGAAGGGCAGGTGATGGAATATGGGGGGTATCCAAACAACATCCAAGGCTTGCCATGGATAAATATCTAGTCCAGTACCTAGGGATGTAAGAATCAGGAATTTAAAAATAAGATTGCTCTAGCTTACAGGAGTATTCCCAGCTAATTACAGTTTATTTCCAGGTATCCTACTCATAAATACCATTATAACTGACTAAAACCTTCCCAGTTTGAGGTTCCTATAGAAATCATCAACCTACAGATGATCAGGATTGAAATGGAGACTCATTCTAAATTCTCCACCAGCTGAGTGCTAAACAATTGCTACAGGAAGAAACAGTTCCTGTGCATTCAGAGCTCAAAGAGAAAGTGATAAAGAATAATGAATGCTAACTGAGCTTGTACAATAAGCCACTAAGAGCAACAGTTCCCTGTTTCCAAATTAGCATCCTCCCACTTGTCTTACCTTTGCTCCCTGTCAGAAATGTCACTGTTGATTAGTGCTGTAGTGACTTGTTGCAGCATTTCTAAGACTTCATCACATCCTGTCAGAATTTGTGTGGCAAGAGACAAAATGCTGGTCTTGAGTTCCTAAGTTTAAAAAAAAAAAGGAGTTACAGGATACTTAAATTCTTAGAGAATCCCCCCCCCAAAAAAAAAAGGACAACAGAACAAAAAGATGGATTTCCAAATGAAAAGAATGACCATGTGACCTGGCAGGCCTGCAGCAGGAGATTCATCCAAGACTTAAATTTGATTAATGTTAAGCCCCAAAGTGCTGGGAGAAACTAGGTGCATGTTTTACAGGATGCACATCCAGTTTCTAGAGGGAAGGAAGCCCCAAGTCCAGCACGGGAGAGAGCTGAGAGCCAGCCAAGGGACAGGACTGGTGACACAATGTCCTAGCAGGGATGAGGAGCACTGCAGAGAGAGAAACTGAACAATGAACACGGGGGTGAATAGTGAGACAAGAAAAAATACTCCAATATTTAGCATTTACTCAACGAGCCTGAACAAATCACTTCCAACTGCAGCAGCTCACAAGCACACACAGCCTCAAAGAGCAGCAGAGAAAACCAGCTTAGCAAAATACCACAAATTCAGAAATCAATTCCATTAGAGAAGAATTATTACCAAAACTACTATGAGCAGACAACCTGAACTCCAGGGCAAACCTGGCTTCTGGGAGCTGGCTGAAGGCAATTCCAGCAGCATTTTAATAAACTTATACCAACCAAAGCCTGTCCTCAAACTTTGTCCTCTAAAAGCTTCCTTGCCACAAACTTTACTCTCTCTATTTCAGACAACTGACGGAGGTGGTTCTGCACAAGCTTTGTTTGTTTAAACTGCAAAAAAAGCAGAAGCCAGGTAATGCAAATGAGAAACCCCTTTTCTATTTATTGAAAAATATTTTTTTCAAGGATCACCTGAGTGATTTGGAGAAGAAAAAGTGTCTGGGGTAATGTGTCCAGGAAAGGAAGTTCCCGTGCCAGGAACCCTACTAGCACATATTAACTAAAATATATTTAAAATCTCATTATATGTATATTTAGGAAGGGAAGTGTCTGCTCTCACTGATAACAGGGAATGCAAGCTGCAATCCTGAACATAAAATAATTGCAGATTTTACTCTGGACAGTTTTTTTCCTGTTCTCCAACTATTTAAGTGTATCCAAAGGAAAAGAACCACCAGCAAACAGCAAATGCACTGCAGGAACAAGGTGTCACAGGCACACTGACTGGAGAGAGCCATACTAGAATAAAACTTGGTGTTTACCTGTACCTTCAATGTCTCTCCCTGCAAGGAGCTGTCACTGTCATCATTGTCATCAGGTTTAATCAAAATAGTGTTACTGAGGAGGTGGTTCTGCACAGCCATCAGGTACCGCAAGCACGAGGACGCAGCCTTGAACACAAATAAGTAAAACTTTGCATTATCCAAACCCTCGAGTCAGGCAAGCCTCAGACTTGGAAGTTGGAAAGAGGAAAACAAAAAAAAAAGGTTGAGGAAGAAGAAAAGCAAGAGCAAAGAAATAATTGTATGTATTTAAGAAAAGAAAGCGGTTGCGAAACGTTGAATTTTGTGAAATAACTCACAAAAATATAAAGAGGCAGCAAAACTTGGTTCAGGTTTGGAACATTACAGCAACATTCAGGAACTCTAAGAATTAATTAATTCTTAAAAGATCACGCCACCAGAGGGATAAATGTGATTCACACTCCTGAAGGTGATGGGTCCACGCCACTCCTCCTTTCCCACCCTCCTGCAGCACAGGCCAAGACTTCCTGTCCCCTCCCAGTTGTTTTGATGGAAGCTCAACCTGCCTTTCTCAGGGAGCTGATCCTGCTGAAAACACCTGCCCAAACTTTTACCATCAAATGTCAGCTTTCAGTCCTTTTTGTCTGTCACTGATAATTCTTGCAGCCTGTATGAATCATAATACACAACTGTATGTTTGATTTTTTTAAGCTGTTGCAACGCTTTGAAGCCTGAGATCCACAACCTTCCCTTCAACTGAACAGGAACCAGAGCAACTGGAAAATAAATCCATGTATAAACCTGTTCCAGCATTACTGAATGATTTACTTTGCTGGGAGAAATAATTCTTTCCTTCCCTGCACAGCACAAACAGAAGATATTTTTTCTCCTGGACTTGTTAAGACACAACTATAAAAGTTTCACCTGCGTGTACTCAGTGAGGAGGATGGATTCAAGGAGGAAAAGAAGCCAAAGGCAGACATACTTTTATCAAAACACATTTTACTTACAGGCACAGTTGAAAGAAGCCTTTGAAAGTCATCTTTAGATACAGTTTGGCACTTGGTGATTAAGACACAAGATTCTCGGACAACAATCTTGAGGATGTAGTGCAAGAGCTCATCATTGAGTCTTCGAGAGAGGCAAGAAAGGTGGAAAATGTTAATCATTAATTAATGGTGTGTTTTGTACAGCTCAGCTCACTCTGCAAGCTGGATCCCTGATTATGGGAAACTCAAATTCAGACACAAAAAAACCCCCAAGCCTGAAATGTTCAACAAGTGCAAGAGATTTCCAGGGGTTTGCTGCATTGTGCTGATGGAAATCTGTGATTTTTTAGGGCTCCTCTAAAAGACTCCTCCCACCTTGAACAGATACTTGAGACTGGCAGTTTTACTGCTGGAAAGTCACCTATGATATGCAGAGAAATGCCATAAAATCCTATTTATGAAATTATCATTCACATTTACCACGAACATGGCAAGGAATGAGGAATCTCAAACTGAGTTTGTGTACAGAAGCCTCCAAAGTTTGCCCTAAAACATCAAATCTTCCCCCCACAGACACAAACAACATTCAGGTCCCACTGCAGGAACACAATGAGCAATTCCAACAGAAGTTCCTGCAAGTTCACCTCAAGTCCTTAAGAAAGTCATAAAAATTATTTATAATGCCTTTTTACCTATAATGATCATCATCTTCACTTCCAAATCTGTTGTTCTGCAGCTGCTCAGCTAAATTAGTCAGGATAACATCCCGGAGCTGGGAGAGGCCACTGTTCCTCTCTCCTAAAAAGGAAATAAAAGACTTGTGCAAAGCAGCATTTTACAGAACAGATTTTATTTCCCCTGATACCTTGGTTTAACACAAACTACAGCTCAAGGAATGGCTGCATTCCCAGGGTAACCAGAGCTGCTGTCCCAGACTGGGAGCACTTTCCCTGCCCATGGCACTGCTGGAAATTCCCAACACTTTGAGCACCAACATGTTTCTGTGAAATAACAAATTACTGAGCATCAGCTGCTTCCAAGCCCAGATTCCCATTTTCCTGGTGAACTCAAGGACATTATTCCCCCTTCACTGAGGTCTGACACTTCCCCTGATTCCTGGGTACTTGCAAATATTCCTTTTCTCCACCTGACCCACCCCAGGCCGTGCAGCCTTCCAGAAGTTGAAGCATTCCACAATTTCCTAGAAAAGCATGGATTTAAAGCAGAGCAGTGCCCAATATCCCAAACTGTTCTCCCTCTAAGCTCGAGATGTACTTTGATTTTTTTGGTTCTCAGTTAGAAAAACCCCCACTCTCACCTGGCAGCAAGACATTCTCACCTTCAGTTAAGACCAATTTCAATAAATTATTGATTTCTGCTTCTCCAGGATACAGGATATTTAAACCAGAGCTAAGGAAAAAACAAAACCATGCATTACTTGCTGGATTTAGAAGTGAACAAATCCATTTCAATGGACGTGTGACAAACAGCACCACAGGCTCAGCACCTGATGGAACATTCACAGTGACTGCAAAGAGCATCCTCCAGATTTTAACATCAATATTGGCAAATAAGCAGCTGTTTTCTCCAGGAATCTCTTGCAATCAACTATATTTTATTGTTTAGGTCCCAAAGCTTCTCCAAGAGCTATTTGCTTCCCTCTGGAAAATTCCCCATTAATCACTTGCACACAGGGCAGCACAATCAGTTTGTTAAGAAACAGAGATGTCAGGAAAAAATGATGATGGCTCAGAGAAAAACTCCAAAAAACTCTGGTGATGGGGTAACAGCTGAGGCTTCTCTGTGACCAGAACAATGGAAAATACAAATATAACAATCAAGGAATCAATCACTAATGCTACAGTTTTGTACTTCCTGAAGACTGGCTGTAGAGAGGTGTTAGTTTAAGGTACAGAGAAGCTTCTGGAAGGAGCATTTCAGGAAGACCCCAGCTCTGCAGAAACGTTCCAGGTGGAGATTCTTCCCCTCTAACTTCTGATGAACTCTGTCCTTTCTATGTGAATTCCCTCAGCAAGATCACAATCACTTCAAAGGAGCACTTCATGCCTGTCTGAAGTACTGAAATTATGCAGCTTTGCCATTTCCTCTCTCTTTTCTTTTCCAGCAACACTCTCAAAGAAAAGAAAACTGGGATGTTTTTCAGCTTCACACTGAGAGCAGGGATTATTGCAGCTTCCTTCCCCCTGGCTCATGCTGATCCACTCTGATAGAAACCTCAGGAAAAGTTATCACACGTTGCCAGCCACCTTTGAGGGTTCCATTGGCATCAGAATCCCCCAAGGAGAAAACAGGAGGAAGGAAACATCACCCAATCCCCACCTCGGAGTTGTTGAACAAGTCACTGGAATACACAGGGTTAATAAAGAAGGTGTCCATGCAGGTGACAGGAGACACTTTTCCCTGTCAGAAAGCAGGGCCCTGAAAATGCCAGGTAATCCTCCTGAACCACACCATCCTTCTTCACTCGGACTTGCAGAGAGCCACAGAAATTTGGAATGCTGTGATTCACACCAAGAAAATGCAGGTTGATCTTCAAAAGATTTTGTTCTCAACCTCTGGAGCACTTCCCACTGGAACAGGTTCTATTTGTCCTTGGCAGGCTGGAGCCAGCATTCCTTGGCCCTGAGATTTCCATTATCTCCTTTTCAGGAGATACAACCACACTTTATTTTGTTTCCCTGGCCCTTCAGTCTCAGAGCATTCCTCAAGTATTATTAATCCCTCCAGTGTTATTCATTCTGCTTCTCCTGATGTTCCTTTTCTCCAGGAGAACTCCAGTGCTGTCACTTCAAACACTGAGGTAAGAGCTGCCAACAGCAGCTTTGCCTTTTCCTGAACACCACAGCAGCTAAATAAGGAACTCCTTCAAGAAAACTTTGCTTGAATTTAGCAACTATTTTATAATAAACATTAAAAAAAATCCTTAAGAAAGTCAAGAAAAAGGCAACAAATTAAAAGTATGGAAAGTAATTACTGCCTGTTATTTCATCAAGACAAACACATTGTATTTCTCTTCTTCCACAGACAAACTGTAATGATTTTATCATGTCTTCAAATCCATCACACTAAATTTTCTCATATTAATTTAAAATTAAACTGACTACAATTTCAATGTTCATCTGTTAAAATCCAAGTTAAGTTGAACTTGATAAAACAGATATTCACCTAATGGCCAGACAAACTTCCTTCTGGATTTCAGAGCAGATCTGATCCCTCGGGGCCATCAGTAACTGCCACAGTAACAGGCCAGACCTTCTGACAATATCTCTGTTCCTTTCAGTTTGGGGGCTGAAGAAAAATTTAAAAACCACCTAAGAAAAATTAAACACAACAATATTAATATAAAAAATATAAACATTACTTACATTAGCTTCTTTTCTGCAGTCAGTTTTTTGAACTATTTGTGTGAGTCTAGAAATCTGAGAGTCAGAATCTGATTTTCAATCAAAAAATGGGGGAAAAAAATAGAAAGAAAGAAGGAAATAACCTCTGTGGGCTTTATTTTAATCTGGAAAGACAGAGATTAAATTTAAATTAGGGCTCTTAAATGAGTATATAAAATACTGCAAAGCCACTGTTAAATCAACCTCCATTACATGGATTCCAATGGGGAAAAAAATAAAATAAAATAAAAATGAAACCAGTGGTTGCCTGTACTCCAAAACAAGTTTTTAACTTTTCCATGTGAATTTTGAAGTCCATTTAAGGTTCTGTACCTGGAAGACAACGAGGATGCAGCGGATGATGCAGGTGTCTCCATTGACCATGGCCTTCTCCATAATGTCACAGATGCTGCTCAGGTGATGGGCTTCGATGGGATGCTGCTTGCCCAAAAAATTGCTGATGGGGAGGTTGTTGCTGGCTGCCAAGAGGTTGAGTTGGTGGATGCACATGGCACCAACATGGTGCAGTAACTGGTTAATGACCTCGTTTGTGGTTGTTGCATCCCCTGGAAGGAGAGGAGTTCAAATGCTGTTTATAATGCAATAAATCAACTTTTAAATGCAACAAATCAACTTCAGGGCACAAAAGGATTACCCAAAATGCCTTTTTAACGTGCTGAAGGCAGCAAGAATCTGGGATCTTCCACACACGTCTCACTTCGTGTTTTTCCCTCTCTTAAACCAAAGCTGAACCATGACCAATATTTACAACTCTTTTCAGGAATGAACTCAGCTTTTATCAGAAAGGCAGTTTCTGTCTGTTCATTCTCTGACACTCCTCTGTTTCACTTCCCCTTTGTACAAAGTGCTGACTTGTGTGTTCCCCTCACCTTTGGGCTCTGCGATGACGTGACTCACTCCCAGCCTCTGGCACACGCAGTGGAATGCCTGGTTCCCAGGATTGCACCACTGATCAATATAATCATTGGAGCACGTCCAGATCATGTTATTCATTGTATCATAACAGGCACCTAAGAGAAGGAAAATATTTCACACACATCAATTTGGTAGAAAACCGGACTGAAGCATCTTTACGGCCACTGTAAATCCAAACTATTTGCTTTAGAAGTGTATAAAATTTCACCACGGACATGCAACCCCACCCACCACTGCAGAATTGCTGACTGCAAATTCAAACCCCAGCTGGATTATTCAGGATCTGAGGGGCTGCAATATTCCTTACCAAGCCCTGGCACCAGAGCCCCCCGTCCGAGCGAGCTGCCCGCAGCATCGATGAGATCTGCCCTGCTGGTGAACTGCCCGTCCGAGATGTTGAACACCAGGCTGGAGGCAAGAACTACACAGAAACACAGCTCCAATCAATCCCTGAGAAGTTTATTGCATCTCACACAGCCGAGGACTCCCGATCTGCCACAAATGGCTCTGACTTACTTTTTAAGGAGGACAAAGCGCTGGTGCCCCCGAAGAGCGAGCGCGTGGCCGAGCTGCCCGAGCCCCCCGGGGGTGGCACCAGCATCACCAGGTACGTCCCACACGTGTAGATCGGGGTCTTCCTCAGCATCTTCAGGGGCAGCCCACAGCTCGTGTTGGCAGCTGCAACGTGGACCAGAGAAAGGTCACAAAGTGCATTTCTGCAGAAGGAGGCAGAGCTCCGCTCAGGGCTTCAAAGGGATCGATATTTAGAAGCCGCGTTAAGAAGTTTCTGCAGAATTCCAGAACGGTTTGGGTTGGAAGGGACCTTCAAGATCATCCCCATCCTGTTCCAACCTCGTGGACAGGGACACCTTCCACGATACCAGGTTGCTCAGAGCTCCATGAACCTGGCCTTGAGCATTTCCAGGGATGAGGCATCCATGACTTGATGGCCTCCCAACCCCACACATTCAGCATCAACCCCCGCAAGGCTACAAAGAGTCTCACGGGTTATTCAACCAAAGAAATCAACTTCCAAATAAAATAAAGAAAGAACGAGGCATAATCAAAACGATTAAAAACTGTGTGGTGATAATTACATTGAAAGCACTTGGAGCCAAATGATCTCCTCACATACAGAGATCACTTGAGATTCACTATGCACTTGCTATTTTAAGTTCTCCTGCTCCTCACGAAACGTAGACAGCCCAAATGATCTCCCTCCTGCAACAGCTGATCAACACTTTTTGAGTGCTGACTCAAGAATTAGCCAAGAATAGCCACTTACTCTCCTTTTTCTGTAGCACTTGAGTTGTTAAATGGCAAAACACAACCTTTAAAATACCTCTCCGAGATAACTCCTTGCCAAATTCCCTGGAAGCAGAGCTATTTCATGTATAATTTATTTTTATGGAAACATTTTCAATTGTTTCAAATTGAAGAAAGAAAACTCATGTACTTGTGAAGGAAGAAGAGAAATAATTCAAGATAAACAGAATAAAATCTTAAGACAAATCTTAGAAAGCTCCAGATCATCCTGAAAGCCATCACTGTAGCTCATCCGAGATTCCCTCATTAACTTGGGTTGTTTCCATAAAAGAATACCCAAACATTGTGCAGATGACCTCAAAAAAGTGCAAAATCACCTCAGATTTGTAATATTCCAGTGACTTGTGAAGCAACAGTTCCATTTTCTAACCTGCAGGCCATTTTAGAAGCCCAGCTGAGCTGCCAGCAGAGAAACGCAATCATCAGATTCCCCCAAACTAATTCGATAATGGAATTGGAAGAGGGTGCTACAAGTATTCTTCCCATTTCCCATTCCTAAACTTTCCTCACGATCCTAATTTGGCAAAGGAACTGATAATTCCAGCATTAAGCAAATACTGTGTGGATCTTTGGGGAATAAAGACAAAAAATAGACACTTTTTTTTTAAAAAAAACCCCTGTCCTAAGAGGTCAGTAATGAGCAGGATGGATGCTGTGTGCGTGTTAAGAAATGAAAAGTAAAGCATTTCTGACCTGCCTGGTCCTCCTTGAGGGTGTTGGAGATGGTGGAGCCCGTGAGAGCAGCGAGGGTGGCCGAGGGGGAGGCGCGGTACCGGGACAGGCGGCTCAGCAGCATCTCATTGATGCTCTTGGCAGATTCCCCCTCTTTCCTCATCAGGATAATTCTTTCCTGCAGAGGGTTTGCTATACAAATGCCATTTTCTACCTAGTAAAATGGAGGGGGGGAAAAAAAACCACTTTAGATGTTGAAATCCCATAGGTGAGCGATCACCTGAAGTGAGCTGTAAAATGAATACCCACAATGTATCGGGTAGGGATACAAAGTGAAACTTTGCTGACAGGAGTTCTTGCAAGAACAAAGTTCTGAAAGCAAGACAGGAGTATTTCCTTGTTTGTGACTTTGTGGTTCAATAGAATAATTTAATAATAATTTAATTTAATCTAATATCTTTGAGATATTTAACGGGATATCTTCTATTTCTGCCTGTTCCTAAAGACAGAACTGCTTGTCATAAACTTGAGTTTATTTAGGAAACTCCGCTTAAAAATATATAATCCTCTTGTAATTTCTTAGAGCTGTTTCCCTCGCAAATCATTTGGCTCTGAATCATTTTTCCAGCCAAAAAGTGTGAGCAATGATTTCCTCAGACCGTGATGTTCAGGGGATGTTTTACTGCAGAATGCATCTCTTAATGAAGATGTGATTTAGAGCGTTAGGGATTTTCCATGAGTTGTACTACTACAGCCTCCCAATTCCAGCTCCACCATCCCACTCCATCCTCCTCTGCTGAGCAGAAATACAGACATTAAAAAATACATTTCATGCTACAAGAGAATTCATATTGCTAAATATAATAATCCTCTGGAGATGGAATTGGACAGTTCACCTTCTGTTCTGTTCAGTTATTTCACATAAATCCATTCAAATCACACCCATAAACATCCAAACCTGACACGTCAATTAGAAAATGCTGATTATTAATGAAACTGGCTTATGCTACCAACATCAGGCATAGAAAACACATGATTTGCTTACTATAATTTCAAAAATATCCATAAAGACAGAGTGGCCTTTGGGGGTTTTTTCGTTGAGGCTTGCAGGAGACCAAATCCAGTAGAAAAAGGTGCCATCTGAAGAAAGATGCACGGTGGTCATAGTGCTGCCAACTGGGAAGTGATTTACTGGCATTGGGATTATCTGACATACCTATGAGACAGAGAGCATCTTAACAGGTCTGATTTTGCAGTTTGGCCTTAGAAGTATGAACAGTATGAAAAATAAACAGAGATCAAATGCAGTTAGTGCAGAAGAGGCTTAATATTGGACTTAGTAGTAGCATTACATTGATTTATTACCAACAGCTATTCTGTGATATTTGCCAAATATCCAAAGCAGCTCATACATCTCCAATTTAACCTATCTAAAAATAAAAGGATCATCTCCTCTCTAACGATGGAGAACAAACCCACGGTCCCACAAGGAAAACACACATCCTATTGAGTCACCTACTTCCTGCAACTTCTCTCGAACATTGCTTGAAACTTGAGAAGAAAAGGGGAATCTAAACATTCTCAGTTTCAGGAAACACACTGGACATAAATGTGTACATCCATCCTTAAAACCACAGCAGGAAAAACCCCAAAGTAAACAAACTGCCCCAGTTTTACAAAGGGCAACAGTTGCTTATTTACAAATCACAACCAGATCTGAAACAACACCTGAATTTTGGGACAGTGGAAGAACAAAGTGCTGCTCAGGAAGAACACATTCTTGATTTAAATCAAAGTCCTTTTTGCTATTGTTTGATTGCTTTAAGATGTGACCACACTGCAATCATGGAATCTCCTGAGTGAGAAGGGACCCATCAGGATCATGAGTCCAACTCTGGCCCTGCACAGACACCCCAACAATCCCACCCTGGGCATCCCTCAGAGCGGTGTCCAAACACTCCTGGAGCTCTGGCAGCCTCGGGGCCGTGCCCATTCCCTGGGGAGCCTGGGCAGTGCCCAGCACCCTCTGGGGGAAGAACCTTTCCCTGATCTCCAGCCTAAACCTCCCCTGGCACAGCTCCAGCCGTTCCCTGGGTCCTGACCCTGCTCCCAGAGAGCAGAGATCAGAGCTGCCCCTCGGGAGGATGCTGTGGATTGGGATGAGGTCTCCCCTCAGTCTCTTCCAGGCTGAACAAGCTCTATCAGTACCCCATAATATAGAACAGTGTAATTACAGATAAATATGCATATATATAAAGACACACTGAAACAGTAACACCTCTACCATCACTTACACATTCACCACACAATCACTTCAAGGCGGGGTTAGAAAAACGCAGTTCCACAAAGTAAGAAACTTCAAGGATAAAACGAATTCAAGCTAAAACGTGTGTGGATTCATTCAGCCTGGTTTTTTTCCTGTCCCAGAACCCTGTCCCCTTTACCTGCAGGGTATGTTGATCCACGAGCTGGAACAGGTAGTGAGGTTTGCTATCAAAGGACACGGGCCGATGGAGGAGTTTGCCGTTGCCAAAAGCCACCCAGCCCGTCTCCAGCTCCTCATTCCGGCAGTACACGAACCCCCTGGAAAAAAACCCACCAAGATGTTCAAACTCCTTCAACCCTGCCCTGTTTCTTTGGTTTCTTTTCAAATAACAACTCGCAACCACAGTGTTGAACTTTGACTGAACTTATATTCAAGTCAGCGATTTTTGTTGTGAAAGGCTTTTAGCGTAAAAAGCCTCGTGGCTTTCAAGCAATGAAGAAGCAAGGAGGTACAGTGAGTCACAGCTGCACTAATTACTTAATGAATGACATAATTAGCAAACAAACACTCACAAACTCAGCTATAAATAAAAAGTCACAGAACTGGTCTGTAGTATATCCCTCTCAGCAAGGAATCAACCAACTTCCTAGACATTAAAATATAAAATTGAATCTAAAATTCTGCTACTGTGGAGGTTGAACTGATGGCCTCCAGAGGTCACTTCCAACCTCATATGTTCTTTAATTTTAGACAAAACACTCTCAAGAAGAATTTCAGATGAGAAAACCAACACATTAAAATAGCATTTAATGAAAATTCGCAGTATCATGGAATCTCAGACTGGTTTGGGTTGGGAGGGACCTTAGAGATCGTCTCCTTCCAAGCTCCATATGGCTCCAGTCTTGCTACTCCCAGCATCTGAGAGAGGTTTCCCAAAAAGAGGAACTTTTGGGTTTATGCAGCTCTGCAGAACAGCCAATACTGAAGTGTCCCTCACCTCAGAGTTCCGTGCAGTCCCGATCCCAATTTGCTTATTCCTCTGCCCACGGAATTGGTGGTGTACAGGTAGAGCCCATCAGCTGCAAGGCACCGGCCTAGGTCTGCATCTGGAGCGGGAGGAAGGACAGACAGAGACCCCCTCTGTAACATTCCAGCTGGGAATTCTCCCTGGGTGTTACACCCCCATGGAAACCAGCACATGGCTCATGGCAGGTCACTACCAAAGCTTTTTTTAATACTGAATTTATTATTTGGTGCTCTAACAGCTGCTGTAACACAGGCACAGCCCAAGAGACCCCGTGGTTTCTTCGCATCTCCTTAAAGCCTTAGAGGTGCCCAGATGGTCTCACACAGTGTGAGAGGGAAGAAGAATCAAATGTTGAGCCTTGATATCATTTCAGCCCCAATCCTGTGATTCTCCCAAAGTTCTTCAGCAGATCTTTCCACCCCTGACCACTTCGATTAAGACAAAATGTATTTGACACACAGAGCAGTAATTATTAATAATCAAGATGGGACACACAAGTCCAGTCAATCTATTGAAGTTCACAGGATCTGGGCACTCAGCTGGGGAAGGAAAAAATCCACTCACTCTCTTGCCCAACCACCTAAAAAGAGATGTCTCCAATAAATCTGCAGACAGCCTAAAATGACAACTCAAATTTTTAAATTCCTATGGATTGCGTTAAATGCCATCAAAGCTCGATCTAATATTTCTAAAGCCACGTGAATTCTTATTTATTGCAAAAATAGTAAGCAAACAAAGCAGTAAAAACTGAGAATGAATTCAGGAAAAGAAATACAAAAGAAAGCATTAAAAAAAGAACTTCAAAACCAACTGGGCAGAAACAAAAGCAGAGTAGGGAAGAGGGGAAAAAAAAAACCAATGAACTTGTAATTCTAAAAATAAACTTGCTGTGCCACTGATAGCTGGCTATTGAATGCAGGGATACTGCATGGGGCAGTGATTATACTCACTGAGGGCCTAACGAGGGGATAATATCCAAACTCTGTCTGACCCCTCTGAAAAATTCCCACTGGAGTCAGGAAGGGTCACTGGATCAACTGCTTTGGACTGTTTCCTATAACCTCACAGTTTAAACCAGCAACCCAAAAAGCAACATTTTCTGAGCCCCAACACTAAAGCTTTACATTCATCTTTAAACAATTATCAGCACTAAAAGCATCCCGTCCTCCCCTGCTAATAGTGACAGGGATGAAATAATTCACCTTTATTTTCACTGCTGGCACCAGTGTTGGCATCAGGGGCAGGTAACATGTCCTCAAAGCCCCAGGACACGATGTGCTTCCCTCCAAGCAGGCAGGAGGGGGATCCAGGGCCTCCCTCCAAAAGCAACAACCTTTAAGCAGAAAATAAAATAAAATTTCATAAAGGATAGCGGTAGCAAAAATGAGCTAAATGAAAAGTTAAGACAAAGCCGTATTCGAAGTAATTATTCTGTCAGAGTTCATAAGCCACTTAAAGGAGTCATCAATGTTTGATGAAAAACTAAAAACATAACACCCAAACCCCAACCAGTCGATGCTTTTAGATTTGATTTTCTAATGTCTTCTGCACATGACTAAATCTCAGTCTTTCCTAAAGCTTTCAATAACTCTAAAGCCTTTTTAATCACTTTTAAAGACATTCCTCCCTGCGTGAACACAACACATTTTCAGAGCTGCTGGAAAAGTTTCTAAGGAGAAAAGTCACTACAAACCTGTAGAGAACATCAGCCACAGGCAGGGACCCCAGCTCAGTCTGTTTCTGTAATAGATGCACTGTATGAACAAAGGTTTTCAGCGACCCTCTAAAAGGACAAGAAAAACATGAATTAAAGATGTCTATTGAAGCCAGACTGAACACACACAACAGCAGCCACGGAGAACACCCAGAACCACAACAAGAGAACAGCCAAGATATGTCATCAGCTTCTTTTCTAATTGGCATCTCTTTCCTGGAGGATTTTCATTCTTTGGGGAGGAAGGGGAAGGAGGGAGAGAGGGGGACAGAGAGGCAGAATTCTGGGGAACCTCTGGCCTAAATTCTTTTTTTGGAAGAGGCTGAAGGCCCAAGCAGGGAGGGAGAGCAGCAGCCAAGGGCTGGGTCATCAGCAACAGGTTCATAAAAGCAATCCAGGCACCTGATAAAACAACTCAATGCCGCTCCTGAGGCAGCTCTTCCAGGATTCCTTGCAGATGATTAATCACATTTAGATCTCCAGTGCAACCTGTGGCTCTTCCTGGGCTGAGCCCAAGTGTGAGCAAGGGCTGCTGCACTCCCACCTAGAGATGCCTTTCCTGACTCAAATAGGAAAGACCAGACTCATCCATTTCTTAGCAAGATTCTGATTACTTTTCACAGAGTCATGGAAGGGACCACAGGGAGTGAGTCCAACTCTGGCCCTGCACAGACACCCCAACAATCCCACCCTGGGCATCCCTCAGAGCATTGTCCAAATGCTCCTGGAGCTCTGACAGTCTCGACCATTCTCTGGGGAGCCTGTTCAGTGCCCCAGCACCCTCAGGGAGAAGAACCTTTCCCTGAGACCTGACCTAAACCTCCCCTGACACAGCTCCAGCCGTTCCCTCTGGTCCTGCCCCTGCTCACAGAGGGCAGAGTTCAGAGGTGTGGACTGGGATGAGGTCTCCCCTCACAACTCCAAATTTGGACAATCCAGACATCTTCAAAAATCTGTATTTTACAATTTCTGTTTTAAAGGTCAGAGCCATTTTCTGGAAGACCAGGCAGCTTTATGTCCAGGCATTACAGCCCACCTAAGAAGGAGAACTGGCCTTGTCTCAGATCAGTCATGAGCTGATTTCTTCCCAAACAGGAGTGATCAGCTGCAGAGATCCTTGCCCTGCACTCTGCTGAATCCAACCTTTTGCTGTCACATGTGGTCAGTCAGCTCCCAAACTTTCCTCCTCCACACCCCAATCCCTGTTTTTCCCCAGTGACATCTTCAGCTCCTTGCTTTCACCGATAAACCTCAGCCTGGAGAAAATTGACACCAAACACATTAAAGCACCTCAATTAATTATTTAAAGCAATATTTACCCTGTTGTTTTATTTTTAGCAATAAGAAGCACCCAAGATTGCAACGAGGAACGTCAATAATAGTCTCATTTTGAAGGCTTTTTCTTCAGCACACGACTTAGATATTTAAAGGAAAAGTGTGAGGCTTTCAGAGGTGAACAAAGCACAATGGGATATTTCAACTCTCTAAGCAATGCAAGACAGACTTGCAAAGAAAATAAAAGATCAACCTGAAGTTCAAAAGCTCTACTTGAAATTTAGCTCAGCTGCAACAGAACATCCCATATTTCCTGCAAATTGACATCTGGGAAAAAAAAGAAATGAGATTGTGTTTATCAAATCCAATTTCTCTGAGCTATGTTCAAGTACACTGCCTTTCAGATAAGGCAGTCGTCAGGACAGAATAATTTGCCACATACCATAAATTTCTCGTTGACTTCATTAAAACAAGTGCACTAGAAATTAAGTGGGTTCCATTTGAATAAACCTTTTCCTAAAGCAACTCGTGCCATATCCTGGGAACTCCAACATCTTAAAGCAGAGTTAAACGTCACAGACAAGGCTGCGACCTGAAGAAACATTCAAGCCAACATTTCCAAAAGGCTCCTTGTGACTTTAGAGCCACATCCGTGGGGCTTTGCAGAGGTTTTGTGTTTCTTTCCTCTCTCCCCAAGCCCCATCCTCTACAAAAAGTAGGTTTTGATTAAAAGCAATTTTGGCAAATTTGTTCTCAATCACCTGATGCCAAACCCATGCGGGACAAGGGGCAGTTTAACCTACAATGCTTGAACTCTTCACTGGAAACCAAATGAAAAAATACCTGCAGACATTTGAGAGACGACACTGAAATCAAATCTGAAAGGAATTGCCCTGAAACCTGGCAGTTCCACCTTCTCCAGCCAAAGAAAGGTGCACCAAAGGGCAGGACAATGGGAAAAGGAGACAACTTTCCTCCCTGATAAACACATTTGGAACCATTCCTAGAGCAGCTCACTGCAGTAGAAGCAGCAATATGCACACGAGGCATTGCTAACCCAGATCCTTCTGCTTCTGCATATGCTAAACACATGCAAAAATGCTTAGCAGTTTCACCCTTTCCAACCCAATATTTAAATATTACAAAGAGAAGACTGGTGCAAGCTAAAAATAAGTATCACCAGTGCAGTCACATCGTTTTTTTATTTGTTTCAATGGAAACAGACTATCAACATCAACCACAGCATGGCCCAGGGGGGCTGGAGTCACCATCCATGGTTTTTCAACCATGGATGGGTTCAAAAACCACGAGGATGTGGAATTTGGAGGCATGGTTAATGGCAGACAATGGCTGGACTCTGCCAAAGCTCCTTAATTCTCTCTATTTTGCCAGTAAACTTTTGTGTACTTGTGACCTCCTTGAAAACACCTGGTTGGGATTTCTCCTCAAGCCAAACCAAAGGAACCCCAGGTTAACCCTTGAATTTAAGTATTCCAGGGCGTTACATCCAACCTCAACAATTCCACGAGTCTCTGTTTTTCCAGCACAGCTCCCTTACCTTGCACAAGCCAAGGCAACCAGGGCAGCAGCAGCATTTTCCTTCTGCTTGTAGGGGATGTGCTGGCCCGAGGGCGCCGTGTCCTCGAGCCAGGAGCAGAGCAGGGATTCGATCCCGTTGAGGCAGTCGGCCGGTTCCTTGGTCAGGCTCAGGGGCTGGCAGTCCCGAAGGCAATTCAGCAGCACCTCAGCAGTGATGTTACACAGGGAAGGGTCTGTTCTGCTCTGGGACTGGATCAGCGGGAACACCAGCAGCAGCCCCATGCGGGAGGTGAACGGAGCCTGCTCGGGCTGCTGTAACAAGCCCTGGCGCTTGAGCAGGGCCAGGGCCTCCTCATCCCCGGAGCTCTCGCGGTCGTGCTGCTCCTCCAGGGCCAGCTGGCGCTGGGCGTTCCAGAGGCCGCGCAGGGCGTTGAGCCGGTATTCCAGGAGCCGGGCGTACGCGTTGCTCTGGTTCCCGCACACGGAGCGCAAGCGCTCCGCCAGCTCCGTCGGGTTCTTGGTCTCGAAGGTCAGGATCTGGAAAGGGAAAAGTGGGTATTTATAGAGGTTTTAAGGAGGGGGGGGGAAAAAAAAAAATCCCATATGGTTGTGGTGTGATTTTTTAGATCAGCTGTTCTCTATAACAGATGGAGGGATATTATTTTTAATTTCTGGGAATGAATAAAGCTACACCGGAGGCCAAAGAACGGGCGAGTGGTGTCGTGCCCGTCTCGGGATGAGGAGTGATGGCCATAAAACACATGGAATTCCACCTCAACACGAGGAAGAACCTCTGTTCATGGAGGATGGCAGAGCTCTGGAACAGCTGCCCACAGAGGGTGTGAAGTCTCCCTCTCAGGACATGTCCCTGTGTCACCTGCTCCAGGTGACCCTGCCTTGGCAGAGGGGTGGGACTGGGCCATCTCCAGAGGTCCCTTCCCACCCCATTATTGTGGGATTCCGTGAGCCTGTTATTGCTGAGTCAGCATCCTCACCCAACCCAGGCTTGGGGGTCGCCGAGGGGGCTTTTTAAACTTTCAATAAACAACAACAACAACACAGATTGTAAAGGAAAATACACACAGAGAAGAGTAGCTTGGAAAATAAACACTCCCCTCCTCTGGAGCTTTCTTCTGTAATCGAGGCAATTTTGCTAAAAACTTCAAAAGAACTGCGAGGTTGGAGGGTCCCAGGGGTTTAGAGCCCTTCTATGAAAACTTCCAGGTCACTAATATTGTGGAATAAGAACGTGCTCGTTCTAGTTTTGGAGCTCTTCAAATAAACAAACAAACAACAAACCAAACCAGATCTCTCCAATTCACCAACAGCTCTGTTACACTTTCTCCCTCCCCTGCTTTTTTCCCTCCTCAATTTTCTCATCTTGCACTTAGCTACACCTTTCTCAAAATACTTGCAGTTGCTGCCATACTTTAAAACCCTAAAAATCTCCTCCTCATCATTTCAGACAGAAGAAAGAGGCTTTTTTGGCACTTCTAAATAAAACTGGAGACCAAGTTGGAACAACAGAAAACAAGTAAACCATGAGACAAAAACATATTTATCGTTTAGTACCCAGCCTGGGACTGGAAAACTCAGAATTTTAAGTAATTTACAGACGATTTTTCTCCCTCCAGCAAACAACAACAGTGGAGATCAGCAAAGTCACTTAAACTGTGGCAAGCTCAAGGAAAGCCATGAGCCAAGCATTTTCTGATACTCTGGATCCAGTGTCCAAAGGGCTCCTGGCCACATTCCAAAGTGCCTCATCCCATCCGCCCCCAAAACACAATCTCTGGCCCATCTTTATGCCGTAAAAGTGTCCTTCTCTCATTTAATAAATAAATATATACGCGGGAAGGGCAACGCGAGAGACAAAGCTGCCACGGGTAACGGCGTCCAGGGCTGTTTGTTTTGTGGGGTTTTTTTTAATTGCGGGCAGCAGCCACAGAGATCATGAAATAAATGTTTCTGGCTAATTGCAGACTCCTGAACAGCTTGTTTTAAAATGCTGCAGGACAAATCACATCTGCCAGGGCCACACAGCCCCTGACTAAAGGCAAGGAAACAGCTTTGCAGTAGGACATTTACCGCCAGAGCCAAGAAAAGTTCACTTGAAAGGAATTCCCATCGTAATTACTCTTGAATGGATGTTGTATTGAGCTCCTTATACCTAATAAACCTCCTTTAATTAATTTCTCCAAGAGATTATGAATATTAATTCCTAAACCACATATTATACATTTAAAATAACCACCTCCTGTTGTGTGTTCTGCTGCCTCAAAATAAGTTTGTCTCCTGTTATAGACGGAATCACTTTCTACAACAGTTGGCTTTCGATTTTCTTGAACTAAACTGGATGGATTCTCCACTAAGTGACAACACGATGCAGAAATGGAGGAAAAATAGAATTAACGTTTGCATTTTCAGAGTTAAATGCTGAAGAAAACAGGTCTGAGGTCTTTGTTAATAACAAAGACACCACCACAAAAAACAAGCTGTGATGTCCTTGGTGTTGCATGTCTTGCTCCTCAAATCCCACAGTTTAACAGGAAAGTGATTTTTTTTTTTTGCCTTTTGATATGGCTCTACGGCTCTGAGTCTGTCTTGTAGCAATCAGGACGAGTCAGTGTCAAATATGTGCAGTTTTGCTGATGAAAAGCCTTTTCCTGCTGAAGTTTTCGTTTCTCCCTGATCTCACAGTTCCCAATTTGCTTTAAAAGCGTGTATGGTCTGTCTGGGATTGGTACGAGTGTTTTGCTTTGGTCTTTCATAAGGGAAATGAGCACTAATTTGGGTAAATGATACAGGAACTACATCAGCTTCAACAGATTTACAAGATCATTCCAAAATGGGACTTGGAGACTTTTGATAATGCAGTTTACATCATCTGATTTTTATACACGACTTATGGAACCAGTGGGGAAAAAAAAAACCTTAATTACTCAACATCATCTGAAGGTCTAAGCAGGCATTTGCACTTCCAGCAAACAAAAGGATATTAGAAGAAAGCTGTGAGGTCATCTGCCACACAGGACACTTCAGCAAATTAAATTAAAGGCTGTTTTCCTCAAAAGCTCGTTTACTAGAGGTCAGTACTGAGAGCTACCTCCAAATAGGAGCTTCGAGACCAAATGTTCCCAGTGAGGCCAAGACAAACATCCCAGGAGCTTCCAGGGTTCAGACACATCCCAGGGATCTGCCCTGGCTCTCCCTGGGAGCCAACACAGCCCTTCCCACCCCAGCACTGACAGAGCTTCACTTGGGCCCTGCCAGATCCATCAGTGCTTCCCTCTGGATACACTAAAGACTCCGCACAGGAATCCCAGCCCTTGCCAGGGTTCTCGTACCTCCAGACAAAGTTTGTCATCTTCCAACTATCTGAAGTCAAAACAAGTTAAAATAAAATGCAAGGGAACCCCCATTGTGTTCTTTCACAAATTCTGATACAGACAACACAACTACCAGTGCTTATAAAAGGTAAAATTCCCTTTCCTGCTGCCTCTGGGCTGCCTCTGGATTTACAGAGTCTGAGCTCTGATTTGGGACTGATTTCCAGCACCCTTTTGGGGTGCCTCAATACTTCCCTGTGTAACATCTGGAGAGATGTTGGGGGCAGGCACCAAACCGAGCCCAGCACAAACCTCACCTGAACCAGTCCCTGATCCATCACCTCCCAACTCCAAACATTCCTGACTAACAAGGTTTGAACGGAATCGAAGAGGATGAAGAGGATGTAACAAACACATCACCCCGCCATGGAACAAGTTACCCAAGCAGCTGCTTACATCTAACTAAAAGCTGAGTTAGTAGAAAGTTTGTCGCTGTTTTAATTTTGCAGTATCTTATCTTTACACGTTATTTCCTTGTTTGATCTTTTAAATCAATTTTAGTCAATATTTTAATTAGAAAACGGCAGAGCCAAAGTTCAATTACTCTAACTGGTCTTTGACATCTTCTTCAACATCGAGGAGCACAAAAGGTATCTAATTTTAGAAGAACTATGGGGGGGGGTGTCATCTTTCCCACTGCATCCAATATTTGTCCTTTTGCATCCTACTACATGACCTTACCCAGGTAATTCTTCCCATTAAACAGAATTTTTGCCAATTCTGCTCCAGAAAGGAGTGGCTGACATTCCCCATTTTCAGGGACACGTGTTTCTCTGCCAATAGTAAATACCAGACCTAGTACAATTAACACACACTCATCTACGTGAAGAGTTTTAGCCTGAGGTTTTATGACCCTATTAAGTAAATTTAAATGTGAGCTGTCACTAAAAGGCAGCTTTTTCCTCTGGCTACAATCCCTGCCCCTTGTCCTCTCCGTGCTGCTGGCAGTGGTGCCTGTGGGGTGTGTGTGTTTTAATTCTGCTACTCAGGGAGCTGAGGAGCAGTGAAGCTGTGCACAAAGGGGGGAGTTTTCATCCTAAAGTTGCACATTTGGAAAGGGAAGCCTCTAAATCTCCCCAATAACATTTAATTCTTTTTCTCCAGAGTTTAACTGGCTGAAGCTCACACGTGAAGGTGAAGATGAAGATGGTGGAACATTTATCAGGATCAATTACATCCCTAACACCCTCCCGGAGTATTAAAGACGGATTATTCCCATCTCACAGGAGGTACAAACCAGGCAGAAAAACAGAAACTACCTCAAAATTGTAAAATACCTTCAACAGCAGCATGAAAAAAATGTAATTCTATTGCTTTTACCACCCCATTACAGGTGTAAGGTCGTTCCTCTTGTACAGAGTTAACAGAGAGGCAGCACCACTTGTTTACTTGGCTCTTTTGTCTCTAGAAACACCAATAAAACAACGTTAAAAGGCTGAATTACAAAAAGTATGGATTATTCTGTAAGAGAAACAGCACAAGTGACAGCTTTAAAGGTACCCTGAAGACTGAAATACACATCCCAACTGAAACTGCTCCATCAACAGCCCTGGGTCCCTACTCCTTGTCTCCCACTCCTGCTCTTGGCATTTTCTGGGACACCCAGCACGAAGCTGCCTTGCTGCAAAACCCACCTTAATTTCTTCCAAAACGTTTTCCTAACCCCTCTCCAAGGCCTTTTCCCTGCTACGCCACGTGTCAAGTACATAAATACGTGTGAACATTTTCTCCCTGATGTTTCAGCTACTGAAATTTTAGAGGTTCTTAGCAGCTGCTGCACTTTACACCGTGCTTCAGTGTCGCAGTTAAAAACTACAAGTTTCAAGGTTGTTCCAATTTTTTTTTCTGCTCCGTGAAATTTTAACCATATCCTCTTGTCCAAAGCCTCCGCTGAGTCCTGTGTGGGGCAGTGCAGGTTTTTAACAGCTCAGCTAAAAGCAGGAACTCTTTTCTTTTGTGAAAGCATTAGAAATCTCAGTGCTCAGAAATAAGCACTGAGACACCGCTACCTTTTACAATTTTATCCCAAATAATTTTTGTAACCATACAAATTTCCCAAATAACCTTCATATCTGAGATGAATTACAGAGTACAAGCAAGCTGTAAATCAATAAAATGCTATCAAAGTGTTGTTTCTTAATTTGTCCATCATAATATTTCTTTGGCTCTTACTCGAGTAATAGGTGAAAATGGCTGAAAAAGGTAAAGAAAAATCTTTGTAATTTAAACATCTGAGAGCGCAGATCACTGAATTAATCAGCTGCATTTGGTAACAAGATCTATATTTGGGAAACAGATTTGCAAAATCATCCTTGAGAAGTTTCCTAACGTTTCTCTACAAGGTTAACTAAAATACGGCTTCAGAAATCCCAAGTCAGAGGCGCCGTGGTCCACATTAGAGAAGTTTAATAAATTCCAAGCCCTGGCAGAGGAACACTGGAGCACTGGAAGGGGATGGACAGGCGGGAGGAGGCTGTTTCAAGCCTGCCACACGCCTGGATCAGCAGTTCCCGAGTCAGAGGTCACAACCCCAGGAGGGGTCATCCACTTAGGAAGGAGTCAATTGTTGATGGTGGCATTAGGGACTTTCAGCTTGACAGAGGTGACGCTTGTAGATGGCAGTAAGGTCACAAGCAGAAAGGTTTGGGAAGCGCTGACCCAGATAATTGCAGGGAACTGCTCTCTCCTTCAGCAATCAGAGGAAAGTGACAAAATGTTTTCTCTGGGCCGGGAGGAAAATGGGTGAAAACTTCCAAGTTTAGCAGAAACCTTCCAGTCTAAATCATTTTATGGCAAACACAAGTCAGTCACAGGACTGGCACATGCTGAGAAAACAGCGCTGGACTTCAGCTCTTCAACCTCTCTGTGGACGGCCAGCCCAGGCCACACTGGGGGGAAGAGGAAAGGCCACCACTTTTTCCTTATTCGTCTCATTTTTATTATTTTTTTAACTTCCACTTGATTAAAGGGAACTGTTTTCAGTGCAGGGCAACACCTCACTCCGTCCTACAGGAGCAGAGCTGAACAAGAGTCCAAACACCAGATGAGGACAGATGTACACATGACCCCAACAGCTACTGAGGGAGGAGCTGCACCTCCAGCTCCATGTTCAAATCAATGGAAGGTGCCCCTACCCGTGGCAGGAGGGGGAACTGGATGATCTTTAAGGTCCCTTCCACCCCAAACCTTCTGGGATTCAGTGGTGGCTCTGCAGAGGTGGCAGATCAGATCTCCCTGCTTTAAGAGACCTCCCCTCCTTCAGACAAACCCCGACCACGCTCACGGGGTTACTGACTCCAGGACAGATGCTTGGTTGGGAAGATTCTGGAAGTGCTGCAGTTCCCTTTGGGGCACATGAAGGACCAGCTCTTCCTCCACTCAATGTCCCTCCTGGGTGGGCACCGAGCGGCCAAAATGTCACGGCAGCACCTCCAGCTCTGTCACGTAGGGTTGTCTCCAAGAAGGGCAAGACTTTGCACTTTGAAAGATTTCTCTGTGTGAAAGGTTTTAAAGTAAGGGTCCAAAGGCTTCTGTAATCACTGACTAATCCAGGTCTCTCCTGACTAGAGGATTTCAGTGGGAAACCCACACCAGGAGCAGCTGTCTCATGCATATCATTACAAAATTCTATCAAATTTTAAAAAAAAAAAGCCCTCATTTTTTGTAAACATGCCGAGAGAGTCGAAGTTGGCACACACCATCACAGAAAAAATAAAAACAGAGCAAAAACCTCCACGCTCTCTAAAACTCAACATACTCCTAGAACAAGCTGAAAGAGAAGGTTAGGGCTCTTGTAACCCACCAATAAAATAGATATGTATAAATACAAGTGTATATAAATGTGCAAAAAGGTAAAATCAAAGCTGCATGGGAGTCAAAATAACAAAATAATAAGTTTTCATAAGCCTTTCTTGGCATAACACCAGCACTGTAACATTTTTTCCTCTGCTTTTCTTTTTATAAATAGACAGAACCTTTGAACAGAAGGACAAAGGAAACACATCCAAACACACTGACATTAGTCACCAATAAGCTCTTTAAAGGGATATTTAAGCAAAACAGACCAAAACGATGCTTCTCCACCCAAAAAAATATCCATTAAAGTATTAAACATTATACATTTTTAATTAAGCACTTCAGCTCAGAAATTCAGCCAGGCTTCTGACCACCACTGATGAAGCACAAGAAGTGAATTAAAGAAGTTTCCTAATCAAAGCAGCAGCTGCAGCATCTCCTACCCTTGGCCAATAGCACATCCCAAGAGATTTCTGCTTGGACCATTTTCAAAGATATTTATTACACTGCAAGTAGGAGTAGAAAAGAGTGTAAATGAGCTCTTGTGTAGCAGTCGATTGCGTGGCCACGCTTCAATCAGATGTGTGCACCTATTTTCACAAAATGGCTCCTCAAGGCCATTCCACATCACCAAAGCACCCCTTATTGAAATAAAAACAGCATTAAAAAAAGGCAGAGAAAAGTTATGAGCTAAATATTTTACATTTGCACCACGTGAAATTTTTTTTTTTAAAACCCTTCCCTCTCAGTACCAAACTCTAAATCAATTTGCAGGTATCTGAAAAATAAATCGATCGCCTGCGATCATCAATTCTATCAGTGGATGGAAATAAAAGGCTTGAATAAGCTGTGACTTGAGAATAAAGACCGAAATGAGTCAAAATCAGTACTTATCAAAACCAAGCACCGCGGCAAAGAGTCTGATTTAATTATTTATTTAAAAGTTTGGCACTGCAAACATGAACAACAGGAGCAGGAAAGATGATGCGAATTGGTGGCACCGGATTGCTGAAACACTCGTTATAATAAATGTCATAAAGCACAAGACACACAGTAGCACCAATTCCATTCCTATCTCTCTCCCAAACAATTGGAGTTTTAGAACATTCCTAACACCAACAAAAAAAATTCTCCAGAGCTGAAGTGTTTGTCAAGTGAAGCTGCGTGTCCAAGTTTCAGGCTGGAACACACTCCTGGCCTGGCTGGCAAGATCTTAAAATAAGGTCTTGTTTGTTTTTTAAAGGATATCCTCCTTTCTTATGCTGTAACACGAAAAATTGCTGTGGGAGCACGTTATTTTCCTAGCACAGTTTTCAGTCTCAATGCTGCTTCTAGAACTATGCCATGGAATCAAAATATTTCCTTGCATCCGAGCCGCACTGAATGCCAGAGCAACTCCGATCACAAGGGAGAATCAGTCCACGTTTATACCCACAGACATAAGTCAGCCACCTTAAAAGTCTCCCTTTTCCCGTTCATGTGATATTTGCCAACATCCATTTCATGGGAGCAGCTGATTTTCCCATGCCAGTCCCCAGTGTCCCAACACACAGGACAGAAAACGCACGTTCAGCAAAAAAATAATCTTTCCTTAGATAAGGCTGGGGGAAGTTTCCCCAAAGCCCATAAAGATTCCACGTCACCCGACGAACAATGATGTTGTCAGGAGCGCTCGTGGGTTCTTCTCAGCAACACCCCAGACAGCAGCGAAAGTCTCACTAAAAAGGGTTTTTTCCGGCCTAAAATGCCTGGGACCGAACAGAGCCCGGAGATAAAGCTCCGGCTGGACCGTCCCCCTGTCCTCTCGCACCGCTCAGCTCCGGTGACAAAGCCCCTGTGTCATTGCGAGCCACATTGCTGGGGAGGAGGGCGGGGTGAAAGAGGAGAAGGGAGGCACACGGGAGGGGGGAAAAAAAAAAAAATGCGGTCTACAAAATAGATGCAACCTATAATCCGTGACATTCAGTCCTTCAGCGGCTCCTCCTAAGATAAAACAGCTGCACCGCCTGCCTGCAGCCAACAGCACGGGCAGTTTTAGGGAGGTAAAAAGCTGGGATGAAAATCTGGGCTCTGCCCTCCTGTCTCCTTAATAACGATCACTGTCAACAGCTGAATAAAACACCCGGGCAGCCCTGAGCATCTCGTCGTGAGGCTGATGAATTACAAACCGTCTAAAAGTAACAGCAAGAAGATACAAAACCTTCCATAAAAATAAGCGGGCCAAAGGCCACACTGAAATCCGTGAGTGCGGCTCTGATTTCCGAACCTTACGGATCCAAAACAAGGAGGACGCACCAATACTTCGCCCTCCGTTTACATCAGCACCTCACCGCCCTCCTGCCCAGCTCCACTTTTATTATTATCTGAAATAAATCAGATTGACTCAAGACAAGCAGAACGCCTCGACACCGGCTGGCTCCGTACTCCAGATCCCTCACCCTGCATCCGCATCCAGCATCCTCCATCCCGGCGCCCCCATCCTCCCCTAGTCATCCTCCCTGCACCCCCATCTCCCATCCCCCCGTCCTCCTCGCCTCAGGCCTCCTCTGCCACCGTGCCCCTCTCCCGAGGGCATCCTCCCCCTCACCCCCTGGCCCTGCCCCGTCCCTCCCCTCAGCTCGGGGGGCCGCCTCACCTCCAGCTCGGTGTCGCCGGGCTCGGCCACCCCAATGATCTCGCTGGGCAGCTCGGCCAGGTCGGTGACCCGGATC
>VZTA01000982.1:38019-54717 GCA_013398855.1 Mohoua ochrocephala
GGAGCTCCGCCCCCGGGGCCGCTCCCGCCGCTCCGCCCGCACCGGCGGCGCCGCCGGCAGCGCCTCACCCGTACCGCGTGTGTTCTCCTCGGTGCTTCACCCGCACCGGGCACAGCGCTCACCCGCACCGCGGGGAGCGTATCAACCACACCGGGAAGAGCGGGTCACCTGCACCGGGCACTGCGCCGTACCCGCACCGGGAGCGCTCCCCTCAGAGCTTCGTATCTCACCTCATCGCCTCACCCGCACCGGGGAGAGCGGATCACCCGCACAGCGAGGGCGCATAAAGCTCACCGGGTGTTCTCCCCTCAGCGCCTCACCTTCACTGCGGGGAGCGGATCACCGGCACCGGGTGTTCTCCCCTCAGTGTCTCACCCTCACTGCGGGGAGCGGATCACCGGCACCGGGTGTTCTCCCCTCAGTGTCTCACCCGCACCCCTCAGCGCCTCACCTCATCCCCCAGGGACTGCTCCCCTCAGTGCCTCGTCCCGCTGCCCCGGGGTCTCGCCCTCACGCAATGGCCGCTCCCTCAGCCCTTCCCGCCATTTGCCCGGACCGAGAGCTGCTCCCTCAGTGCTGTTCCCCTCAGTGCTGTTGCCCTCAGTGCTGTTGCCCTCAGTTTCCGTCTCAGCCCTCTTGGCCTGACTGACTGGGCCCCTCTGAAACTCGCCATGGCCCTCCAGGACTGATCCCTCTTGGTCCCTCATGTTCCTCACATGGTTGTTTCTCCTCTCTTGCACCTCTGCTCAGCCGTGTTTTGTCTGTCCCCTCACAAAATGATTTCCCTCTCTCCCTTCCCCTTGTCCCCCTCCGTCACCTCCTCGCAGGAATCCTGTCACCTCTCAAGGAGCTTTTCCCAAAGGACTCGTGAACGAGCAGGTATGTCCCTTAAAATCCATACCTCTGGATTTATCTGTGTACCGAGGATTCCGGAGGGTGTAAAGCAAAAGGGTTGCAACACCTCAGTATGTGTGGGGAAAAGGGGATCCAAAGGAAAATGGATCCTTCTTTCTCAGCCTAATTTCACCCTCAGTTCCCTCAAACCTCGCCCTGAGGTGCCCGTTCAGAGGCACCAAGTGTCACAGGCAGCTGTACCTGGATGTTCAGCAAAGGACGTGCTGCTGAGACAAATCATGTTGATGAGAGAGACGTGGTGATAAATGTTAAATAGTTTTAGTGGATAATTGCTGTGGGGATTCCCATTGCAAGTGTCTGCTTTTCATGGAGCAGCCACTGTTCACAACCGAGCGGAGATGGAGCTCCACACATTTATTTACCTGTTTGATCAGATTAAATTATTTAACATATTAGTGCATTATAACAAATGTGCTGTGCTATTGCAGGAAAAGCCTATTCAGAGCTGGAGTAAAACGAGATCTACCGCCAGTGCTTTATATCCTATTAAATCTGGTTGGGAAGAAGCATTTTTTTCCACGTAATGGATGGACCACTCAACACAGGGCCCACGCAAAGCCCTTTTGCAGCACTGATTCAGCAGCGTGAGCACTCACACCATTGAGCAGCTTGTTTTTGAGGCCAGTTCAGTTGACACAGGGTTCAGGTAAGTTCAAACAAGCAGTAATTTAGAGGTCTGTGTGATAGCTCTGTGCACTGTTTGGTAGGACATCCCCGCTATTCATGTGTTGGAGAGTAGAAGAGTCTCCAGGCTTGGTTTTATTCTAGAAACAGATATTATTTGCCTCTGTGCTGCAGTAATTTCTGAGCAGGGAGAGTGTGCAGAGCGGCTGTCAAAGGTTTTTATGAGGGAGAAGCTTCATGGGCATCTGTTATTTTTGGTCAAGACGTGACAGAGAGAACAACGGCTGCAGACGGACCCCGATCCTCCCGTGAGAGCCCTGGGAGGGCTCAGAAGGGAGGGAGCGCTGAGACTGGAAGGTTTTATGGCAGGTGGGATGTGGCAGCTGAGTTCTGGTGGGGGAGATAAGCCAGGCTCCCGAAGGCTCCTTGGAGCAAGGGAAAAGCTGCTGATGTTGGATTAGTCACAACATTTCATGGGGAGACAGCCACGGGTGTTATTGTTCTGTTAGCAGAGTGGGAGTTTTGCATTGTTTTCATTCATCCACACGTGACAGGAATAGAGGGAGAGAAACACCAAGTGTGTGTGCATTTCAGTGGGAGTAACATTCCGCCAAAAAAGCGTTCCATCTTTAGCTCTTGTGGTACTATCATGGTGCTGGTTGAGTGTCTTCCACGAAAATCAACACAAACAGCAGAGCTGGGAGTCAGAAGGGGACGTTCCCTTCACAAGCAATGTGGAGACCATCAGCAGAAGGGGTTTGCAGTGTTTTCCAGAGGTTTGGATGTACCTGTTCTCCAGAGGGCTGTTTCACAGGCTGGGTAACCCCAGGCTGAGAATTCTTCGTCTGCAACTCTCTTGTGCTCTTTCCAAGGCCTCCTGGACTGCTTTATCCCAGAGGAACGTGGCTGCTGCAGCAGCTCCCAGATGGAGAATCCGTGTTTGATACGGCTGTGGATTCAATCCACTCCCTCGGGATGCAAGCCAAGGCCTTTTATTGGGATGAGGAGCTGACTCAGAGCCAGGAGAGGTGAGTGAAGCTCTGGAAGCTTCCACAGCAGGTGAGGCACTGAATGAGGTGTGTGGCCACGTTATTCCCTGGCAGGGCCTGTGCTTTTTTCCTTTGACAATTTCTCCCAGGAAGGATCCTAATCCATGTGGGTTTCTGTGGGAAGTAACCTGAGCTACCTGAGTGAGAACAGCTCCCTTGGCTCTGAGCTGCACATTGTGCAGAGGTTTTGGAACTCCTCCTTTTAGCCATATCTGTGTGAAGACTTCCCAAGCTGAGCAGAAGGGATAGTCACCGTTTTATAGTTATTGATTTGCTTATTTGGAGTTCTTCTGAATTCTATTGACTTGACAATTCAAAGTTAAAAAGCAGTTATTGAATGAATGCAATGGAATAAAACTGAGAAATGCGCCCTGTCCTGCCTCAGTGCAGGTAAATAAAATAATTACTGGTAAATGTAATTTCCTAAATTATTTGAAGTGCCTGCCATTGAGGAATTAATGGAATGCTGCTATTGCTTCCTACATGGAATTTTCAGTCCTAGGGCTGTTCTGGATGCAGCAAACTCCATGCAGTTCGCCTGGCATCTGCTGCAGAAGATGTTGTGTAATGTAATGAAAAAAATATAATATTTGTGTTCTGCCTGTCACCAGCGAATGTCAGCCACTGCAACTTCAATGTGCAGTCAGAGGGGTACAGCAGCAACTACAAAGAAGTCTTGGACTACTTTATGGGAAGACTTAAAAAATAGACCAGAATAACTTTGTGACACAGATCATCAAGCTGAAGGAATAAAATCCTCCACTTGTAAATAGGCTCCGACAGAAAGCCATTCTTTTGCTTCCATTGTTTTGCATTTTTCCCATTATTTTCGAGCAGATGTTGAGCATCCTTTGAGCTGCCGTGGTTGCCTCTGCCTCTGGTGGCAGGATTTTGGCATCGGCTCCCTCCTGTGCAGGTCTCCTGTGTCCTCCTTGTGCTTCTCTGGACATGCCAGATACTGAGATTTAGCAGAACATGCTCGTGGTCTGCGAGCAAAAGTTCACTCCTGTGAGCTGCAAATGGAAATTCCCTATTCCTGCTTGGAATTTGCCTGTTATGTAATGGGATTTAAAGCCACATTGTCTCACCCTTCAGTTTAATTTTACATTAACAGCTATTATGTGTGGGGAGCGCTCTCTCCATCCCAAGGCTTCGCTGTGCATCTTTCTGTTCATTTAGAAATGACACTTCCAGTTTCAGTGACCACTGTGGCACTAAGAAATGTGTGAAAAAAGAAAAACAAGTTGCTATTTTTATGTGGTCTGCACTAACCAGATTCGCAGCCCCTGAATCCTGGCTCCTCTGCCTGGTACTTGTTATTTAGGGAGCCCAAATGCCATCATTAATAAGGCCATTACCCAAGGAATACTGGCATTTCTTGGCACATTATCTGGGATTTAAAAAATACAGTTTCTCCAAGTGTTGTGGGTTTGAAGAACTTNGAAGTGGAAAAAATAAAAAAATCAGTGTTTGACAGAGGAGAAGGAAGAAACTAGACCTTGGAATAAAATAATTCCGAACTTCAGAAATTTATTTTAGTTGCAAAGGGAAATATTCACATTTTTCTCATTTAGAAGAGCAATAATTGCTGAAGATCGCAAGGTGGGCTTGAGGGAGGAAGAACAAATAGAAAGATATTTTTATTAAAGTGAATAAGGGTTATAGGAAACAAGAGTATGAATCATTGCCTTACAAACATGGCCTTGCTTAAATTGGACAGGAAACAAAATGTAAATTATGGAATCATAACAAAAATGCTGGAATATTTTCTCGGAGACAGCTCAATGCACTGCTGTGACACACACCTGGCCCATCTCAATGGAGACTCCGCCTGCAATCACAGAATCAGGGAATCCTGGAATGGTTTGGCTTGGAAGAGACCTTAAAGCCCGTCCCCTTCCACCCTCTGCCATGGGCTATCCCAGCCCTTCTGCTATCCCAGGGTGCTCCAAACCCCGTCCAGCCTGGCCTTGGACATTTCCAAGGATGGGGCAGCCACAGCTTCTCTGTTCAGTCTCTTCCACTGTTGAATTGTCATTACCTTTAGGGAGTTTCCTAATCCATAACTGAACTTGTGCTACTGCAATTTAACCCTTTCCATTTACTTTCCCAGCTGTTGCAGGCACAGAGAACAGTTTCTTTCCTCCCTCTCCTGTTGTCTTCACCCATGAGGGCTGTGACCACAGCTCCTCTCCACCATCTCTGCACTGAATAATCCCTGTCCTTTCAAACATTCCCTGGAGGCCATGGACTCTGGAAGCCTGATCTTCCCTCTGGGCTTTCCTGCAACTTGTCCACATCGCCCTTGAGGTGCTGGCATTTAACAGTGCCCTCCCTAATCTCAGGTCTCGCTTTCTCACTCAGGTAATCTTTTCTGGAGGGAAATTCCTAAGTGCTGCCCATCAGTGAGGAAGAGTGGTTGGGAGCTGAGCAGATCCCTGAGTGGTTGTCCTGAATTTCTGAATCTCGACTGTCTCAGAAGACTCATTATTACTATCCAAAAATAGGTAGGTTTAAATACAGCAATTCTGTGCTGTTTTAAAATTCAACCTCTCTGAAAACTGGTGCAGTAACACAAGGCATAAATAAATGAAAAAAAAATCTGCTCCAGCATTCTGCTCAATATTGTAAACACATAAACGTGACAAGGTGGCATCTCTGGCTTCACATTTACCCCATCTCTTACTTAAATTTTATTTAAAACCCTTGGAAAGAAAAAGTGTCATAAGGTGGTTTTCTCTTAGCCTATCAAGAAATAATTTGAGTGTCCACATTTGTATTTCAAGAATTTTCTCTAATTTCCCAGGTGAATTGGTTGAAATACTAATCCTGCAATCCCTCTGTTTGAGGGATTTTCTCCAACAGGGATTGGTTCAAACACAGGGGAAATTTCTGTTATTTCGCCCTGAACAAGAGTTGTAATGGTCAAATTCCAGACCTGATATCCCTGGAAAAGTTCTCTCTCCCCACCCAGATGGCTCCGTGCACGCACTGGTCAAAGCTGAGATCTGGGCACAGCTTTACAGAATATTTATTAAAAACGTTCAATCCCAATCAGAATAAAAAGCTGAAATGTTGACATTTGAAATGTAACATTCCAGGGGGAAAAGTGCATTTTGGGACAATTCCCTTATCCAGGGAGCAATCTGGGATGGTGGAAGGTGTCCCTGGAGAGTCTGAACCAACAGGACACCAAAGAAAAGAGGGAAAACAGGATTTTAAATGAGGATTATAAATGAGGTGGCTTTTGAACTTTCATCATCTTGGTCTTTTCCTTGCAATTCATAGCTCAGTTCCAAGACTGTGAATTCCTAATTAGCAGGTTTGCACAGGCACTGCAGCTCTACCAACCCTTTTTCCTGACAAAAGGAAGGCAGGGCAGTGAATCCCTGGCCCGAGCAAACGTTAGTCTGTGCTGATTTTCTCTTCAGTGGTGACAGGCATTCAAAACAAAGCTAAAACTGAAAGCCACTAATTGAGAACTGAAGCCAAGCTGTGCAAAGTGGAATAAGTGGAATGGTTTTCCTCTGGGAAGAACAATTTTGCTCTCTGTGTGGTGCTGTCTTGCAGCTCTAAGTGCCCCCATCGCCAAAGGTGCTCTTCCCATAGAGCCTTCCTCCCCTTCCTTTCTTTCTTGCAGCATTTCTCTTGTTCTTTCCAGTATCTCTTTCCTCTATTTCCACCCAAAAATCTACTTTTAAAAGAAGAGTAATAACTATTATACAATAAACTCCCAGCCAGTGAACAAGTCGACAGGATATAAATATGAGGGAAACAAACAGAAAAGGCTGGAGATGTGTGCTGTGCTTTGGGATGCTGCTGATTTATGTGAGAGGTGCAGTCCTCTTGCGCTCTCTCTGACTCACCTATTTTTCCCTATTTTCCTTCCAGCCAGGTGGCACAAACCAGGAAAGGCCAAATAATTCATCATTCCACATTTGGGTTGGACTGGCCCCTGGGTGAAGCCAGGATGGTTGAAAATCTTTTCGTGCTGCTACAGGTAAGAGAGTTTCTTCATTTGTGATGTGGTAGAGGTGAGTGTATTGGTGCTGCAGTGGAATGTCCTGTGCTTATAAAATCCTGGTCCTGACAGGGAGAAGGAATTGTTTTATAAACCTTCACTTCGTGCTTAACAACAGCACAGTGTTTCCTTAAAAAGAACATCACGAGCAGCCTACAGAGAAACCAGGAAGAACTAAACTTCAACTAAAATAAACCCGCAAACAATCAATTAATCAACAGGAGAACCAGAGCCGTGCTGTCAGTCACCCAAAGCCACCAGCATCACCCCCTTCATGAGATCATCATTTCCCAGACAGGTGACAAGAGCCCAGCCCTCCTCCTGCAGCACAGGCACCACGTCGTGTGTGCTGGGCTCCATTCTGTTATCGTGTGCCTCTTGATTGGGCCTGACAAACACATCAAAAAAGCCATTTTTTAGGCTTGATTACCCAGCCTGCCCGAGCTTGGGGTGGTGGCAATTGAATGACGTGAGAAGTTGAAGCTCAGGGTGACAGGATGGGAAGAGTGATAGAAATTCTAATGAGAATTATAAATCCCCAGGAGCAGCTGCACTGCCTGGCTCACACTGGGACACCCTTCTCAGGCACTTGTGAAATCAGCAGTTATTTCAAGGGAGCCCAAACCACACAATTTGTGCTGTTACTTGTATTATTTTAATTATATTTTTTATTCAAGCTGTCAGGCAGTTTGGGGATTAATGGGTTGTCTGTGTTAGAAGGCAGTTACAGGATGATGTGAGACGTTGCCTTGATGAAGTTCTGTTTAATTACAAAGCAGGCAAGTCTTTCCTGGAGTGTTGGATTAAATAAACCACGCATTTTTATGCTCAGTGCTTTGACCAAAGCCAGGATTTGAACAAAAAAAAAAACCCAACCCTTCTCGAAGTTTCTCTTGCATCAGCAGCCTCAAAATGCAGTTTTCCTTTCTCTCCCTCTGTGTCCCTGCTCTGGGCATGTGTTTGGCTTTTTTCTCTCCCACAAACACAAGGCTCCAGGTTTCCAGTGGCCTTTTTGCACTTTGTCAGGCCCCGGGGAAGCCGTGGGGCCGATGTGCAACGCGCAGGAGCTCTGCCATGTGCCTCTCCTTTGAGCGAGAGCTGCTGTGCTTTCAGTTCCCTGATTCCACAGGGGCATTTGTTCATGGTTTTTTTTTGTGTTCTCTTGAAGGAAGGATTCTGGTTCCCCACCAATTTCTATGAAATTCCACAAAAGAGATCTTCCTTTCAGCTCAGCGGGACACTCACACCAGGAATTTGAATGGTGACATCATTTTGAGGGTGCATCATTCTTTTTAGGACCTCATTCTGAAAAATGCCCTTCCTCCCTTGTGAACCAAGGACGGCTTTTGTACATTTTATCTTGGGGTTTATTTCCTCTTGTGAAAATGGCCATTTTGAACAATAGGATCCCATGTACAGCACGTGGGGATACTTGAAAGCCTTAATTTTAAAAACAATCACATCCCAAGGCATCTGTCAGGCAAGTGGAAAACCTCTACATCCAGTAGGACTGACAAAATAGATGAAGATGAAATTGCTTCTGATTTAATCTTTATTTTCTCCATGAGATTGAGAGCCTTTCCTGGTGCTCCTTGGGGTGGTTCTCTGCATCCCACTGACTTGTTCCAATGGATTGGAGAAATCATTTTACCTTTGTGTGGTTTTTTGGTGTTCTAAAGGCACTTTTTTTACCTGTGCTGGGTGTCACGAGGCCAAAGTGCTCAGCAGATGTAAAATATGAGAAGCTGGTTATGATCATCATTAAAACCAATCTGCAGGCAAAGCACCAGGAACTGCTAATTGGGCAACTGCAGAAACACACAACGGCTCCAGAGTCTCTGAATCTCGGAGCTCTGCTGCCCTGTACAAATAAAACAGCCTAAATTGTGCAAAAAATGACATCAAAACTGATAAATAAGACTATGAGAACATTTATTCTTCGTGCCACCTGTGCCAGTCTCCAACACAACACAATGTTTGTATCTTTTAGTATGAAATGTTGATATGATCTCATAGAACAAGACTGGATTAACGGATCGGGTCCCCTCTCGGTGTCAGCTGAGCAGAGCCTGCTTATTCTTTTATGTACTTTAGAAAATGGACATAAATTTTACATTTTCTGAAGTTGAAAACACTTCTTGAGACCAGACATGGGAAAGTGTTTCTGCTTTCTGCACTATGTGAACACAGACCTCACTGAAAATAAGTTACCTGCTCAGGATCACACAGAAAATCAATATTGGTGAGGAAAAAAACATCGAATTTCTTTCATCCCAAGTCCTATTTTGACTACTGTGCTTCCTCTCTCCTCATCACTATTACAGCTAATAAGTGTTTGTGTCTGGTGGAGTGTGAACCATGCTTAGGTCAGAGGAGCTGCTGGCTCCGTGTGCAATCCAGCATGCAAAGTCATTTCCCTCGAGATAAACACTCAAATAATGGGGAAAAAAACAGATAAAACGAGCCAAAAAAAGCCAGCCAGCTGACAAAAACGAGGGGTTTGACTGATATCTGGGAGAGGGTTACGGCTGCTCTGGTCTAAACACTCCAAACAACAAACAAATAATTAAAAAGTAAAGAAATAAAGAAAAATGTCCTGGTTGCTCCTTGGCACCCCTGTCAAATTCCACATGCAACCATCCCAGACCCACCCTCTGCAGTGACTCAGGCACTGCCTGGCTTTGCTCAACCAGTGGCTTCCAGAACAAAACAGAGCAAGGACTATTATGAATAAGATCCTTATAAAAATAAGGATTTAATTGCTCTAATTGCTTAAGCAATGAGTTGTCAAGTGCTTAGTGCAGCCTGCAATGCAGGAGAACTGGAGAAATCAAATTAACAGGTAAATAGTGGCTGGGAACTTCAGCTCCTGTTCCCAGGATAGGAGCAGGAGCTCTTTATGCTGTATCCACAGGATTGGCATTTATTTCATTGTTCTTTATTGAGCTCGTGGGAACATCCAGAGTGATTTTTTTTTTTTTTGCAACAGTTCTGAACTCTGAGGAGAAAAAGGGCAGGGATCAGGTGGAAATAGAAAAACTCTGAGGAGAAAAAGGTTCAGCCTCTCCTTCATGACAAGGCACATCCTACAGCACAGGTGAACTGAGCAGCCAGCTGCTGGACATTTTTTGGCAAATTTCCCTCACCAGCTGGCCCAAAAAATGTGGCAGTCCCATGAAAGCACCTTCACACTCCAGCCAGAGCATCTTCTCTTAATTGAGGTTCAACCCAAGAGTGTCACACCTGAAATGCCCCAGGTAACAGGAGAGAACACAGGTTCTCTCCAAACCTGGCACTGGAAAGGACTTTGTCTTGCAGCTCAGCCTCAGTTTCTCCCGAGGATCCTGGTCCCAGAAGGATCCTCATTCCAGAAGTAAAGGCAGTGTCTGCCTCCCTGAGCCCACTGCCTGCCTTGGCAGCCGGACAGAGCCTCACTGGGCTGGAACTGCAGCCACCAGGTCACTGCACAGCTGCCAGGTAAAAATAGGTGCCTGGAGATAACAAGGCATCACATCTTATTATCAATTCCCTGGGAAAGCCAACATCCCTCTCTCTTTCCTCTCCAAAGGATGCTTTATTATAATTACATATCACTTTATTAGGCAGCTGAAGCAAAGAGCACATTTGATGCTAATGAAGTGCTGCTGTGGTTGAGTCTGTCACTATTTTTGGAGCTGCACATCTCCAGCACTTTTCATTGGGTGATGGAGGCTTTGGATGTCTCTGGCTTCTTCTGTGGGGGCTGCCCAGGAAAAAGCAGTGACTCAGCGAGCCCAGGCTGCAGAACTGTTCACATGCTGGGAATGGGAAACGCTGGGCACAGCCAGAACACACACAAAGGCTCTTTATGTGCTGCAAGTGGTGCTCAGGTAGCGGCCCAGCATTATCTGGATTGAAAAAATCCCTCCCGGCTTGTCACCTGGACAGGCCTCGTTTTTCCTGTTTGCCATCCCTCACCCTGCAGCTTGTCAGAAAGGAGGCAGATTTCACAGAACACAGGGAAAATATTTGGGAGGTTGGAGACAGACACATCACAGCTGATCACTGGCTGCCTCTCCTTATGGAAGACGAGGGTTTTGCCATCTCCCTTTCCTGCAGCGAGGCCTGAGGAGCTGCTCGGCCTCGGGAAGGCAGGATTTGGTGTTCCAATTTTCCCTGCTCCCACATCCCTTGGTGTGACACTGGCATCCAGCTGGGCCAGTGACTCAGCTCAGGGATTGACAGGAGCAGAGAGGTTCCTCCCTCCCTCCCTTCCTCCCTCCCCACCTTGCAGGGTGTGTTGCTGTCACCACCTCGTCACACAGGTGACAGGAACGGGGCAGTGGCAGCACGTGAGGCCATCGCTCCAGAGCAGCATCTATTGATAACCAACTCCCATTTCCCAATCACTTCCTGACAGCACAACTGGCAGACAAAGCCTCCCCTCCCAGCTAAGGAGGTTAATGGTTCCACGTGTCTCCTGATCCACAAAGGAGGAATGTGTCAGAGCAACCAGGAATCCCAGAGAACACCCTCGGATCTCCACACCTGATTGGTTTTGGGGCTATTTTGTTACTGCAGCTTCCCCACTCCCAGAGGGAAGGGAATGACTGGAGCATTAATACCTCCTTCAGTTTTCCCTCAAGAGCACAAGTGTGTGACTGAATTTGGGGTTGCAGACTACAGTACTCCACGCTCATACAAACTCTTCTGATTCTACTTGCTGGATGAGGCCTTTCCCATTTCAGTGTTTCCACATACAATTTTTAATTGAAGTGAACTTTCTAAGCATATTTGGTTAAGATTTTTCTTAGACCTACCTTAGCAGTTGCAGGGAGATGTGTGCAACCCTTTCTGTGTCTTTTTAGAGTTGATTTATGTCAACAGACCATTCCCAGAACTGCAGGAAAAACTCCCTTTAGCTTAAAAACCTCTGACTAAACCCATTATCCACCAAACCACACACAAGAGAAAATGTAAACAATCACAGACAAAATTCCAGTGGCAGGGAAAATAAAGAACACAAGGCAGAACACAGCACAGAGCAGGGAGACACCTCCCAGGCAGGCCAGGAATTCTGCACCGGGACACAGGCAGCTCACTGCCTCCCTCTGCCGAGCCTCACTGATACTTCAGAGGGAATTCCAGGCCGGTTTGGCTTGCAAGGGACCTTTCAGCTCATCCTGTTCCAACCCCTGCCAGTTCCACTGTCCCAGGGTGCTCCAAGCCCTGTCCAACCTGGCCTTGGACACTTCCAGGGATCCAGGGGCAGCCACAGCTGCTCTGGGCACCCTGTGCCAGGGCCTCCCCATCCTCCCAGGGGACAATTCCTTCCCAATATCCCATCTATCCCTGCCCTCTGGCCGTGGGAAGCCGTTCCCCCTTGTCCTGTCCCTCCATCCCTTGTCCCAAGTCCCTCTCCAGCTCTCCTGGAGCCTCTTTAGAGGCTGCAAAAGCCTTTAAAGGTTCCCCCAGAGCCCTCCCTTCTCCAGACCCCCTCCCAGCTCTCCCAGCCTGTTCATTACCAACAGGAGGATGGTGGGAGTGCCCAGTGCTTTCAATTCCACACACTTTTTAACACCCACCAGCACCAGACGACACCACAGCCCCTTGGTGCAAACCAGGTACTCCACAGGTGTCCAAGTTCTTTCACTGCCTCTGGAGCACTCCAAGCCCAATTCCTCTTTCCCACTGAGCACGGCTTCCACCTCAGGGAGGGCTGTATTGCTCCCTTTCCTATCCCCTTTTCATGGAGCCTGTATGAATTTGATGAAATCTCTTATTTCTCGTCAAGTCTAACCCTGTTGGCTATTTCAGCTCAGAATTACTGGGCAGACAGATGGTGCAGTTACATAAACCTGGATTCCTGCAGAAGTCTGGCTAAGGAAGAGCTCCAGAGTGCCAGACTTGGTCATCTGTACATCCCTGGTTTGTGTAAGAGCAGAGCTACTGCTACCCAAGCATTGATTTCTGCCGAGTTCAACACAAAGGAAACACAAGATGAACTTTGTCCACTCACTTTCAGCCACTTTCTGAAATAGGAAAAATTGTAGAGACTCCAGAAGTCTCCCAGGATAAAAAAAATACTTCTCCTTCACAGAAACAGCTTGTTTTTGAACCAATTTCCAAGCCTACAGAATTAAGATCACGCTTTTGCTTTCTGTTCTAAGCAGATCTATTCCTTACATCCCACAAGGATAAAGAACACAAAAGGGACATACACTGCAAATGTTGCTACTTTCAGGAATAAGTTATCCTGCAAAACTGTGGAGTATTCCCAGCATTTCCACTTCAAAATCAAGGCACAGCTCCTGAAATACCTCCACAAAGTTCTCTATTTGCTGAGGTTCGGCACAGATATTTTATCCAGATTTTATCCTGTACTGTGTCAGCCCAGCATTATCTGCTATTCCCAAAGGAAAATCTGTTCAGGATCCCTCCACAGCTCACTCAGGAGTTAAGCTGAATTCCTATTTATGTTCAATAGTTAAAAAAATCCAATGACTACAACAGCCAAAACTCCTACACTCCAAATTCTGACCACTACCTGCAGCCCCTCAGAGTTTCACCCACAGTTACACTGCAAGAACAGTGAAAAACACCTCCTGTTACAGACTGCAATGAACACACCACAAATCCTTGGTTTTTTTTTTTTCCCTTGGAGTTTAATGTGGTGCTTCCAGAAGGCTCAGAACACCAATTTGTGAGGATAAACTCCATTTGAGAGAGAGAATGTGGAGCGCAGGTACCCCCGGAGCTGAGGCACCTTCTTGATCCGTGCCAGGATCTGGGAATCCACGGCCTTCTGGTCTGCCTTGCGCTGCTCCGTCAGCTCGTATTTCTGCAGAGCACAAACAACAGCATTAAAATCCTGGGGAGAAACTGCAGAATCTTCTACAGAGAGGAGACAATTCAGGGCAAACCCTAAGGTTTGGGATTTTCAAGAAATCTTTTCTCCGTTTGTTCTAAAAAAATGGGAAGGTGGTGGAGCACTGAAGCATCCCTTGGAGCCCACACAGTAAAGGTGTTTCTTGGGCAGAGAAGACATTGAACTGGAATAATCACTCTTTTCTCCTATGAGAAAAATCCCCAAATTTAAAAGGGGGGGGGGGTTACCTCATTTTAATGGCATCACCTCACTTCATTAATGACCACTTAAAATCCACCCGTTTGTTCCCTGCTAATTCCCCTTTTCCAGCCTATCCAGGAGCATTGAGAAAGAAGGAACCCCCCTGGCCCTTACTTCTTTCTCAGTGTCAAAGATCTCTCCTTCCTGGTGCTTGGGCTTCCGCAGCTTCTTCTTTTTGAAGTAGGAATCAGTGAGATGCTTGGGAATTTTCACCCCAGTGAGATCCACCTTTGTGGATGTGGCGATAACGAATTTCTGGTGGGCCCGACGCAGAGGGACACGGTTGACAGCCAGGGGGCCTGAAGGCAGAGGAAGACAAGAGAGAACAAGGTCAGCCTTTCTGGTGAAAACCACTGCCTTGAAGCTGAACTTTTGGATCTATGTGATGACCAGTTCCTTCAGAATTGCCTACAGCTAAAATCTCAGCAGTCAAAATTCTCTAGAAATACAAAAATCTACTTCCTGAGCTCTTCCGGATAGTCAGATACTGAAGCTTAATTATCTCCCTTCCATCTCCCTGCAAAGTCACAAATGACAGAATCATTAAGGCTGGAAAAGACCTCAAAAATCAAGTCCAACTTTGGACTGATCACCACCTCATCAACTAGAGCAGAGCACTGAGTGCCACATTCAGTTGTTCCTTGGACACCTCCAGGGCTGGTGACTCCACCACAAAATGTGACTCCACACTGACATGCCAAAGCAAACACACGCAGATCTGTTGTGCTACTGACCCCAGAGACAAACTTGTACTTAAAAAAACTCACCCGAAATCCACAGAACCCCCCAAAACAAAAATACCACGTTTAAATAAAAAGTTTTACCTGTAACAAGCAGAAGGCCAGTATCAAGCTGCTTCAGGAACACGACACGCTGTAACGAAAGGAGAGGTGCTATCAATCCTCAGGTCCCACTGCTCCCATCCCACAGCCAAACTGGGATTGTGCCTCTGTTACTGGTACAAGCACTGACAGTGCTCCAGCTGTGGGTCAGCTGTGCCACCCGAGAAGCTGCCACCCTGTGACCCAAGCTCCAGCACTTCATTACCTCCTCTCCAACTGAGTGGGACTCTCCATGAGCTTCCTCACTCAAGGCTGAGCAAAGCCAATTACTCCAGTTTTACTCTTCCCCCATCCTACAGCCATCCCCTCACCCAAATCCTTTGTACGAGTTACAGGAAAGAACTGGATAAACACAAGGACCCCACATCACATGGTTAAAGCCATCCCCCAACTGTGTTTTGTTCCTTCTGGTCAAGGTTTCCTTCCCTGACACAATTCTTTATGAAATATGACACCAAAGACAAAGAACTCAAGGAAATAAAGGATGTTGGTGTCCATCCTGAGGATGGACAACCCAATCTAACAAGCCAGTGTTACCCTGATAATTAGATAAAGAATAAAACTCTAATTTTCCCTTTGCAGTAACTGATGTAGGAGAAAGTTTTGTGTTTGCTGCTGCAGCAACAGAAACAGGCACTGGCTCTGCTGCTCTGCACTGCAGCAAAACTCCTTTCATTTCATCCAACCAACTGCCTGAGCCTGTTTTACTTCCAGCTCTGCTCAGAACAACCTTAATTTAATAAACATTTCCACTCTGCCTCCCCTAAAGGCTGGACAAAGACAACACCCAGACAGAAGTCACAGACTTGCACCCAGCAGCTGAGCAGGGTCAGATGAAATCAGCCGGGAAATTCAGGGTGTCCCAAACGCTGCCAAAGCCCTGTGCCAGCAGAGCTGTGCCCACCTTGCCGCGGTGCCGGCCCGTGAGCAGGATCAGCACCGTGCCGGGGGTGATGGACGCCCGCAGGCGCCGCTTGTGCTCGCAGAACGGCTTCTTGCCGTGGCTCAGCAGCTTCCGGGGAACGTCCTCCGTGGGGTAGTACCTGGGCTGGGAAAAGAGGGCAAACACCTCGTACCACCTGTGTTCCGTAGGACAGCGACCCCTCGAAAAGGTTCTCCCCCTTTCCCTGAAGGGTTTCTGCTGCAGCCGGTGCTTGGGTGCACACCGAGCGTTTCCTGGAGTATTTTACATCCAGCTCTGTATTTGTGTGCGCTTCCACCTCAGCACAGCAACACATACAGCACAGAATTCCCACCTGAACTCCCACCATCTCCCGAGAACACTGGGTCTGAACTCAAGGAAAGCTGCCAACACTGAAGCACAGCACAGGCTGAGGTCCCCGCATCACCCCAGGCACGAGGCTCATCACCCGGCCTAAAGCCACCTGGACCAAACCACGAGCATCCCAGTGCTTTTCCATACCATTTTCCGGATTTTAACCACCCGGCTGCCTCCGTTCTTGTCTCCACCCACTGGCTTAGTGATGGTGGCGCGGGGCATTTCCTTCTTCTTCTTCTCTATCTGCGTGCAAACAACAGGGAGAGCTCAGCACGTTTCAAACCAAAGGCACCACAACAAACACCATTATTCCCACAGCGGTTCCCACCCTACCTTTGTCTCTGGGGCCGTGTACTTGCGCTTGTACAGGGCTTTCCTGGCGTACATGGCCGAGCGGGAATACCTCCCGATGCCCCGGGCCAGGGTGGGGTTACGGCTGGCATGGTACTTCTTCACCCTCTTCTTCTTGTCCCCTGCTGCCTTCTGGCTTGGCTTCTGCTCCGCCGGCTTCTTCTCCCCTGCCTTCTTCTTGGCCGGCTTCTTCTCAGCTGGCTTCTTCTCCGCGGGCGCCTTCTCACCCGCCATCTGCGATCATCACACACAGCAGGATTTAGGGCTCGTTACAGAGCAGAAAAAATAAAATAACAAGAATCCAAACCATCCTTTACACCTTTCTAGCAGCTGTCAGCCACCTCCTCCAGCCGTGGCTGATGAAGCGCTGCTCCCTGTGCGCCCCTTCGTGACTTAACACGCTCCTGCACGCTGGTTACAACAGCTCCGGCGCACATCCGAGCGCTCCTCGGTGGGAAGCCCGAGGACACGCAAACACCCCGAGCCTGCAGCCGCCTCTGTCCCGGCCC
>VZTA01000982.1:55782-68869 GCA_013398855.1 Mohoua ochrocephala
TTCCCGGGGGGATGTCCCGGAGCCCCCTCCCGTCTGTTCCCGGGGGGTGTCCCCCTCTTGCAGCCCCCACCCCGCTCCTTCCCGGGGGGATGTCCCCACTCCCGGGTCCCGCTCCCCGCCCGTTCCCAGGGGAATCTCGCGGGGGTGGAGCGGTCGGGTGGCTCCGAGTCTCTCCGAGTCCTGTTGGTGGCCGGAGCTGCCCCGGTGCCCCCGGCTTGGAGGGGTTCGAGTGAGCGTCTCCACGGAGCACCGGAGCTGAGGGATGAATTGTTCGTGTGTGGGACCCGCTCAATATCGAGGCGCAGGGTTCGTGTTCCATCGGCACCGCTGATTTGCCGACCCTAAAACACGACCCAGCTGCAAAAGGAGCGTTCCCGAGCTCCCCACACCTGCGCTCTTAATCAGTTATCAGCACTCACTCTGATTTCAAAGCCTTGTGGCACTGTTAAAGCACGATGAGAAACAGCCGAATCCATTTCTTTGTTGTAGCTTCTCACTGTCCTTAATGCATTTTTGATATTTGTCTGGTACCGGGTGTCCTTTTGGGCTCAGAGGTTTGTGTGAATGATGGACTTCAGAGGAATTTATTGTCATAGGAAAGAGCATAAACATATTTATCCTTTTTAACAGACCTATTCTGAGATTCATGGAATCCCAGAATGGTTTGGGTTGGAAGGGACCATAAAAATCATCCCAATTCACCCCCTTGCCACGGGCAGGGACACCTTCCACCATCCCAGGGTGCTCCAAGTCCTGTCCAACCTGGCCTTGGACCCTTCCAGGGATGGGGCAGCCACAATTTCCATTGATTCACCTCTATCAGTAATAGCTATTAAATTATAATTTCTCCAAGGATAAGTTGTCCTCTCTCTCCTTCTGCTCAAGATGGTGAATCTGGGTGGGTTGGTTTCAATCCGTGGCCATTTATAGTAGGATTTGGGTTTTTTTGAGCTCTGTGGAGGATCTTTAGTCGGTGTTGGGTTTTCTGGATGCCTCTGCTCACGCTGGAGACAAGGCTACAAGTTACCTTTTGGAAACATTGTTCCTCCTTGCCAGGGATAATCCTTTTACTCTGCTCGGAGCCTTAAATTGTAACTTGTGAGGGAGACTGAGAAAAGATGGGAAATATCAACTGATGAGCCTATAAATAGGAGTAATTAAAGTACCCGTCAGCACATCCCCAGTGCTGCGCTTGTGACAGCTGAGACAGAACTGATTTCATCTCTCCTGCTCTTGCAAAGGTGATTAAAAAACCCAATCGCAGCGTGGAAAATCGTATTGATTTATTTCTTTTTTGTTTGGCGAGAGAGAAATGTGCTGGCAGTGTGTGACTTGGGGAGCACAGATCCTGCTGGTCTTTGCTGGAGCGTGATAACAAAAAAGGGATAAATGTGGCAAGGATGGATTTTCCACCGTGGGGGTTGGTTTTTTTTTTTTTCATCAGAAGCTTCCTTGCTTTGCCGATACCCCCTTGCTTTTTGGAAACGAGACCTTGCTGTTTCACTGGTTACTTTCTTACCAACATTTCCACCTTGCTGTGAGCTAATTAAGGATTGGGAACGGTGTATTCCGAGCCCCCGAGTGGGAATTGCTGCGGGAGGGACCGTGAGGAGCCAGTTTGACCAGAGCGTGGGTTTGGGTGACTTCTGCGATTGTATTTACTGCCCTTGGCCGGGGCAGCTCTGCACCTGCTCCCACGGAGATGGGGAGGGAAAGCAGGATAAAAAGCCCAAAATGCATTCCATCCCTATAAAAGGAAGCGTGAGAGCGGGTCCTGGGGTGGGGGTGGTGGTGTCACTGGGTGAGCGCTGGCCCTTTGCTGTCCCCTCCCAGTTTGGAAGGGCTGCAGCCCCAAGGTTGGGAGCACAAGGGATGGCAGCACTTCAAGGAGGATCCTCCTCCCGGCCGGAACCGCTGGCAGGGATCACTGACACCCCCATTCTGCTATTTGGGGTGGCTGACAAATGCAGCTTCCTACTCAAAGCCAAAAATACGGAGCTGAGGGAGCAGGAGGACAAGGCGCCAGCAGAACCAAGAGTTACATAAAGTGCAAGAAAACCCTCCCAGGTGTAGCTTGGCTTTAGGCTGCACTCGGCTTTTGGCGTCTTTATGTGGATGTGGGAGGGAGATTTTGGGGTTTAAAGCATCTATTGTGTGTTTAACCTCTCCTTTAAGTGCTGGTTAAATAACAGGTTATTTGTAGTCGCCTCTGTACGTGAATTATTCTTCTTCCTTTGCTGTAGCAACTCATGTGCAGCCACTTCCTTAAGGTTCGGGGTGGGATACAGAAGATATTCCATTGGGGAAAGTTTATGGAATATAAAATATAATGATATAATAAATCTGGAGAACCAATCCCAATAATTTCTCCTCTGTCTGTTGAGACCTTTTTTTGATGTAAGCTCCAAAACTCGCCGAGGTTTCTCTTGAATCCTGTGCATCTTTAAAAAGCTCGTGAGCCGTTCAAATTATTGCTGCACATTTTTTGGGTGGGTTTTTTTGTTTGTTTGTTTGTTTTCTCCTAATGGAAGTAAAATTTTGGGAGTGCAAATGTGGTAAATATGGGAAATGTATGATCAGCTTCTCCAGGCTGAAATGTGTTATTTAATGTTCGGTTCATCCCGGGTGCTGATGCTTGTGCAGTTTCTTTTGTGAGAACTTTCCTTGACCTTTGAATAATCATTAGATAAATGTGACATTATTAATTAGTTCATCCCCGTTTGCTGTGATAATTTGGAAGTGTTTTGGAATGGCTTTTTCCACGTCCTGTGCATAATTTTGGTGTTTTCTGTGTTGTTCTTCAGTGAAAGATGGGGACTGTTCCCTAGATTTTCGTGGTGCAAGTAGAACATTATTAACTGGGGGTGAAAAAAGTGATATTCTCAAGAAGATTCACACAATTTCCTCCTAAAATGGATCCTAAATCCCATTTGAAGGACTTGCTAGAGATCTGGATTTTCTAGAACCCTAAAACTCCAGAACGTTTCTGAAGAGAATGGTCTGGACAAGGCTTTGGTGGGAATATTGGCACCTTCTCAGTAGAGAAGGAATTGCTGCAACAATTGAAATAATAACCCTAAATTTTGACCCGTGCTCTCATATTTTGCTGATTTAGCAATTGAGCCTGAAATGCTGAGTGGATCAGGAAGGATCGGGAATGCCGGTCAATTTTTCTGGATATAGCAGCTCCTCTCTCTGTGATGAGCCCTGACTGTGGAGGTTTTTTTGGATGTATAAAACCTGGAGGTGTACAAAGAGGAGCAGGCTGGCTTCTTTCTGCATGCAAGGAGGAGCATTTAACTCTGAAAATTAAAGGTGATTTCTAATTACCAAGTGCAAGGGCGACAGAGCCGAGCTCGGGGTGCTCACATCCCCTGCTCTGATGGTTTATTTTTAGGGTTTGGCTTTTAAAAGCCTCACCGAGTCCTTTCATGCAGAGCTCCTTGGGGGGCTGCAATTAAAAATGGGTAATTCCAGCTAAGAGCAGAGGCAGCGGTGACACCGAGTGCCTCCAAATAAGTCTCCAAAGTCAATGCCAGAGGTGGGGACACGGAGCTGTTGGCCACAGCCCAGCCCCAGCTCTGCCTGGGCTCTGGGATAGTCATTGAGGGCAGTTTGTGGGTGGTGAGGATCAATAGGAGATTCCTTTGTGGTTGTATTTAAGCGGGATAGATCCGACCCCGGCTCCACATTCCTGGGAGGAAGAGCGGTGGGGTGTCCACGCGGGGAGTTCCTTCCTGACCCCCTCAGCTGTGCCCTAAACCATGAGGTTTTTGTTCAGTTTTTAACCTTCAGAATGTTGTCAAGTGTCACTTTGGATGTTTTGTGTTATTTTTAGGTATTTTTCCTGTTTGTCTTTCAGTTTCTTTGTGTGCTCTGTTTTCCTGGAGTGAGGAAATGCCACTTCTGGTCTGTGTTTATGTCGTGTACCTTTGATATCATTTTAATCCAGGCAGTCAGAGTGTGGATAAGTGCAATTCTCGGGCTTACAAAAAAACTGCAACGTATAAAATTGCAATGTGAAATTAACAATGAACAGAAATCTTATTCATTTAGGTGCAAAATTCGGTTTGGAAGCTGTCAGATTGCTCTGTGTGAGTTGCCTCTGGAAACCCGCTGGTTATTTATTAACATTCTTTATTTTTAACCTCTTGTAGATGGTTTCATCCAAATATCACTGGGGTGGAGGCAGAAAACCTGCTGTTAACAAGAGGAGTCGATGGCAGCTTCCTGGCACGGCCCAGCAAAAGTAACCCAGGAGACTTCACACTCTCTGTTAGGTGAGTTGGGATCTTTGCAGCCTCGATAATGATCTTAATTTGCTGCTGTCCTGTGGGGGAAAGAGCTGGGGATGAACTCCTTGGAAGAGGTGAAAGAATGCAGGGATCACTTTTTAGTGTCGTTCACTTTTCCCTCTTCTTTTTCTCCCCTTTTCCCCGAAAAGCTCCTCAAATACTTTCAGCCAGCTCTAGGTTGGAGGGGAGTGAATTCTGATTTTACAGCAAAACAAAAAAAGTTCAGGGGAAGCAGAAACAGGTCGATAACATCGTTGCTTTTAGCCCTTTACAAATCCATTGGATAACCAGCTGGAAAGCAGCAGAGGTGTTGGGAATTAGTGATCCAGCAGGAAATCCAGACTCTCCTCGCACAGGAAAAGTCAGCAAGTTTTTAAGGGCAACTGTGGCTTTTTGAGCTTCCAAAATAGGCCTTCTGTGACAGTTGTCCCCTGACACTTGTGTGGTAGGCATGGGGAAAAGACAGCAAGAGGAAGTAGATAAAGGAAAAGGGAAAAGTGGGATTGGTGATAAGAGTTGTGCTGCTTGGGTACTCGTGAGATAACAGCAGGCCTTGTGGCACGGGAGGGGATTCCTGCTGGGAGCTGCTCTTCCTTAATATTGGAGACTGTGGCAGCGGGCGAAGGCAAATGTTTCCTGAGGGAGAGACCTCGGGAGCTGGTGGGAATTCTGGAGAAAGGAGCAAAGCAGCTCTGATGGGTCCCTCCAGAATGCTGAACTCCTTTCGCCCTCCACCCTTGTGTGTGGAGCTCTGTGTGGATCTGAGGGATTTATTTGTGCTGGGGCTCGTGAGGCTGCGGGGTTTACGCTGCCTTTGAGGGTCCCTCCAGCATGGAATTGTTTTTCCTGTCCCCCCTGGGCAGAGAGGCTGAAGCAGAGGGGCAGCAGCTCAGCTCTTGTGTAACAATTCAGTGCTGGGATTCTGAGTGTGGATTTCTCCACCTCGGGCATCGCCAAATATAAAAGTGATTGATTGATTGATTGATTGATCAGCTGACTTGGGAAGGGGTTTGTTGTTTTTTTTTTGTCCCCTCTTTCAAATCTCAGACGAACTGGAGCTGTCACCCACATCAAGATCCAGAACACAGGTGACTACTATGACCTCTACGGGGGAGAGAAGTTTGCCACGCTGGCTGAGCTGGTGCAGTACTACATGGAACACCACGGGCAGCTCAAGGAGAAGAATGGAGATGTCATCGAGCTGAAATATCCCCTCAACTGTGCTGACCCCACATCAGAAAGGTCAGAGAAGTGGTGTGAACCTCAATGCCCTTGTGCTTCTTAATAAATGCCCTGTTTATCCCTCTGAACACTCAGCCTCCGTCTGGGAAAAGGGTGGCCACAACCTTGGATTCGTTTCAGGGAGGTTCCTTGCAAAATAGATCAATAAATGTGGTTAAAGGTGAAGCAATCCAAGCCTCAGGAGCTGTTCCCTTCAGCATTCTTCCTTGGGTGGGACAGGACTGAAAAAGAGGGCATAATTCCCTTCCTTTTTACTGGGAGAGTGTTTCATTGGAGAAGTTCTCCTGGTGCAAGGAATTCCCAGGGATATTTCTGGGCATAACTTTTTGTGCTTTTCCTAGAAAGTGAAGGCCATACAAATCCTCAGAGTCCTCAAACTCCCGTTTTGAGGAGCGTGGTTAATCAGGAGGATTTGAGACTGCGGATTTGAGGAAATGCCAGGGGTCAGAAGGCCACCAGCAGATAGCTGTTTATTCCTAGAAGTGAAAAAACAAGGAAAAATATTCAAACAAGTCCTCTCACCCCTCAGAACAGCTCGTGTTTAACAGAGGTGGGGAGGATCGATGCTTTTTTGGCCCTATTTCCTGAAGAATTGAGGTTGCTGGGATTGCCCTCTCCAGTTCCTAACGAGATAGAAGGGTGAGGTCTCAAAGGTGTGAAGTTCCCACAAGTTTATCAGGAAAGTTTCAGGAAGGAAATAAAAGAAGGATAAATGCCTTGACTGAGGGGAAGGTTGGGGTGTAACCTGGTGTTTACTGGAATCCACTGGGATTGTTGTGAAGGATCCGGATCAAAGCTTCGCTGGAAGCTTGTGTGAAATTCGTGGAAGTGCTTTGAAGTGTTTCTGTCCTCGCTGGCCTGCACCTGGCCACTTCCAAGGCTTATTTTATTTATTATTTTTACAAACTGAGGTTTCCCCTAGACCTGGCCACTGCTGAGTGAACAGAAGGATTTTTAATTTCAGAATAAATACCTGCAACGAGTGGATTCAGCCGGAATGCTAAGCGAGGTGTCTCCCTCTACATCCCTTTATTTCCAGGTGGTTTCACGGGCATCTCTCTGGGAGAGAAGCTGAGAAACTCCTGACAGAGAAAGGAAAACACGGGAGTTTCCTGGTGAGGGAGAGCCAGAGCCACCCTGGGGACTTTGTCCTCTCCGTGAGGACGGGGGACGACAAAGGCGAGAGCAACGACGGCAAATCCAAAGTGACACACGTCATGATCCACTGCCAGGTAGGAAAAGCAGGGAATCCACGGGGCCCAGGAGCTCTGGATACATTCCCCCTTTCCCTGGGGATGTTGCAGGTCATCCCTTTGATCCAACTGTCTCATTTGATGGCGTCAAAATTCCAGCAGGGATTATTTTTTTGGGGGGCTGCTTCACCGAGTGACTCCTGTCAGGGGCCTTCTGGCTCAAATCAGGCTTTGCTGTGCTCAGGAGAGTCTCCTGGATGGATTTTATCAAAATAGGAGTGATTGGATAAAAGGAGATCCATGCACAGATGTCTGTCTCCTGTCAGTTCAGGCAGTTACGCCTGATAGATGATCAACAGTCTGTGAAAACCAGCATTCGCTCCAAGGAATGCCTTGAAATCTGAATCTTCAATTTAATAGAGGGTAGTTCTTCACTGAAATGTTATTAAATTGCAGTTTTGATGTTTAATATGTGCCCGTGGGTTGCTATTTAAAAAATAATTGTAGATTTTTTAAAAAATCATTGATTTTTGCCATTCTCTTTTACATCTGTTGTGCCAAAATACAATGGCTTAATTGTATAAAAGCACCTAAAACGCAGTGACAGCAGTAATTTGGAGGTAGAAGTGGCCCACCAGCACTGAACCACCAGCATGTGTTTATTTTTTTCAAGAAAACCTCTCCTTTTTGCAGTCAGCATTCACACCGTTGAGGAAAAGAACTCGGCATTGCTTCCTTCAAATCGGGGTGGTGCCAGGCAGTGCCAGCCTGCCAGGACCCAACCATACACCAAATTTTGGAAATCAATTCAAATCCCTAATTCCTGGGTTCTGACCCTGTAACTCCAGAATGTGCTTGAGCTGCCTGGGCCCCATTTCAGAGGGAATCATCTCTCTAAAAAAGCAGATAAACTGATTTTTGAGGAGATGGCAAAAAAGGGGATGTCCTGCAGAGTTTCTATTTGTTACAAAGTTCTACCCTTTAGCAGAAGGATTTTAGTAGAGTCTTCCACACGTAATTTTAGAGCTGGTTTCTGATGCCAGGCCCAGCCTGGAGGTGCTGTGGTGGTGGGAAGTGCACTGATTTTGAGGAGCGTTTCTCTTTCCAGGATCTCAAATACGACGTTGGCGGAGGGGAGAAGTTTGACTCTCTGACAGATCTGGTGGAGCATTACAAGAAGAACCCCATGGTGGAGACTTTGGGCACCGTGTTGCAACTCAAACAGGTGAGAAGGAGAGGAGAGCTCTGCCACCTCCATGATGTCATCAGAATGCAGCTTTGCCGTGCTTTCCTGCAAGGCTTTTTTCTTTTCTGAGGCAAAACATGAAGGATTGAACTCTGTGAGGTGGATGACAAAGTCATTTAAATGGGAACGAGTTTTGTTATGCTGGTGAAGGGATGGAGTGCTGGCTCTGAAGTGCAGGATTTCCTGGTGTCCTCCTGGTCTGTAGGAATTGCAAAACAAGTCCAGAAATGAGACAATTTAATGTATTAAATAAAAACTGTGAGATTTTAAAAGCAACCCTTCACCATCCCCTTCCTCGCTGCATTTTGTTTGAATTCCAAAGCCCTGACATCCAAAAAGATGCCTGGATCCTAAAATTCCCATAAAAACATCTTTACCTTAGGGGATTTGTGTTTGAATTGCCTTTCCATGGTTGTTATTTGCTAACCCTGTGCTGTTTGGGGGGGGTCTGTGTCCCCTCAGCCCCTGAACACCACCCGGATCAACGCCGCCGAGATCGAGAGCCGAGTGAGGGAGCTCAGCAAACTGGCAGAGACCACGGATAAAGTCAAGCAGGGCTTCTGGGAAGAGTTTGAGGTAATCCCTTACGTTCCCAAGGAACGTTTCCTGCGGTGTTTCCTCCAGCGTTCGATCTCACACCGCTAAAGTCGGGTTGGGTTCTGCCTTCCTGGCGTTTCCTCCTCTCCATCACATCCCTGTTCTTGCTCCCATCTCCAGGGGTTGAAGTTTTGCCAGCTCCACTCTCGTGGCTTGAAATATTTGCCTTTTTTTCCCCCTGATTCTCAGGGTGCTTTTTATCCAGTCCCTGGCACGATCCCTCCTCGTGTTACCCCTTTGTTTGTCCCACAAGGACAATCCATCGAATTCCTTCTGCTCTTTTGGAAGTTGGGAACCATTTCTTTAGGGAAACTTCCATTTCTCAGTCAATCCATTGTCCTTGTGGCTTTTTGATGCTCGTTTTTGGGGATCTTAAAGCCGTTGGGAAGTGGTAGAAAGCTCTGGGATGGAGTACACGGATTATATGCATTCCTTGGACTTCTGGAGATTTATTATTTCCGTTTTGTTTTGGTGGTTCATTTCTCTCTGCAGGCAAAATTCCAATTTTCTTCCAGAAAGAGTGTGCAGTGACAGGACAGGGGGAATGGCTTCAAACTGGAAGAGGTTTAGATGGGATACTGGGAAGAAATCCTTCCAGAATTTGGAAGAAACTCTGCCCAAAGAAGCTGTGGCTGCCCCATCCCTGGAAGTGTTCAAGGCCAGATTGGACGAGGCTTGGAGCCACCTGGGATAGTGGAATGATTTGGGTTGTGAGGGACCTTAAATCCCATCCCATCCCATCCCCTCCCACCTCCTGCCATGGGCAGGGACACCTTCCACTATCCCAGGTTGCTCCAAGCCCCATCCAGCCTCTCCTGGAACACTCCAGGCTGGATATGATGGACTGGTTTATACCTCACACACACCCGTAACCACCAGTGGAGTGTGGAATTCCACCAGCAGATGGCAACAGGAAACTGGGAAATGCTGAGGGCGCTCCGGAGAGGCCGATTTGGGCTGTGTGAGGCCGATTTGGGCTGTGTGAGGCCGATTTGGGCTGTGTGAGGCCGATTTGAGAAACTTCCTGGATAGGGATGGATTTGCAAAGTTGGCCATCCTTGGAGAAGCCCTCTTTGATCAGAAATATCCATTAGCTCAATGTACTGTCCAGTGGGCTCTGATTATTGCAAGGAGAAGGAAAATAAATCCATGAAAAGCAAAGGAATTAGCACAGATGTGTGTGAGGGGAATATCAGGTGGTGAGGTCCTGGCAGTGGGAAATGGTGAAATGAGGATGAAGCTTCCTCCTTTCCTCTTTCCAGAGAGAGGGGACAGTCCTTGATGCAGGGCTGCTGGATGGTCAGAATGGCCAGAATTCCACCTGGAGAGGGAAGGAAATCAGCAGAGGTTGTGTGTGTGTGGGAAGGGGTCGTTGGTTTGGCAAAATACAACCGAGCTATTAATTCACTCTTGGTCCACGATGAAGAAGTCCATCTTGGAGTGGATTTCTCAGTGGGCCTTGGAAGCAAAGTGTTTTCCTCACAGAAGGAAAAACCTTAGAGGAAAAGCAAATAAATGAAGGATTTCACCTCTGAGACATTGCACTTCTTGTTCCCCTTCACTGCTGCCAGCGAGGTCACCACTGACCCTCTTTTTTTTTTGGGAATGGAGCCCTCTCCCAGCAGTTTTAGTGCCCTGCTTTTCCATTCCCCTCAGGGAAGCTCCAGCTGTCCCCCATGGTGGCAGGAGGGGGGAGCACACTCCAGGTTGTCCATGGATCCCTGCCTGTGCCAGCCCAGATGGTGGATTTAAATTACTTGTCTCCAGGCAGGAATGAGCCTCTTGTCCCAGGAACCACCAGACAGGAATGCTGACAGTCCTTGTAATGGTTTTTTCCTCCTGAAAAATGGTTATTTCTGAGCTCAGTGCTGGGGTGTTGTCGTGAAATCGAGGAGGATATTCCAGATTTATGGTTGTGTTGTTCCAGCTCGGAATGGGCTTGTTGGGAGTCGCTGCTGCTCGTGGATCTCTCCTCAGGGATGCTCCAAGCAATAATAATTAACTCTAGGAAGGAAGGTGTGGTTTCCACACGCTTAATTGCTTCACTTCTTTAACTTGCTGGGAAGGTTTAGCTCTCGGTCCTTTAGCCTGGAATTCCACACGCGGTGCATTTGGAAATTCCATTTTCTGTCCTTTGTCACGAGCTTGAAACTTTGCATCTTTTACATTTCTTCTGCTTTCCCTGGCTTTAGGATGAGCTTAATTATGCAAGGTCATTAAGTGAGGGAGTATCAGACCGAGACAGGAGTGAGCAAACGTGCCAAGCTTTGAATAAAAGCGAGAGTCTGGAGGGTGGGAACGAGGGCAGCAGCTTCCAAAGCCTTGAGTGTTCCTTTTAGTGGGGTCAGAACTGCTTTGGGGATGAAAACTTGGAGCAAAGCATCGGGGTTCTGGTCCCTCCAGCTCCAGGGAGCTTAGGGAGTGGGGAGATTTGGGAGTGGGGAGATTTGGGAGTGGGGAGATTTGCCGTGGCAATTACGGAATTGCTGCCGTCCCTGGGTCACCGCGTTCCAGAAATCCCCGCTCCGGCTTGTTCCTTCCCTGGGATAATTTATGGATAAGCCTGTTTGTAGTCACCTAATGCCCCTCTCCTCCCTTTTCTCTGGGAGAAGGGATGGCTGTGAGGATGGACCAGTCCATCCTGCTGGTTCTGAGCCCTCCCTTGTCTGTGCTTTCCCCTCAGACCTTGCAGCAGCAGGAATGCAAACTCCTCTACAGCCGTAAGGAAGGGCAGCGCCAGGAAAACAAGAACAAAAATAGATACAAAAACATTTTACCCTGTAAGTATTGATCCTCCATTTCCCTTTAGTTTTCCTCTGGTTTATTTTCCTCATTAGTACAGGGTTAATTAAGCACCACCGGGCTCTTGCTTCTCTTTAACGATCATTTCCCCTCTTATCAGGATTATCCCGTGATTTCCAATTTGGGTTCAAACGTTTGCACTTTGTGGGTATTTGGAATATTGTTTTTTATCTCCAGCTTTCATTTGAAAGCCTCATATCCCTCAGCTGTTGCTCAACAGGCTGGAATGCTTCATTTTAAGAGGATTAATTTGGGGGACAAAACTGCAACGTGCAAATCCCGAGGCTTTGCGGCGTTCGAGCGTCCCCGTGTTCCTGAATTCCCAGGACATGGACGTGGTCACAGCCACTTTAAAGGAAGCAGAAGAGGCAATTTGGAATGTTCTAATCACTAATTTACGAAGTTTGATGATTAATTAACGTCCGTTTTTGCAGTTGATCACACCAGGGTTGTTCTCCACGACGGTGATCCCAACGAACCTGTTTCAGACTACATCAATGCTAACATTATTATGGTGAGTGTGTTCCCACCTCCCTTCCCACGGCTCCTCTTCCCTAAATCCAAGGGAATCTCGTCACCTTTGGTTAAATGGTTGGGGTTTTTTTTTCCCCCCCTCTAGCCTGAGTTTGAAACCAAGTGCAACAACTCCAAGCCAAAAAAAAGCTACATTGCCACCCAAGGCTGCCTGCAGAACACGGTGAATGATTTCTGGAGGATGGTGTTCCAGGAGAATTCCCGAGTGATCGTCATGACCACGAAAGAAGTGGAAAGAGGAAAGGTAAAGCCAGACTCCAGCTAGCCTTGGGAAAATCCTGACATTTGAGTGCAAGTGAGGACTGAACTGACTGGGATAAATTGATTTATCCGGTGTGCCACCAGGTTCCTTGGAGCTCGTTTCCAAAATGAGGGTTCTTTTTTATGTGGGAATTGGGGATATATCCCTGTCATGTCAAGATTCCCTTCCTTAAGGAATTGCCTGCTGAAATTTTGGCTGCTGAATGTGAATCTCTGTATTTCAAACTTAACTGAGGGAAGGAGGTGCTGGGATGGGAGATGTGGTCAAGCAGGAATTCCGTGTGCTTGAAGGGCAAAATTCCCTGCTCCTGGAGCAAAAGTCTTGCTATTTATTTTAGCTCATCAAACCTGTATGGACTTCCCTAAAAAAGCAGAATTGTGGGGTTTTATTATTACCAGACTGAACAGAGAAATGTTGCTTCTTACCTGAGAACTGCTCTGGCAGGATTCAATCCTCCCAAAGGGGAATTTTCCCTGCAATGGTGTATCCCAAAAACCTCCACTTGCCTTTGGAGTGCAGGGATCTTGTCTTGCTCCCTGGCCTCTGGCAAACCTGGGGATATTTCAGTTTGTTTCTGGTTTCTAAGGACACAAGGCAGGAAAGAATGGGAGCAGTTGAACTCTGATATCCTGGCGACAGCCACCTACAGCTTCCCAGGGATTGAATGGATTCACCTTTGGAATTCGTTGCTTCTGATCTTTTATCTGTTTGATAAACACTTTCTGTTCTCTCTCCTCTTCTTTTAAAGTTTCTCTGCTTCTTCCACACACCATTGTCCACCTTTTTGCCTTTTCCCAGATTCCCATGATCTGTTTCTGAAGGGAAAGCTGTCGCCTTTTTAAGGGGGGAGCATCACTTGTGGGGAAAAAAAAAATCAAAACCTGAAGTTTTTCTTGGGGGTGACTGATGATTGCAG
>VZTA01000984.1:0-22949 GCA_013398855.1 Mohoua ochrocephala
CGCGGTGATGGAGTGCAGGTGGCACGGCCCTGGGGAGCGATGTCCCCAAATTCCCGCTGGGAACACGGAGCATCCCGGCCCTGGCTGGTCGCAGGTGACAAAGCATAGGGGGCACGGTGCCGTGTCCCCCTGTTCCAGCTGGGATCATGGAGCATCCTGGCACCATCCTGGCACCGTCCTGGCACCATCCTGGCACAGGTGACGGAGCACAAGTGGCACCGCGCTGGGACACGGCCTCTCCCCAGTCCCATGGGGAATGCAGAGCATCCCAGCCCCATCCCAGGTGACAGTGCTGGGACACGGGGTCTGCCAGATTCCCCTGGGAACGCAGAGCATCCCAGCCCCATCCCAGGTGACAGTGCTGGGACACGGGGTCTGCCAGATTCCCCTGGGAACGCAGAGCATCCCAGCCCCATCCAGGCCCAGCTGAGGGACCGCAAGAGGCGCGCACCGGGGCGCAACATTCCCCCATTCCCGTTGGGAATGTGGAGCACCCCGGGCCAGGTGACAGAGTGCAGGAGGCTCTGGTTTGAGGTGCTTTTATTCCACGTTACTTGCAGCCCCCGCGCCTGGGTCAGCCCAGCCCAGCCCAGCCCGGCCCGGGCGCTCCCAGCGCTGCACCCCCAAACCCCAGCACACCCAGGGGAAAAGCAACCGCAGCCCGGAGCCGGGCCTTGGGATGAAGCCTTTGGAAAGCCCCAGCGAGGGGCAGGGGGCTGGGGGTCCCTGCCCCACTGGGGTCTGGGCAGTGCTGTCCTGGAGCAGGACGGGGCCTCCGGACCCCTCCCACGAGGGGACACAGGGCAGCGCTGGAACCGGTGCCCCCGGGATTGAACCAGAGCCCGCAGAGCCAGAGCTGGGGAGCTCCAGGATGGGCCTGGGGGTCAGAGGCCCTGTGAGAGGAGGGCTGAGCCCCTCCAGCATCCGCCTGCCCCTCCCCTGCCCGGCGGTGCTCAGGGCAGCCCCAGCTGGGGGCTGAAGGGAGGCTGGGGGGCGAGACCCCTGAGCCCCAGCTCCGGCCGGGACACGCTCCGGAGGGACGTGGGAAGGCACCAACTGGAGGACTGGCTCCCACGGCACGATGGAGGCGAGGTGGGTGCCCGAGTTACGTGGCTGCCCCGCACCCCTTCCCTGGGAGCCGAACCGTGCGCAGCGGGGGGACGCGGCACCCGGAGGGGACACCCCTCCCGCAGCCCCCGCGGGGTGCCAAAGCTCACCAAGCAGTGCCAAGCCACCAACTGGCACAGGCCCACCCCATGCTCGGCGTCCAGGGGTGCCCGTCCTGCTCCGGGAACGTCACAGCCACCTGCCCGTGCTGCCGGGCCGGTCACAGCCAGAGCTGTCGGGATCCAGGCACTCAGGCGGGCAGGGAATGAGAGCAAAGCTGTGGGCAGGGAGATGCCAAAGCCTCCCTCTCCCTTTGGGTAGGAAGCGGACACGGGAAGCCCCCTAAGCCCCCCAACTCCCCCAGGGCAGGCTGGCAGCAGCTGAGGGTGGTGGGGGGCCAGCCCGGGCACGGGCTGAGGAAAGCGTTGGTTTGTCCGGGCTGGGAGCCCCCAAAAGGGAGCAAGGAGTAACTGGGGGGCTGGAGCCACCCGCGCCCGGCTCCGCAGCCCGGGCTGGAAGCTGAAGGGAGGAGAGGGAAGGGACGGGCGCCGCGCCGGCCGCTCGGGGCAGGAGCGGGGCTAGGAACGGGGCAGGCTGCACATCTCGCAGTGGTCCGTGCCCGGCTGGTTCATGAAGGTGCAGTGCTGGCAGGGCCACATGGCCGCGGCCACGGCGTGCGACGAGCCCCCCATGGCGCCGTATTCCTGCAGTCCCGGGAGCGGGACCCCCACCGTGCCTGCGGGAGAGAGCCCGGGGCAGTGCTGGGATGGATCCCGCTGCACATCCCCACCCTGCAGCCCCCCCCTCACCGGCCCTGCCCCATTCCCTGGAAGTGCTCCAGGCCAGGCTGGATGGGGCTTGGAGCAACCTGGTCTAGTGGGAAATAGCAGGGGGTGGGATGAGCTTTAAGATCCCTTCCGACCCAAACCATTCCAGGATCCCATGACCAAGGAACGGCTTCCTCCCCACAAGCCTCCAGTAGCCTCTGTGGCAGCTTGGGAGCAGCTCCACACAACCCCCCAGACAGCTCTGCCCAGGGACAAGGGACCCCCTCTTACTGCAGAGCTGCTCGATGGTCGCCCACTGCTCCGATTTCTTCCAGGTCTGTGCAAGCTCCTCATTTTTGGTCCTCACGGCTTCCAGCAACAAGCTGATGCTGTCCTGGAAGTCACAGGTGGGAAATGAGCACTGGGGACCCCTCCAGTGCAAGGCAGGACCCCGAGTCTGAGCTGTTCCCCCTTTCCCAACATCCTTGGGGTGCCCCAGTTTATCCCTCTGCTCCCCCAGCATTCAGACAGACCCCAACACCCCAAAAGCTTCCCTTCCTCTGCTTCCAGGAGGCATTCCCTACCTCTGCGGGGACAGTGTCCCAGCACTGTGGGCCAATCCCAACCCCCAGAGGGGCAAACCCTCCACGCTGGAGCGCTCCAGCCCCCATCCCTGTCCCCATCCCGATCTCCAGCTGCCCACGCTCATCCCGGCTGCCTCACACGTGCGCAGCCTCTGGCAAACACGGCCCAGTTGGATCTCACCGGGAAGCTCCGGCGGTGCCGGGGCAGCCGCCAGGCCCCCGGTGCCCGGCCAAGGGCAGCGGAGCTGCACAGCCAGGACCTCGCTGGCCTTCAGTTCTGGGGGCTCTGATCTCCTTATTGTTCCCACCAAATTCCTGATTCTGAGATAATTTTTTAAACATTTCCAGCTCTGGGAGCCGCAGCCAAGTTGGCTCTGGGATCATGTGGACAACCACCCCCCTCTGTGCTCGCAGCAGCTCAGGGGCTTTGTGCTTAAGAGTTTGAAAAAGGTTTTAAAACTCTTTAAACCTTCTCCCAACAGCTTGGCCGGGAAGAGCCAGCACAAGGCCCTGCCCAGGGTCACGGGATGGCAGGAATGGTCACCTCCACCCACCTGAGGGACCCCTGAGGGGCTGAGGGCCCTGGGATGGGGGGGTGGTGTGGGGACAGGAGCCTCCCTGCCCCGTTACGTACCCGCAGAGGCATGACCTCGTTTGTGACCAGGAAGAGGAGCAGATGAAAATCGGAAATGATGTCTAGGAAAATGGAAGAAGTATTTTGGGACAGGTACGTGGCCAAACTGTGGAAGTCCTGGAGAGAGGGGACAGTAATGAAGAGAAGTCAATTCCTCTTTGGATCCACCAACAGATATTCCTGTCCCTCTGGCTATTGTCTGCAACGTGCAGGGACATTTCCAAAATCAGATCCCCGCCTGGCTGACTGAATCCCAGCTAACAACTTCCAGGAAAAAAGATCTCTGCACCCACAGCAGCTCCTCTTGACCAACCCCAGCATCTACAGAGCCGATCTCAGATCCAAGAGGTGCTGAGGGGGAGCCAGGCACCTCCAACCCTGTTCATACACAAAAGAGGGAGGACAGAGCAGCCCCTTCCTCCCCATCCTCTGCCCTGGCCTCTTGCAGGAACAGCTTTCTGTGCTTAAAGATTCCATCCAGGAAGAGAAGGCAGCACTGGGAGCAGGAACAGACCCCAGTCTCAGCAGGTTTGTGCTGTCACCGTGGGGCTGGAGCCCTCTGGGCCCCCTGGAGCTGCCTGACAGGCACAGGGAGCCCTGATCCCGTCACGGATCCGGCGGGAGCTCGGCACCAGCCGGCAGTCGGCATTGGCATGCAGACACTGCTCCGTGCAGGAAGGGCCTTGGCAAGCTGCACCGGGGAAGGGGTGACCTGAGGGCACAGCTGTCCCTCTGCAGATGTCAGTGAGCCCGAGCCAGGCAGAGCCCATCCCTGCGGAACCCGGCTCCATCGGGAATCGCCCCTCACCTGAGTTTCTCCCAGCACATCGCGGTTCTCGATGGGGAATGGATTTTGAGAAATAGAAAAAGTGTAGACTGGATCCTTGGGGAAAGTCGTAGTAATCTAAAAAAAAAAGAGGAAAAAACCCAAGGAAGGATGGTCAGAGACCAGTGGGATACGGGAAGCAAGTCCAGATAGCTGAGAACAGCCACGGCTACGATCCCAGCTCAGCCAAACAGTGAGGGACCCTGCAGAGATCTGGTGGCTTGGAATTGAATTTAGAGCGATATTCCATCACCACACCCCTTGGCTCCCTTTCTGAGGAAGCTGGAGGGAGGGACACGATGGGTTTGGTCCTGGCAGATGCCACGGCGAGCATCCCTCTCCGCACAGGTCACCGGGACACAGCGATCCCGGCAGAGCTCTGCCCTGGGCCAGGCAGCTGCTGAAGGAGGGAGGTCCTGGGGGGATCCTAATGCACGTTCCACCCCTCTGTGTTCACCCCAGTGACATCCCAGGTACCCCAGGAACAGGTGCCTTCGCTCCTGCAGGAATTCCCGAGCTCTGGCACTGCCTGTGCCAGGGGCAGCTGGACCAGAGAGGCTGCTCCAGGTGGATCTAATGGTTGTTGGCACCACATCCCACTCCAGCAATATCATCTGGCATCCCAATTATTTGCTTTGCTGCCTTCCACGCTGTAACTTTGCTTCCCAGCCCCGGGGCTGAGCCGTGCCGTGCCTGGCAGCAGCTCCGCTACGGCCGAGCCGTGCCAGAGCGCGAATTCCCTCCTCCAAGAAAAGGCATTTCTGGACAACCTGCTGAGTCACTCAAGGAGATGGATCCCTAATTGCTGCTCTGGAGTTTCCTCATTAGGCAGTGCCCGGGACACGGGTCCGTGGGGCTGCTGCTTCCCGGCCACGTGGCTGTGGGCCAGCTCAGAGCCGTGATAAGGCACCAGGCGGTGCTTTCCTGGAAAACAAACGTGTTCCCTGGCACCACACCGACCCCACGGAGCAGGGCAGCCACCTCCCTGCTAGGAATGCCTGGCAGCAGCAGGCAGAGGAGGATCATTTGTCTCAGGAATCACCTCGGCTGGGAATTTCGGAGGTGGGTTAGGAGTTGGCTCTGCTCTGACCATCTCCTGTGGGAAGCAAACAACGTGCAGGGAATACTCACGTCTATGATGAGGTACTCGACCGGGAGCGGGCGAGCCAGCTGGGTGATCTCATTCCCAAACTTGTCTATGTCCTGAAAGAAAAGAATTGGATTATTCCTGAGTGTGGAAGTGGTGTGAAGCCCAGGAGATCCTGCCCTGGAGGTGCTCATGCAGAATCCGGAGCTCTGGCAGATCACTGAGGGTGTGGAAAAGAACCTGGATGAGGGGTGCAAGGCTGCCCGATTCCCCGCTGCTCCCTGGGGCTGGGGAGCTCTGTGATTGCAGCATCTCTGAGATCAGGATCTCTGTCTCCTTGTGAGCCAAGAGAGTGCTGGGCCACAAACCACCCTGGGCTTGTCTCCCACTAGAGAGAGGCTTGGAATTACCCAAGGAGTGCAAAGGTGGGATTCTCGGGGTCGTTGGGACTCTGTGATCCTCGTGGGTCCCTTCCAACTCCAGCCATCCTACGATTCCATGATTTTAAATGCCATTTAGGCAGCAGCTCCATCTTAAAGAGAGGCACAGGCCACCTCTGCCTCCTCGGCCGAGGCAAACCTGCCTTTCTGCAAATCCAGGAGTCCCTCAACCAACTCTCCATCCGGGAATTGGGAATCCAGGCACTTTCTCATCCCCAGACCCTTGGAACCAGCACATCCCACGGCGTAAACTTGTTTTGCTTTGCCAGACGAAGGGAACATAAAGTTTAATTAGGGAGACAAACGGCCGGCATATGTTCATTAATCATAACCTGACAATTAGACGTGATTGATGTCAAACACGCCGGGTTCAAACGCCGCTTCGGAAATAAATCCCGGAGAACTGACACTTTTCATTAAAGATTCCGTACGAGGGGGCTGTGTTTTCTCCCTAAATCATCACTTAACGTGGTATAAATCATTCATGGAGCCCCACATAAATCACACGCCCATAATTCCCAGGCGGGGACGTCGTACTGGACGTTCCACGGGCTCTCGGTGGCGGGAGCCGGACCCGGAGCCGTCACCCCCCCCACCCCCAAAAGGCTTCGAGTCCCGCTCTGCCCCCGTGGGATGGGAGCAGCATTCCATGGGCTGAGCCAGGGAGCACCATGCAGGGATCCTCTGCCCACGGCTGACTCCAGGACTCCCTCCCCTTTCTCCCAGCCGTGTTTTCTCTCCAGGAGAACACGGCGGCTCCGGCAGCACTCCCCCGCTCTCCCTGGTGTTTACACAGCACAGCTATGCGGAGCAGCAGCCAGCACCATCCCTCCTCTCCCAGTCAGACCTCGCCCCAGCAGGCTCCGGCACGCTGCTCCCCTCCGGGTACAGCCCCCCCTCCCCACCCCCTCTCCAAGCACCCCCTGTCCCCAGCAACTGTTCCCTCTGTAAAAAAAAAAAATATCTCCCTTCCAGTCTTTGAAGCTCTTTTGAAAGGCAATCCCGATAAGGATCTTTGCTCCTCGCACATGACAGGTTGTGGCCTCAGATCTCTCCGGCTCCGACAGGAGCAGGAGGAGCCACGGAGCCTTTTTTGGGAGATCACAGGACCCCAGAGCCAACCTGCTTCTAGATCTCAGTGATACCACAAGAGGCAGGAATCAGATCCAATCAGCTTCCCAAACACAATCCTGCCCCTGCATGAAGGGACCTGCAACAACTCACGCATAATTAGCCCATCTGGAATTCATTTTCCAATCTAATTAAGTTCTAATATGCAGAAACATTTTTCCAGCACCTGTTGGCTTTAATCTCCCCCTCTGGGGATTTCCATGTTAAATGCCTGCTTTTTCATGGCACGCTGCTGAGGCCTCCAAGACATCCACAGCCTGGAACCTCGCTCCCCCCGAGCCGAGGACACGTCCTGATCCTGACAGGACAGCCCAACAAACCTCAGCATTCTTCTCCCGCCACTATGGATCATTTGATTATGTTTTAAAGGCCTTAATGAACATCGAGTTGGGATTGTTGGGAGAAAGATCCTCATCCTGAGCTTGGCATCACCGGGACCCTCCCAGTGCCCTGTTATTGCTGCAGCCTGAGACCCCCAAAGCCCAGTGGCACCTGCTCCAAAGGGAGGCCGGGAAGGGGTTAATGGAGCCACGAGCACTTGGCTCCGGGACAAAAATCCAGCAGCAAGGCCTGGAGGGCCTGGACAATGCATCATCCCAGCGGAGATTGCATCAAGGCTGGGATTAGAGCCTTTCAGCCCACTGTTGGGAGGCAGGAGCTGCACAGGGATGAGGGTGAACGGGGAAAAGGATGGGAACACAGACACCTTGGCAGGATGGAAAGACTTCTGGGTGGCCTCGGGATTACCCCACGGAGGGTGAGGGGAGCAGCCAAGCGAGGAGCCCGGGGAGCTGCCAGCCAGGAGGGAGGCTCCGGATCCGTGTCCCAGGACAGCCGCGAGCATCCCACGCTGTCACCATCCCTTTGCTGCGAGCATCCCGCAGCCCACGCCGTCATTCCCGACCCGCTCCCTCTGCTGAAGGCACGGCGGAGCTCGGCAGCCATCTGTCCTTCCCACGTGTGAATAAATCCCAGCTTTGCTCTTCCCTCTGCTGCCTTTCCAGGCGCTTTCCCGGGCGGCCCTGCCCCTCGCACGGGGAGCGCGGCCGAGGCGCAGCAACCAAGCGACTCCTCCAAGAGCGAGTGACAGGTCAGGGAGAGTTGAAACCCTTCCCAGGAGACTCCTGCTGAGCTAATCCAGCGTCCTCCTCCCTGGAGCAGCTGGGACATTTAAGGCTAAGGCGGCTCATGAGCTGGTGGGAGGGCAGCCAGGGAAGTCCTTCCCCATCAGTGAGCACTCCCCGCGGCCTGGCTCTCCCTGGGAAGAGGATTTCCAATGCCATGGTAGGACAGCTTGGCTCAGAGGTCCCGCTGGGCTCTAATGAAAGCAGGGCCCTGGCTCGGGGCTGTCCCAGGGCGACATGGGACACGTGTCACTGGTGCCAGGCCAGGGCTCAGCCACGGCTCAGCCGCAGCGAGAGCTCAGAGCACGTGCGGGACTCGAGGGCAAAGGGCTCTTGCACAACGCTTGTAAAGGGCCTTTGTCTTACACCACCCCAAAGAAACTCTGGGGGAATGTTAAACCATCCAAAGAAACTCTGGAGGGACATTAAACCATCCTAAAGAAACTCTGGGGGGATGTTAAAGGCGGCTGTAAAATGCAATTCACTGCGAGGATGACGATGACATCGTGTTTGTGCTGAGCTGTCACAAATACCTGTGATAAGAGACAAAGCCAGCCAGCCCCCAAATCCAATTATCCAACAGTTTTAAGGCATCTGTAAAACATCAGGAATCTCTTCCCCCAGTTGATGGAAGTTAATGGTGGAGCAGTTCAGCACCGCAGAGCTCCTGGGCCAGCGGACTGGGAGGAGGTGACAGCAAGGATGGGGTGCAGCAGCCCCAGGGAGGGATCCCCCAGCCGCACCCTGAGCACTCCCTCAGCGCTGAATATCAACCCGAGGTACATTCTCAGTGAAATCCAAATCAATCCAGCTGTTTTCTAAAACCAGATGGACAGAGGAGGCTGCTCAAGGACAGAAGGCAGGATGGAAAATGCTCGTGTGGAATATTCAGCTGGGCTCACCCTCATCCAGCTCAGAAACTGGGTGAAGCGGCCATTGCGACATCATCATCTTCACTCACGGGGTCTTTACCCCGACCTGTGTCCGTGTCTCCACACCAGGGACTCCTCCCCGAGCTCCGTGTGCTCAGCTGGCCAAGCAGCACGTGCCGCTTGTGCCCCGTTCCAGCTGGAACCAGTGCTGAGCCCTGACGCTTCCCAGACACCCCAGGAGGGATCTGTTCTTCCTCCTGGCTAATCTTACCTGGGGAGGCCCCTCAGAGCAAAGGAACTCGTTCTCACAGCCCCCAAACCCCTCGAGTTCCCCACTGGAGCACAGCTCTCCCCTTCCCGGGCCGGGAGAGCAACGGCCGCGCGTCCGAAGCCAACTCCACAGGGGCGGCTCCTCGGAGCAGCAGGCCAGGGGCCAACATGAAGGGAATGGTAAAGGAATACAGGAATCCCACAGCTGCAGGCTCAGGAAACCACAGGACAATGCCAGTGCCATCAGCTCTCCCCTTTCCATGGAAGAAAAGCAGCCCCTTCTCCCACTGGCAAGGCGGAGGCGAATCCACCGCGCTGCCCTCGGACAGATCCGAGTTCCGTGGATCCTGCCTCACATCTGGCTGTTCTATAAACACATCCACGCTCCACAAACATCCTCATCCATTGGTCCTCGTCCAATTAGAATGAATCTGTAGAGCTCCTTTCATCCTAAAGGGCTTTTCAGATGAACACTTGGATATTGTATGGGAATGCACACGGACTTTTCTCTGTGCAGTCCCAGAGAAAACAGCAACTACTCCGAAGTGCAGCTTTCTCCCCAAAAACCAGCTGGGGGATCAGCACAGAGGGGAACCCCCACATCACAGACTGGGGACAAAGAGACAGCAAGGTGCTGGACCCCAAAGATTCCATCCCGTGCTGCCAGATTCCTGCTCCTCCTGGAGTTCACCGGGGCTCGGACACGGCTGTTGTCACCATCCCAGGATGAGGTAGCGTCTCTGACCTCAAGCCTTGCACATTTAATGGGACCCCAAAGGCTTCCCAAGCCAGGAGTGACTAAGCTTTCCATAGATTTAAGAACGTTCAAAAATAATTGAGGGATCCTAGAGCCAAAGCCCTCGAGAGGGCTGAGGGAGAATCCCACCCGGCAGGGCCATCCTCGAGCACTCCGTGAAAAGGGCAATTAGGGAGAGAAGCTCTAAAACATGAAATCAGCTGCAGCCCGACCCAGTGAATCAGTGGTTGATGGAAATTTCCACAGAAGGCTGGAGCCATCCCGTTCCCATTTTGTTTATCTCCCTGCTTCAGATTAGGGATGGGAGCGAAGCCCTTCTGGGAACACCCACCGGCTTCCTGCTGCTCCCAGCACCCCGGGTGGGCCACATGTGGGACACAGACCTGCGGGACCTCCTGCGAGGCTGCCCGAGTGTGGCACAGCCCAGGCTGCTGCGGAGCAGGGTCAGGGCACGCCAGGAGATGATCTCATCCCTGCTCACGTTCGGGGCCAACCTTTGCACACCCGGCTCCGCTGGATCGTAATCGGCCCCGGCTTATCAGCTCCTAGGAGGAAGCTGCCTGCTCCAGAGAGAGCAGGATTCCATCTGCTCTCCCTCTCCAGCACTGGATTCAGCCCAGAGGTGTTCCTTGTTTCCAGGTGGGGTCAAGCCAAGCCAGCAGTCTGGCACTAAGGGGTGGAAACCAGCACTTCCCAGTCCCAGGTTCAGGGCACGCAGGAACACCCTTGGCCAGCTCCGTTCCCGTCGCTGGAGCACAATCCACTCATTCCACTCCTCCCGAACGAAGGCAGCTTTTCTCATCCCCTGCTCCTTAAGGGACAGCTTTACCACAGGCAGCAGGAGCAGACAGGACAGGAAGGAGATAACTAACGGGGTGATGGATGGCTAATTAGCCAGCGAGCAGTGCCATTAATTAACTCCTCTGTCCCTGCTCGGGGGGCACCAGGAGCCCTGGGCTGGAGCGGCAGCGCTATCGGCATCCGCAGGGAGCCTGATCCCGAGCTCCCAACTCGGCCACGCAGGCACAGGAGGGGCTGAAGGACTCCAGGAACAAGTGGCAAGGGAATAACGACATTCCATCCATCACCAACAAGCCCAAAGTGCAGCAGGCAGGGACAGCAGTGACACCTCGTGTCCTTCCGAGACCCCTCCTGCAGAGCTGCCTCCAGCTCTGGGCTCCTCAGCACTGGAAGGAGGTGGAGCTGCTGGAGCGAGTCCAGAGGAGGGGATATTCACCTGGAGATATTTACTTGGAGAAGGCTCCAGAGAGACCTGAGAGGCCCCTCCAGTGCCTAAAGGGGCTCCAAGAAATCTGGAGAGGGACTTTGGACAAGGGATGGAGTGACAGGACAAGAGGGAATGGCCTCCCACTGCCAGAGGGCAGGGCTGGATGGGATATTGGGAAGGAATTCTTCCCTGGGAGGGTGAAGAGGCCCTGGAATAGAATTCCCAGAGCAGCTGTGGCTGCCCCTGGATCCCTGGCAGTGCCCAAGGTCAGGCTGGACGGGGCTTGGAGCAGCCTGGGACAGTGGAAAGTGTCCCTGCCCATGGCAGGGGGTGGAATGGGATGAGCTTTAAGGTCCCTTCCAACCCAACCCATTCCCTGACTCCACAAAATTGAGCATTTTGGACCCGCCCTGGATGCACACTTTCCCTGCTGCTCCTCAGGATCAGAGCTTGGGATCCAGGGGCACATCCTGGAGCTTCCCAGGCCCTCGGCCCTCACCTTGTAGAAGACATCAGGCACGTACTGCTCGCTGCTGGACTCCTTGGCGTAGCCCAGCTCCGGCGCGTCCCGGCAGGGCAGCAGGCACTCGTCCCGCACCAGGGCCATGCACTGGTTCGACACCTGGTACCCCTCAAAGTGCACCTGGTTGTCGGGACCACCTGCAGGAGGAGAGCGTGGTTAAAGATCCCAGGATCCCAGAGGGTGGAAAAAGGCTCCAAGATCACAGAATCCAGCCTGTGACCGATCCCCACGCTGTCACCCAGCCCAGCATCCCTGGGACGCCTCCAGGGTCACAACCCTTCCCATGAAGAAATTCTTCCTGAAAATCCTGTCCAGGGGTGATTTTTCCCTGGTGTAACTCCAAGAGAAACGACTGGAAGAGCAGCACTGAGGTTGGACTCGGTGATTTTGGAGCTCTTTTCCAACCTCAACAATTCCAAGACACAAGGCTAACAGTGGTGAACGCCGAGATGAAGCCGCCGGTGCTGCTGCGTGGGAAGAACTTTAGGCAAGAATTCCCTCCAAACTCCACATTTTTGTAGTCACACACATTTCCACAACTATCCCAAGAGCACAGAGCCCAGGGAACGGCAGGAACGCTCTGCCAGGAGCTTTAAGGAGGAGGAGCAGCTGCCCTTTTGGGGGCTCTGACCAGCATCACCCTCCCACTACCCTGCAGGTATCTCCTCCTTCTCCACACGAACGCCGGGCACGCAGCTCCCGTGGGCCTGTTTCACTCCCAGGGATCCCTGAGCTGCAGATCACCTGGCCCTGTGCAGGCCTGAGCAATGTTTTCTCGGCCCCTACTGGATGGTTTGGTGGAAATCTGACATGGAAAGTGGGAATTAGGAGGCTGGCTCGTGGAAGGATCACATGCTTGGCGCTTTCATTTGGATAATGTAAGCAACGTCAGGTCATGTGTCACTGGAATACAACTGGAAAGAGAGGAGGGAGGCAGATGGTAGGAAAACGTTACTCTTTCCAAAGCTGGGAATTCAGGAGGGGGATAGGAATTAATCCATGCGGAGGATTTAAAGGCAAAGTTGAGGCAAACCACCCAAATACGCTTCTGCAGCACGAAAAGAGGGACTCGAGTGTTTAAATAGAACCTGCTGGGCTGATTGAACAGAGGAGAATGAAATTAGCTGGAACAGCAAAGAGGAAATATTCTTTTTCTACCCTTTGATCTGTAACCTCAATCACTCACTGCTCCAGAACAAACACTCCTAGAAATTAAACATAGACCGGGACGGGGGGAAGGCCTGAACACAGAGTGTTTGCTCAGTAAAACACCTTGTTTAAAAAAAAAAAAAATTAAATAAATATATATATATAAAAAGGGAGATACAGATCTATATTTAATGAGAGATGGATGTGTTTAGCAGTCTGGAATGTACAGGCATGGGCCTGTGAACTAAAAAAAGAGCTTTTTCACTGAAAAAAAGGCCCTGGGAACCCTTACAAAGCCAGGCTCAGGGCAGGCAATGTCCCATCCCACTTTCACTTTTCACTCTGGATGTTATTTGGAAGTCATGAGGGTTTTTTCATTGTGTTAAACAGAGCCAGAACCAGCGATTCTGCTCCAGGGAAGGTTTAAATGAAGACATGTGTCATCCCATGGAGAAGAACAGAGTGAACTGGGAACGCTCCAGCCCTCCCAGCACATGCCAGTGTCCCCCCTCCCAGCCCAGCCCCTCCACGGTGCCTCTGGAGACTCCCTGAAAACGGCTAAATCCAGAGGGTTTAACTAAAAGCACTTTGCAGGAGCTTCTGTTTTACTCAGCCAAAAAAAATGTTTCCAAACTTCTTTTTTTTTCCCCTGACAGGTTTTTTTTTTCCCTGTCAAATTTCCCTGACAGCGACACGAGGGAGGGAAAGATCCCTCCCGAACCTCCTGAAGGAGGAACTAATCCATAACTCTGAGGATCTGGAGTGTTGTGGATCTGCACCGCTGCTTCCAGGCAACAGAATTTGGAGCTTAAGGATTTGAAACAAAAAGTGAGCAACACTTGTTGCCCTGGCTGCAGGCAGGGAGTGATTTCTAGGTCAGAGAGGTGGGGCCGAGCCTCCAATAAGTCTCTTGAAACAGTTGTAGAGTAAAAAAAAAAACCAGGCAAATAAATAATGAGTGGGGAGGATAAAACAAAGAATGAGAAAGTGTTTTAGTCTGATAAGAGTAAAACCCTCCTTAAATAGGACAGATGGGGAGCAGCACACGTGACTTTTGGCGTGTTCTTCTGCTAACAAGAGGTAATTCAGGTGAAGGCCAGAGGGCCGAGGCCAGTTTGTACCTGTAGCCACGACTGTGACAAACTTGGATCCAAAGTGCCCATCTGGAGAGAGGCGACAGATGTTGGGCTGCTGGTTCTGGAAGTTGCCAGCTGTGATGCACTCCTCTGCACTCAGGAAATACGTGTCCTGAGGGGGAGAGCACGGGTTCCAATCAGCCAAAGGACGAGGTGACGTAGCCCAGACCTATTTCCCTGGGCTGCAGCCAGGGGAAAACGACCAACACCCCAGGAAAACACGCTTTCGTGGAAAGCTGCTGCAGAGCCCAGCACGAGAATGTGACCTGTCAGCTCCCCAGCCCTGGGCTGGCTCAGGACTGTCCCACATCCAGGCACACCCATCTCTACACACCTCTTTTTTTTTGGGAAAAATCAAGTTTCACTTTCCAAATATGGATATCACCGGGTTTACAAGGACAGGAAGCTGAGGAGGTCGAAGTTTGAGCCACGTTTATGTGTCACAAAGCCCAGCCCATGGGAACATCCTCTGAGTCACTCTGGCTCACTGGGTTTGTTCCTTGCATCGCCCATTCCCTGCACTCCCTGGAGTTTTCTTAACCCTAAAAAGGGCATAGATGGGATACTGGGGAGAAATTCTTCCCTGTGAGCAGGGTGAGGCCCTGGCACAGGTTACCCAGAGGAGCTGTGGCTCTCCCTGGGAGTGTCCAAGGCCAGGTTGGACGGGGCTGGGAGCAGCCTGGGACAGGGGAAGGTGTCCCTGCCTGTGGTGGCACTGGATGAGCTTTAAGGTCTCCTCCCACCCAAACCCAAACTATTCCATGATTCTGTGAGCACCATTTCCTCAAAGCAGGGGTGTGAAGGGCTCCAGCAGCTCTGCCTGCTCCCCAAACAGCTCACTCCCCAACATTTCCATTTTCCTTTTCCTTCAGAAAAAAGTGCCTGGAAAACCCCACGTCCCAAGAATTCCAGCGTCACCTGCAGCCCTGGCTGAGCTCTCTGCCTGGCACAGGAGCTGGAATTCATTGGGAATTCTGCTGGGTCACACCTGGATCTCACCTTGTTCCTGCTGTACCGAACGGTCCCTTTCCGTGTGTCCTCCGAGACCAGGTCAGTAAATATCCAGCCGACCTACAAAGGGGGATGGAGAACGTTGCTTTGAGGGAAAAAAAAGGACAGAAAAAAAGAAGGAGGAAAGAGGAAACCAGAAGAGCTCAGACATTTTCTGCTCGCAGGACACGATGTTCTTGGCTCCTCTCGGCCCTGTGCACGCTGCCTGCGGGGAATGGCTCTCCCAGCTGTGCCGGGCTCCTTGGAATCCCATTTCCAGGAGCAGCAGCATGCCAGCTGGCCGGCCAGGGCACCTGCAGCGTTAGGTTTCACCATGGAATATTTTTTCATGGAAAGATCTGGAGGCTGTGAGAGGCCTCTGTGCCACCGGCTGCTCCCACCCCCAGCATTTCCTGCGGAGCCTCTGGAGCGGGATCCGGCGCCCGGGGGGTGACAGAGCAGCTCAGGTGGCCCCAGCCTGAACCTCTCACACAGTCCCAGGTCGAACCTCGCACACACTGGTTAAGGGAAAGCTCCCACTGGAGCGTGATTCGTTCCAAACTGGAGGCTGCACGGACCCCAGGAAGCTCATTCCTGCTTTTTGTGGTGTGAATCCTTTCACACACCTGTGCCAGGTGTCCCAACACCTTGGGATCAATCCTTCCACAGACACGCGCCTTGGGATGATCCCTCTGCACCCAGGGGCCAATCCCAGCTCCCACAGCATTAACCCTTCCGAGGCAGGACCCATCCCAACTCCCCCGGAGCCCAGGCAGACCAAACCCTGCGCCCAGCACTCGGTGACGTGTTAAGTCCCATGGATTAAAAATATCTGATGGGAGAACATGGGAATAAATAACACACACTGGAGAAGTTCTGCTCCAGCCTCTGGCGAGGGGTGGGATCTTATCTGGGAGAACAAAGCCCTCCCCAGATGTTTACAGTCTGCACCGAGCCTTCTCCCAGGCGGGTTCTCTCCAGCAAGTCAAATCTTGTTTGTGTACATCCCATTCCTGGCATTCCCACCATACCAACGCTGCTCCCAAACCGGAAAACATCAGGGTTGGAGGGCTGGCAGGAACCCGGGGCATCCTGATGGCATCGCTGGCAGGCTGGGACCGAGGGGGACCCGCACCCCTAACCCCCCCCAAACACCGACTCCCTGCAGCACCAAGGAGGGGAACACAACCCAAGGGGAGCCCCTGCTCCTGGAAACGGAGCACAGAGGCAATTCCAGCTCCATCTGGGCCAAATGAGCACTTGCCAGGGAGATGCTTCCAGGAATGGCTCCTGTTGGAGGGGGGAAGAAAGGGAAGATGGAGTTTGTGCTGCTTCGCTGCTGCTACTGCACCCACACAGCCCTGCGAGGGGCCTGTGCTCGGGAAAACCCTCTGCATTTGGGTTTTAGACCTAAAAATGAGACAGCTGCTGACACTTTAGCGAGATTTAGGTAACCTGAAGGGACTTGGATAACCCCATGGAGCTGGAAAGAATCGCTGACCACTTCCCTGCCACACAGACACGACAGATCTGACACATCCTGACCTTTCTCAGGCCGAGCTTTGCCGCGATCTCATCCACAACCTCGGCTTTGGGATCCTCCAGGATCTCCAGGCTGTTCTGGGTGCCGATCTGCAGCAAAGAGACACCGGTTAGTGACACAGAACTGGGGAAAAACCAGTACAGCCACCGTGGGCAGTGAGGCAGGGCATGGGAGCAGAGGTCTGGGCTTCCCCTCGGGCATCACCACGCACTGGTTGCCACCCCAGAGACCTCCCTGTGCCACTCTGCTCTCACACCGCACTCCCGAGGATCCATTTGTTCCTTTCCCACTGACAATCTGTTGGATTTCACTTGGCAGCCGTGCAGAAACCGTGAGGAGGAAGGAAATACATGAGGAGCGCTCGGCTGAGGAGCGGTGCCGTGCCCCACCTAGTGGGGATTCCGGCTGCTCCAGCCAAACCCGTCCTCAGCCGCTCCATCATTTTGTCTTCAAATCATTTAGACTTCATTCTATCTAATTAAGCTGCTTAAATTTTCCCAGAGAGCTGGTAAGGAACTGAAGCAAGGGCTGCAGCTGCTTTTTCCTAGCACGGAATCTGCCGGAAAGCCCGGAATCAAGGAAAGATTAGAAGGGAAATCCGCCGTTAGAGCCGCCCCGGATTTAAATCATCCGAGGGCAAAAAAACAACAAAAAAGCAAAACTCGAGGTTTAAAATTCTTTCTGTGGCAGCAACGGATGGTGACGTTAAGGACATAAATCGTGTCCTCTTTTCCTCAGGACAGTTTTCCCTCGGGGAGCTGCAGCTGGAAATAGCAAACTAAAAAGGTGTTTGAGTGTTCCCAGTTGGCACTGAGGGCCCTGGGTCTCACTTTTGCTCAGGACACTTTTCCTCGTGGAGCTGCAGCTGGAAACATCGTGTGAGGTTTTCCAAACTAAAAAGGTGTTTGTGTGTCCCCCGATTCCGAGCGGCCCCCGAGGGCCCCGGGGTCTCACCTGGGGGGGTTCATAGATGGCCGCCACCTCCGCCCGGATTCCCAGCGGGATGTCTTTGTGCTCCGTGTACCGGCCGTACAGATACCCCAGATGTTGGTTCCCTGTCTTCCTCCAGAAGTCTAGGAAGCGATCTGCAATTGTGTGGTTCTCAAACATGATGTTGTCAACATGCCTGTATTTCTGTTTGACAAAGTTCAAGCGTCAGGCCGTCCTCCGCTGGCTCCGCTCCCTTCCCAGGACACGCACACCACCCTCCGGAGCTGGATCCTGCTCAGCAGGGATGGGGGAGGCTGGGGGCTCCCTCCCTCTTCCCTCTGCTCAGCTCCCACCCCTCGGCACTGCTCCCTGCTCGGGCTGGAGCGTGAGATGTGCTGAGCATCCCCCAGCACCTCGGGGGCTTTACTGGGACCTTGGTCCCAGGAGCCTCTGCAGGGAAAAGGACACTGACATTTGGGAGCAGAACCTGAGTGGCCTTTTCGATTCCATGAGGAAAAACCAGTAGGAAAAACAGTAGGAAATTCCGACCCAGGACATTTTGGAGCCCATTTTGCAAGGCCTGAAGACCTGGATGGGATTTCCCAGACACCTGGAGGGCTTTGTGCTCCCGGTTGGCTTTTTTGGAAGTCACCTTTCCCAAATTAAAAGCCAGGTCCCCTGGCGGGTGCCCGAGCTTCTCTCACCTGTCGGTTGAGGGTGATGGCGCTGGGCTGGCATTTGGTGCAGATCCCCTCAGGCCAGGGAGGGTGTCCCTCACACCCCGACTTGATCTTACAGCTGATGTTCTCCAGGGCCACAAACTTCCCTCTGGGAGAGGGGGGAAGAGAAAGGGGGAAGAGAAAGAGAAAGGGGGAAGAGAAAAGAGAAAGGGGGAAGAGAAAAGAGAAAGGGGGAAGAGAAAGAGAAAGGGGGAAGAGAAAAGAGAAAGGGGGAAGAGAAAGAGAAAGGGGGAAGAGAAAGAGAAAGGGGGAAGAGAAAGAAAGGTGGGAGAAGAGGGAGAAGGATGAGAAGGGGGAGAAGAGAAGGAAGAGGGGGAAGAGACGAAGAGGGGGAAGAGAAGGAAAAGGGGGAAGAAAAGGAAAAGGGGGAAGAAAAGGAAGAGGGGGAAGAAAAGGCTGCTGTTACCACAGTAAATGCTTTTGGAGCAATAATTTATGGAGCATGTGGGAAGTGAGAGATTGTAGCACCAAGGCAAACCCTCCTTTCATGTGCACGGGGCTTCCTGGAAAGGGAAATCCCCTTCAAATGGAAGTCTCATGGACTTGAGCTGCATCTCCCAAAGAGATTTTAAAAGCCTCAGTGGTATTTAGGAATAGCAGGGAGAAGGTTACACCTCTGTGTAACTTATGTCCACCAAGTCTGAGAGCCAGGCTTGGAGCTCGGTGTAATTAGGGATCCTCTTTCCTTCCATCTGGCCTTCCTCCCCCCCAATCAGGAATGTTTCCTGGAAGGAATTATATTGCCACAGGAAAAGGAAAAATAGAACCAAAATGGGGACATAAAATAAAAAGACAGACTTCATTTTCCCCCCCTGCCTTTTCTTTTTATCCTCAATTTTTTAAGGTGGTGTTTTCCTCTCCGTTTGCCATCCAACCCTCGTGCCCAACACCGAGATCTGTCTGTACTTTCATTTGTGTTAAAAAAAACCCCAAAGCTCTGAGCAGATTCCCTTAAAGCCAGAGATTTCCTTACTTGTCTGCCCCTCCGGTCAGCTTCCTGATGTAGGCATGGAATGACATGTGCTTCACAGGAGGCTCCAGATGGTTCAAATAATCCTCATCGAAGGGCTGCCAAAAAACACCACACAGAGCAGAGCCAGGTCACACACCTGTCTGATAACACCCTGATCCCTCAGCAAATGCATGTTCCACACTCAACCCCGCCAATGTGGAAGCAATCAAGGAAATTCAGGCTCATTTTCGAGGCAGCTACTACTGGGATGCAAACAGTGGAGCTTTACAGAGGGGAGTTTTATGGTGGCCTCCTGCTCCGGGAACAGATTGGCCCCACAAATCAGAATCTCAACGGCAAAAAAGCTTTTTTCCTTTCAGTATCTGACAACAAACAACGGGCCCAGCTGTTCCACCACGGCCGAGGACTCCCAGAGCACTTCCAGCAGCGGGGAACAGCCATCCTGGAACAGCCCAGATCCCCTGTGCAGGGGTGGCTGCTGCCTCGTGCCATAAATCACAGAGCCCAGCACGTTTTGGAGGTGTCACTAAAGCTGCTTCAACCTGGAGAACCATGGAATGGTTTGGGTCGGGAGGGATCTTAAAGCTCATCCCATTCCACTCCCTTGGCATGGGCAGGGACACCTTTCACTATCCCAGGGTGCTCCAAGCCCTGTCCTTGGACACTTCCAGGGATCCAGGGGCAGCCACAGCTCCTCTGGGCAGCCTGTGCCAGGTGGTTAAACTGGGAAGTGCTGGGATCCAGGAGAGAGGGGACAAAACGAGAAAATCCAGGGAAAAATGGAGCTTTCTTGAAGCACTTAAACTCTTTACTGCAGAAAACCAGCTTTAACCAGGATCAACCTGGGGGCACAAAGGCCTCGAGCTTTAGTGATCCCAGAACCAGCAGCTCTGGCAGGGCACAGCAGGATTCCAGCCTGGAGCTGCCACCTCTCGGCAGGCAGCATTCCTGGGAAAAGTGTTCCTACTGGGAGGAACTGGGGCGAGTCTGCAGCACCTCCCAGGGGCTCTTACCTCCAGTGGGACGCAGTGCACACATTTGCCCAAGGGGCCGTGGCGACACCTGGGCAGAGAGGGAGAGAGAGCTGGGGTTAAATCTCATTTCACCTGGAAACTGAAGGAGGAATGGATCTTATTTAATCGTGGGAAAATCAGCCTGGGAAAGGTTCTCTGGAGGAAGTTTGGTGTGGAAGATCTACACGAGCTCTGAGCAATTCTCCAACCCCCAGGGAATATTAGAGAGGGATCAGGGAATGGTTTGGGTTGNGCTGGGGAGTATTAGAGAGGGATCAGGGAATCATGGAATGGTTTGGGTTGGAAGGGTCCTTAAAGCCCATCCAGTGCCACCCCTGCCATGGCAGGGACACCTTCCACTGTCCCAGGCTGCTCCAAACCCCGTCCAGCCTGGCCTTGGGCACTGCCAGGGATCCAGGGGCAGCCACAGCTGCTCTGGGCACCCTGTGCCAGGGCCTCCCCACCCTCCCAGGGAAGGATTTCTTCCACAGATCCAACCTGAATTCCCCCTCTTTCAGTTTGAATCCATTCCCCCTCGTCCTATCACTTCAGCTCCTGTTGAATTGGAGTTCAATTATTTTGGTCACCCCAAGATGATTTCACATCAAGAGATGGCAACAGCCCGAGGTTCAATCTGAGAGTCCCAGTCAAGATCAAACCCTCCCAGTGTCCCCGGGAAGGGGCTCAGCTGCCCCAAAAGCCACGGGAATCCATGTCAGATCAGGATTCACAACCCTCCAAGCTCAAGCAATTCAAACCCTTCAAATTCAAAGAATTTCCAGCCCACTGTGGCAGGGTGATTTAACCAAAAAGCCACTCCAAATGTTCACCCTTTATCAGGCAGGGCAGGAACGAGCAGGGAAGTGTGTGTTTATCGAGCAGATAGGGTCCTGCTGGGCAGAGATACAGAGGGGAAAACATCTCCTTTTGTGGGGATTGCTTTAAAAAAAAACCCCTAAACCAACCACAAAACATCCCCCAGCACCAGGTGAGTGCTGGTTTCCAAAGGAAAGGCCCAGGAGAGGAGCAGGGAGGTTGGGCTGTGGAAACAATGGATGGGATCCAGTTGCAGGAGTGCTTTTAAGGCTGTTTTGTGGCGGATAATGCACAGAAAAGGAGAGTTAAATGCTGCTAAAGCACTCAGCGTTCTTCACTGGAGATTGATCGGCACTCCCAGAGCCAGGAACCAGCCCAGACAACTCCTTTTATCCTCAACACCCTCCCCTGGGCCTCGGAACAGCTTCATTGATCCCTCTGAAAAACGTGGTGATGTTTGTGCCACAGAGCCAGCGGTGGGTTTGCCTTCACTGCCCCAGGGATGTGACATCCCATCATTTACGGTCAGCTGGGAAGCTCAGGGAGGATTTTCCACCAACTTCCTCACTGCTGCAGCACTGAAGATAAACCACGGGGAGCACAACCCCATGGGGAAGGGCAAATCCTTGGGTTTTAGCAGGAATTCCTGCCTTTAAAATTTTCCCTCCGACCTTTTTGGGAGCGTTGCTCCAGAGGGTTCCAGCCCCACGTGCAGACATCAGGCCAGGACCCAAGTGAGCAACAAAAGCCCCTCCCAGCAGAGGATGTTTTAGCAGCACCAGGGTGGATTTGGGGTGGGTTTTGCTCGTTGCTGTGTTGTTTTTGCACAAAGAGAAGCTGCTTTGTTCCCCCTAAGCCTCTTGCACGGAAGAGCTTTGCGAAGTTGGACTTTGGTGCATTTTTGTGAGCAAAAGGGACTCCCTGGATTCATGGAGAGGTCAGACAGGCACGTGATGAAGGGGAGCCAGAAACTGAGCAGGCAGAAACCCAAGTCCCACTTCCAAAGCTCTGCCATTGGATACTTTCACTCCTTCCCTTCACTTCCGTGTTTTCCTTTGGGAGGAGTGGCTGGGTCTGGAGGCACAGAGTGCTCCTGCTTGGGACAGCAAATCTTGGAATGGTTTGGGTTGGAAGGGACCTTAAAGCTCATCCAGTGCCACCCCTGCCATGGCAGGGACACCTCCCACTGTCCCAGGCTGCTCCAAGCCCTGTCCAGCCTGGCCTTGGGCACTGCCAGGGATCCAGGGGCAGCCACAGCTCCTCTGGGCACCCTGTGCCAGGGCCTCCCCACCCTCACAGGGAAGAATTCCTTCCCAAAATCCCATCCAACCCTGCCCAGGAAGAATGCAGAGTGCTCATTCCAACCTAGAGAATTCCACGTGTTTTAGGAGCACGAGCACCAGGGCCTCCTCCTCCAGAACAGTGGCTGCTCTGAGTGACTCCTTCCTGCCAAAACCCCTGGGATTTGGGCATCTGCTTCCTCCCTGGGCTCACCAGGGCTCCACTGAACCTCCCAGGGCAATGGCAGGGGCCGTTTTCCCTTGTGGATGGAGCCAAGGGCAGTTCCCACAGTAATTCCCTGGCTGAGCCATGGCATTCCAGGCTCCTGGGAGCCCGACCCAGCCCCACTTACAGCTGCTGGTCTCGGTTCCGGTAAATCTTCCCATCCTGCTTGATCAGGTACTGGTCAATCTCATCTTCCACCACCTGGGGGGCCCCCCCAGGCCGGGAATTTTGGGAGACAGAGGTGTCCATGGTCTCTGAGGAGGAGCCAGCAGGGCTGGAGGGATACAGGAACAGCATATCCCCGTGCCTGCAGGGTGGGAAACAGCACACGGGTCAGTGGGAGGTGTGGGAGACAACACCCGGGAAGCTGGAGGTGCTTCCCAGCAGGCAGCCAACCTCCTGGGCCATGGAAAGAGTGTGGAATGTGGCACAGATTCCAACCAGACCAGCACAGGTGGCAGCTGGAAGCTGCTCCGTGAGCCACCTCTCCCTGCTTTTATTTGCAACAAATGCAAATCCTTCCATCAGGAGACAAAACTGAGGGGGAAAGTATGGAGGAGGGAGTTGGGGTGAAGGAGTGAAAACAAGGATGTGGGAGAAAAAAAAACTGGGATGAGGTAGGGAAAGAGGGGTGAGGGAGGGAGGGAGGAATGTGGGAGGGAAGGCAGGGATGAAGGGGTGAAAACAGGGAGGGGAAGTGGGGGGATGAGGCAGGGAAAGGTGGGGATGAGAGAAGGAAAGGGGGGATGAGGCAGGGAAAGCTGAGGATGAGAGAAGGAAAGCTGGGGATGAGAGAAGGAAAA
>VZTA01000986.1:0-33843 GCA_013398855.1 Mohoua ochrocephala
TTTGGTTTTTTTTTTAAATTTGGTCTGTACGAAAGAGTTAGCAAGGTGCTGCGTATCTCCAAACCAGGTTTGCAGTCTATCAGCTCCCATCACTTCTTCCTAGAAAACATTCTGTGTCATTCAGAATACTGACTGTATGGAAAAGGCCAGCATCCAGCATCTCACTTGATATCCCTAGGCAGTTTGCTGCAAGATTAATTTCAAGTTTTAATGAAAATAAGCGATATTGATCTAACGGGGTTTTTAAACAGAAAGTGTACAGTCCTTCAGCACATTCCATTCAAGTGCCAGGTGACTCAAAAGCACATCAGAACAATCACTGGTGAGTACAGAGATGCTCACTCTGGTTATTCTAGAAAACTGTAGTTTCATAGTTTATACAATAAACACTGTATCATAATCTTTCCAAACATTTCTAGTCAAATAATGTAAATACACATAGGTCATGTCTAGTAATATTATAATCAGATAATAGTAGTACGATAATACTACATCTTCATCAGATGGCACCTGTCATTGATACCAGGAAATAGCCCATTACAAAAAAAGACAAACAAAAACCAAACAAACAAACAAACAAAACCTATGCGTGTAAAATACTTGTGCATCTGCTAATATGACTGATAAAGGTACAGGTTGGACCCTGATTTCTGATCTTTCTGTGTAACTTTTGTTTACTTCAACAAAAGTTACATCACTTGGGAGGTGATTTCTGTAGTGGATTCCTCCAAGAATAAGGTGTTACACCCGCTTACTGTAGAAGTGAAAGCTAATCATGCTCTCATACATTTCATTTAAGCTGCCCTCCCTTTCTCAGCTGGAATGAATCCCAATAGAAACTTTGCCCTTATGGTGTCTTCTTTGTGCTCTTCATTTCTTTTGCTGTTTGACTGTTCAGAGGATGTAAAGAGTGCTTGTGCTTATTAGATTTGACCCTACAGAGCAATATTGCTAATAAGGATCTCGGACAACTGTGAAGCATCAGATTATTTGCTGGATTTGTTCTTAAAAATCCTAATCCCTTTCTTCTTGGTAGGTCTGTGCTAACCTAAGGTTCTACAACAAATATTTGCAAGTTTTTAAAATTTTACTGCCTGGGAAACTCTCTGGTACATTCTTTATCATCTTGGGTAAACGAGAAAGCTTGTTTTTATGAGATAAAAAGTTATTCAGCCTGTTTAATGAAGTTTCAGAACAAACAAACAAAAAAAGGAATTTTGTAATAAAATACGAAACAAATGTGGGAAGAAATATGAAATGCAAAACAGGCTTCTAGGAAATAATTTTAATATTTTTAGGAAAAAAACCTTCTAATTTATTATTTGTAAATGCAACATTTTCATTGTAGACTGAAAAGTAAATATGCAGCTAAATGACGTCTGATGAAAGTGATTTTCATGGCTGTGCAGGCAACAGAGATCAATGCATGGAGCACGGACAGCTCTGGTGTCTGAATAACCTCCTCAGAAACAAAGTTCAAAGCAGTATGAAAGAGACAGACCACTCAAGAACTATGAGGAGAAAGTGTCCTATGATGTTGCATGGCTTGAAATATGCCTAACTATAAATACAACATACATTAACCAAGAAGCTTTTATGTAAGAAAACATCCATAGTTACAGTCTATATATAGCAGCTCTAACTTTGTTTCCTTTTTACCAGGAAATACTTTTTATCTATTAATATTTAATGCTACATGAACCCTTTAATGATGGCAGACTTTATCTTGTGCACTTGGACACTAGTGTTGCAGAGAAGAAAACCCTTTGTTTTTCTCTGCATGTCAGAGCTCTAGAAAAATAAGTGAGAATCTCTGCTTTTCTAGCTGACTGTCCTGTCAAAACAGGACTTGAAAATGTAAACCAATATACAGTAGGCTATTTCTGTTACTGCATTTTTCTTACAGATGGCTGGAGAGCAGAAGAACAGGCCAATAAATGATTTATACACAAATATGTACAAAGGAATGCACAGAAGCCCTTTAGTCAGAAACCAGTTACATCTGCAGTTAACTTAATGTAATCCTCCTGGTTACTTCTCCAAACCTGTAGGCTGGATCTTTGCTTTGTGGACAAGAATAGGTTTACATTTTTGTGGGGGAGGATGGACATGTTTTGCAGGCTCAGACAGGCTCTGAATACTAATTCATGGGTGCAACCTATATATACATTTTGAAAGACTTTCTCTATCCATTTTTGGTCAAAATTGTCTTCTTTCCTTATTCATCCTGACACAACCTGCAGTGTTTCTGAATATTTGGGTTTGATATTTTGCTCCTCTGGGGACCAGATTGCTATGGAAGACCAGTGAATATCTGAGAAATATATAGTCGTATTTGAATATTTCTGTTTAGGGTGTTGTTGAGGGATGTATCTTGATCCTGGTAGGACATTGTGTCGTTAGTGCTACCTAAACAGCACTTTTTAGATTTCTGAAATAGAAAAATTATCATCTTTATATTGTTCAAATTGAAGTTACTTGTGATGTCTTAATTTTTTCTGTGCTACTTTATGCATTTTGTGAAATCTGAAAACATTATATTTCTCTTTTACAAAGTGTACTTATCTATTAACATCTCTCTTAAGTGAACATCAGTAACAGGAAGTTGTTCATTACATGGAAATAATTTCCATGCTGACAACATCAATGTAAAGCCATCAAAACAAAGTAATGCTCTGCAAACAAGCACTTCAGTTCATTCCATTCAGGAGTGGCATAACGGCTTCCCTGGATTAGAGCTTCTCAGGAAATCATTTCTCTCTTCTGCATCCTGTTGCCTTTCCCAGACTCATGGCTTTTTCCACCAGCCTTCCCAAGGCCTGACACTTGTTGCCATTTTACATCTCTTCATCCCCAGGGCTACAAACTGAGGCTATCACATACTGTAACATTTCCTTTGCTACTGCTGACAACCTCAAAACATGCCTGTGCATGAGGGTTATTTTTCATGTTTAATTAGGTGCTGTGATTATACTGGAATTTCTAGTGTTTGCCATTATGTTAAAGAGTCACCTTGTCTGACACTGTAAATGAACTTTATTTGCAAAGTAAATATTTTCTCAGAGGTTTCAGTTCCCAAAGAGCAAATTTGAAGCTGCCCAGCGTTCAGAGGTACTGGTGTATGATTGCTCACTGGGCCATGTGCTCTATTGTGCAACATTCTTCAAACCAAGAGCCAAACTAAACCACATAATTATAGTCACCTAGGTGACACTTGGTAAACTGTGTCATTTACTCATTACTTGGTAAGGGAGACTATTCTATACTATACTGTACCCTGCATTCTGTGCATCCACCAGTCAGTCCACATTCAACAGGTCTCTGGAGTCAGTCCACATTTAACAGTAACCTGGTTAAAAAGCTTGATGGAGATGAAAGCATTGGACTGGGTTATATCAGCACTACATCAAAATCCCTGCTGCTGATTAGCCTTGGGGCAGGAGGGTGCAGCTGGCTACTGTTCAGGGAGCCTAGACAAAGGGTGTAAGTGGAAGGTGGTGGCCCATGCAAAAAAGTGAGCTTTATCCAAGTCATCTCATTTCTTCACCTTTCAAATGAAGAGAAGTAATAGCTTTATTCACAGTGACACTGGGAAATCAAGACATTAGATGCTTGTAAGGTACTTGGAAATTCTCTGATTGAAGATACTGTGGAAGTACAAATTGTTTATTGTGCCTACAGATTATACATACCTGTGGGCTTGGCTTGCACAGAATAAATGAGGTGTTACTAGCACTGGCCAATTAACTGATTTTAAGGGTGTAAAGCAGACAAAACACTCTGCCTTTAATATATGCTGAAATAATTTTGTTTCACCCTGATTTTTCTCTCTGCTTTTAAACAGGTGGGTGATGTGACCTTGTAGCCTTTTATCCTTCTAAAGTATCTTTTTACCCTATTTTCTTAGTGCATTTATAGCTGGAAATTATATTTACTGGACACAAAATCTACTCTCTCATCCTCTTATTTTCTTTGTGAAAAAGACTTGATTATAATAATACTAAGAGTTCTATTGTATTAGTAAGTGGTACATTTTTTTCCCCTATTAAAAGTCTGATTTAAAGTATTTCATTCCATGCTTTTATAACTCTGCCCCTTGCCCTGAAAAATCACTGACTTACCATTAAGTCTATTTTGTAATTACCAGGGTAGTTAAAAAAAAAAAAAAAAAAAAAAGAGATTAATTTCCTGCTGAAAAAAAATTCAATAAAACTTTAAAAACTGTGGGAATGAAGCGTAACCACTATTTTCATTCTCAATCTCTCCCTGAAAGCATGGGCTGCTTTTATTCCTTTGGCTAAATGTCGACAGGTGTGTCTTCCAGCTTTGAAATTTGCTGTAAATGATACAGACTTCTTTGGTGTGATGAAAAACTAATCACCAGTGAGAAACAGACTTTATTTTAACCCAGTTCCACTTGATTAAAAACTCTTTCTCATATAAGGCTTTTTAAAGAAAGCTTCCCCTGTGTGTAGGTAGAAGGAACTCCTATTTTCTGGGTAGGCTTAGCTGTAGAAGTAGGCATAGCAGTTCCTGTTTGCAAAATAAGTTTCTTGCCTTTACGCCGTGAAGATTTTCCCTTAGAAACACGATGTCATTAAATAATGACATTAATTAATGTCACTTTTCATGTATCTCACAATAACATATCCCTGCTTGTATTAAGACTGTAGATATGCCTGGAGCACAACTTCTTCCAGGGACTCACCACTGAGCAGGGGTCAGCAAGTCATCAAACATCATAAAATAAGCAGCCATAAGAGCCATTACAAGGGATCTGCTGGCTTTGCCAAGAGCAGGAAAACAGGAACACTCAGGTGACAAGAGCTTAAAGTGTGAATGAGTACAAGAATGAAGGTGTTACACACCTTTGAATGGTACCCACCATGCCACTGTCTCTGTAAATTGCTCACTTAATAGACAGCTTGGGAGTGGTTGGTTTTATTTCAGAAAGACAGAGTTCTCTTCTGTTACTACTTATGTTACACAATTAACTGCAAACCATACGAAACAAACAGCATGTTACGTTTTAGCAGAAGACTTTTGTTAAGCAGAGTCCTTTCACTTACCAGCCTCGGCAAAGAGCCTCACTATGTATTTTGTATGATTACTCCATAACATGAAATACTGACAAAAATGCAGATTCTGTTTGAAGGTAGCATCAGGATTTCTTGTGTGGGATCTAGCTCTTAAACAGCAACTCAGCATGTTGTTTACTGAATTATGCTCTCTGTTCATATATTTCAACACTGAGCAGACCTTGAAAAGATAAACTGTTTATTTGTAAGACGTTTTAGGTATTTCACAGAACTTGACAGAATATACTCCTTCATATATTTGAATTGTGTTAGTATTAAATTATTTTTGAAGGGAATAGAGAAGAACCAGAGGCCCCAGAATTCTCTGGATTTTTAAGCCTCTGATGCCCTCTGATACCCAGTGCCACCTGTGCAGTTTTTTTTCATGCTTATATCTAGGTAACTCCTGAAGTTAGAGTGAGGAACAAGGAGAGAAGGATACTGTCTGCAGTTCTGAAACAGTCTGTTTGTCTGTTTCTCCTTCCTTCCTTCCTTCCTTCCTTCCTTCCTTCCTTCCTTCCTTCCTTCCTTCCTTCCTTCCTTCCTCCCATCCATCCCCCTGTCCCGCAGCTACTGTTTCCAGACACTTAGAGAAACTACAGTCCAGTTTTTGGCAAGCAGCAGAAGACACTGGACAGAGAGCCGCTGGAGGGTGTCTTAAGTCCACATTGCCATGGTTGTAGGTCTTGTCTTCCTTCCTGCTTCTGGCAGATGTGCAACTCCATCTCTCTGCCCAAGTTTGGCTGCTATCTTGAGGATACAGCTGGACCTAGGCATTTAATCTGTAATAAAGTTATGAGGGCTGACTATGACAGATTCATTTTCACCTCTTGATCTATAAACATGCAGTAAGGATTGAAGCAACCTAAGTTTGCATTTCAGTTTCTTGAGATGAAAGTGTCCAGTGACTCCACTAGATACTGTTACACAGACCTCCAAAGTCTATTTTCTTTCCTGTTATTTCCCAGTAGACTACAGTCTTTTGTCCCTTTCTTTTGGGAAATCTGTCTTAGTGCTTTTTCTGGCTCCAGGATCAGGGCACATGGGATTTCTTCTCACAAAGTGATTTGTTCAATTTAAGAGCTAGCCCTGGCACCAACATGTCTAAACACTCTTTAGTTTCCTTGACTTTTCTCATCATTTAGATTATGCAAATTCAGGTTCCACAGACTTTCTTTAGAGCCACAAATTGATGCAAATATTTGTCTCTTTCTGGGACTTAGTAGTTCAGTTTTAGTGTCCATCTTTCTCAGATCTTCCATTCATCTTTTGCAATTCATCGTGAGAACTACTTGGGGCTGCCTTTTTATCATTAAATGTATTGCTATAGCCACTAGACAAATACTACTACAAGCTAAAACAAATCCAAATGCTAATCCACTGTGAAACCTTAGGATGTTAGTACTGGTTTCTAGAAGTACCTCAGCACTTCAGAGTTGTAGAGCAACTTATGGAGGATTCTGGGTTTGTTTGTTGAGGTGGGTTTTTTTCAGAAGGGCTCACACATATTCCTCCCGTGGGATAACAGTGGAGTGTTTGAGCATTTGACAGTTTAAACAAAGCTCCTGCCTCATGGAGAAGGCAAGCAGCAGTCCTTAGCAAGCACAGACTACAATAATATTTTCTGCATAGCTCTTATTTTGCCGTAGAAAAGCTGACTTAGTGATTTCATTGTTTAGATGCCAACATGATGTGATGAGTTTGGCTGGGGTCGAGTTAATTTTCCTCACAGTGACTAGTTTGGGGTTTTGCTTTGGATTTGTGCTGAAAATGCTGTTGATAACAGGGTTGTTTTCGTTATTGCTGAGCAGTGCTTACACAGCATCTTTCCTGCTCCTCACCCAAGCAGTGATTGGGCTGGGGGTGCACAAGAAGTTGGGAGTGGACACAGCAGGGACAGCTGACCCCAAATGACCAAAGGGATATTCCAGACCATATGGTGTCGTGCTCAGCCAAAAAGCTGGGAGAAGAAGAAAGAGAGGGGAGGGGGAACATTCAGAGCGATAACATTTGCAACACATGGGAAAGCCAAGTGAGTTTAAATACATTTCCCTGTTTATGCTTTATGCTCCATCAGGACTGCATTAGCCTCAGGAACCTGTTGTCCATTCAAAGACAATATCAGAGTATCTATTATACTGCACAGGGAGAAAACCTCAAATGAAGGCTTTAATGAGCCTCATTCTTACTCTCCTGGAGACAAGATATTCCCTGCAGAAGTTTCTGGAATTGGGTGCTTTCTTATTTATTTATGTCCCTGCAGTAATGAAAAGTAGAAATGCCTTTTATTTACAGAATTTTTCTGCTTTTTGTGCTTCTTCCTATGGTACTAGACAAGGAAGTTTTCAAAGGCACTTTTAGAAATTCTGTAATGAAATTTCCATTAACATTTCCTAAGTGAATGTGATCAGTAGGAACCGATCCCTCATTTATCTCCTAGTAGATGTATTTGCCTTGAAATGGCTAAATCTCACCTTCTCCAAAGACTCTAGAGAGACATTCAGCCACAAAAACCCTAGTGACCATCTGTCATCGAGTACAGGATAATTTGCAGAGATAGTGATTACTTGCAGGTATTTTTGCCACCAGGAAATAAGGAAACGCTGAGCGTTCTCTGCTACGGAAAACAATGAAATCTGTGTTGTGCACCTTGTAACATGCTCTAGTAAAGCTAATCCTTTTGAGAAAGTCAGCTCCTCCCCCATTTAAAATGGACACCTACAATTAATGCATTCTTCTGAACACTTTGATTTCACCATGACCTATCTCTCCCCATCTAAGACTAGGAAAATAACAACACTTCATCTGATGGAGATTGTAAGGATAAAGGCAGTCCTTACAAAGCTCCTGGATAAGCTAGTGAGGAGAATTATAGAAAAATCTATAGAAGAAAATAATGATTCTGCACTGAGCACAAGGATTGACTGACATATAATAAAAAGCAAGGGTGGTGACTATGAATTCAGAGATTGTAGTACAGTCTGCAAACTGAAGAATATAGAATGTTACAGGGAGGAAGACTGTATAGGATTATATTGTCAAAAAACTATGTAAAGGCAGAGCAATTGACATTTTATCCTATTGAACCCTATTGTGGTCAGCAAGAAAGAGTTTCTTCAGATTTTAGGAAGCTCTGGCTTCAAACCAGGGAGTCAAGATGGGGATCCCAAATGAGATTATGAAAGTGGTGTCAACAGAAGGTCCATGCACTGCTCTTTCACTGTGCACAGAAAATTGTGCAGAAATCTTCACTTCATAGAGAAATTTCAAACCTTTGTCTTTGTCTTTTGGTGGAGACATCTGGACAGGGTGTGCATGTAAATAGGCTCGCTGCAAATTCAAATAAACTCAAAAGTTATTTGGGAAATTTTGGGAGTATTTGGGATAGATTCAACCACTTTGTGTTTCACTCAATAAAGACGAGGGAAAGATTGTGTCTAAAGATTGGAGAAGGAAAAAATAGCCCTTTCTGCTTATGAAAATTCATCCTTAAATCTCAGCAATCATTTAGAAATGAAAGCACATATTTACATGTTTGTTTATATCTAACTTACAACAAAAGAGATTTTGAAACAGCAGTAAGAGAAGGCAAACAAGGCAGAGTGTAGTAGTGCCTGCATCAGCTCTTCCTCCTAACAGCAGAAGGCAAGAGAGTTTCCTTTCTGAGTGTCAGCAGTGAAAATCTTCAAGCCATAATTTTGTTATGTTAGGTAGGAAAAGTAATTTACAGCCTTTAGAAATGCATCTTTTATTGCATGCTGAGGAGAAGCTGTAGTGGCCTCATAGCACTGATGTATAAAAAGATTCACTTAATAAGTCCCAAAAATAAAATAGAGCTAATTAAAACTCCAGTATAAATGTCATGCTGCAAGTTTTCATCAGAATGAAGGATCAAACAAAAGTTTTAAATAGGAGTAAATTATTCCAAAACTATATATGAGGAGTCAGGTGTGTTTCATACATACTGAAAATAGTATGTGTGATGGGTTGACCCTGGTTGGATGTCAGGTACCCATGGAAGCCCCTGTATCACTCACCACCTCAGCTAAGCAAGAGATAGAAAAATACAACTAAAAGCTCATGGGTTGAGGTAAGGGCAGGGAGGAATCACTCACCAACTACTGTCACAGGTAAAACAGACTCCAGGGAAATAAATTCATTTAATTTATTACCAATCAAATCAGAGTAGAATAATGAGAAAATGAAAACTAAATCTTTAAACAACTTCCTACTCACATGTCCCCTCCGGATTATTTTCGTCGCAAATTCTGCACCTTGGCAGCAGCACAGGGAGTGGAGGCTGTGCTCAGTTCATCACACATTGTCCCTCCTGCTCTTTCCTCCTCTAGGGGAGGGCTCCTCACACTCCTCCCCTGCTCCAGAGTGGGGCCCCTCCCACAGGAAACAGTCCTCCATGCACTTTTCCAGCCTGAGTCCTACCCACATGCTACACAAACTGCCCCAGCATGGGCCCTCACACAGGGTGCAAGCCCTCAGGAACGCTGCTCTAGTGCAGCGTTCCCATGGCGTCATAGCCTCATCTGAGCATATCCAGCTGCTCTGGTTTGGGGTCCTCCATGGCTGCAGGGGCACAGCTGCCACTCCGTGGGCTGCACCAGGAGCTGCAGGGGAATCTCTGCTCCAGCACCTGAGCACCTCCTGCCCCTCCTTCTCCACTGACCTTGGTGTCTGCAGGGCTGTTCCTCTCACATCTTCTCACTCTCTTCTCTGGCTGCAGTTGCTGTCAGGCAGGTTTCTCCCCCTTCCTAAATCTGTCCCCCCAGAGGCGCTGCCACTGTTGCTGATCCCCTTGGCCAGTGGCGGGTCCGGCTGGCATTGGCTCTGCCAGACACAGGGGAAGCTTCGAGCAGCTTCTCACAGGAGCCACCCCTGCGGCTCCTCCTGCTACCAAAACCTTGTCATGCAAACCCAACACAGCATTTGGAGAGGGCATAGATTTATGGACCTCAGGGCAGAGGAGGAGGCTGTGTTTCATGCTTAGGTAAAAAACTTGTGTTACAGTAGTGTTTCCTGGTCGTCTTCCACAGGCGCATTCAGAAAGGCTTTTTCTCTTCCCTGCTACACTTCCCTCCTGGTCTTTCACAGGAACATACACAGGGAGCAGCTTCCCCACGATTCTTGTTTGTATTCCAGACTATGGTACCTCCCATACAGGAGGAGGTATTAACATACCGCTTTCCCTGGGAAGGAAGTAGAGGCAGAAGAGAAGTGGTGATTGCAGGAGGGAGGGGAGGGGAGGGGAGGGAGTTGGTTCTGATCTCTCGTGAGTCAGTTCAGCTCTGCACATTCTATCAAGCACCATTTTCATTAAGACATAAGCTGTAAAAGTCCTATGATTCATCATGTATGTTCAAGTAATGCTGCTGAGGGTGTCATTAGAAGACAGTAGACCCCAAGGGTTTAGTATATTGGTAAAATATTCTTTCATTAAATGAATTTCAGTCAGTCTGACCTATTTTTGAACCATTTAAAGTAAATTATATGATTTCAAGTTCTCTTAGTCTTTAGAGAACTCAAAACTAGCTGTAATTTTTTTAATAATATTTGCAGTCAACTCTTACCAAATGGAAGTGAATTAGTTTTTTCCTATTTGAAAAATATATGTAACTAGATCACATCCTTTCCTTCATAGAAGCACATATCATTCATGCTTTTAATGTTACTTCTTTTTTTAATATTAGGTATGAAACTATTAAAAGCTCCTTGAACAGAGCCATGGAGTTTTAACTGGTCAATTCTAACATGGTCAGTGTTAATGAATCAATAAAAATCAGTATAGTTTACTATAAACCATTTAAAATTATCCTGACAATCTTCCTCCTCCTAAATGCTTCATTAATACTGTTGTATCTTCATGTGCCAGTGTCATCAAACATTATCCGTGGGCCTTGAGACATAAAAAATGCTAAATAAGAAAATTAAGAGCTTGATGTGAGATGTCCTAGGCAAATTTAAGGTATGAATTAGTGAAACCCATCACTTCTCACTTAGCACTGCATATTTGGTTTTTTCACCTGAGCTCTTTGGTTGTCACTTTTCTGCCATGACTTAGCATAAGTAATCAAAATGTCTTTATCTATTTGGAACCTACTTTCAGAAATACTCATTTCCATATGGAAGATCAAAACACTGTTGATGGAATATGCCAAAAGGGTTTCTTTCATGAGTTTCCTCTAGATTGCTCCTCCAGAGATCGCAACCTTCATCAGTACCACAGGCAGATGAAGTTGATTTATTTGCATAATATTTGCATAGAATGTGTTTATACCTGACTACAATGGGTACCTTTACCACCCCTTTTGCAAAGGGATTTTGTCTGGCTCCATATGAAGATGAAACCCCTTCCTTCAGGGAGACACAGCTGCACAGAAAAGAGGGAGCATAACTAAGCTGTTCCCTCCCATAAAGGACTGGAACGCTGAGAGGACATGCCCTGCCCAGCACAGACATTCAGTTCAACTTTATTGTTCAGAGACAGAAAAATAGGGCAGGAAGATGCTGGGAAGAAAAAAGATCTCTGTGCCTGTTCGCCATTGCATCCTGACTAACATTTTATTTGACTAGAGCCTGTTGTACAGAATTTGCACAGTATTAGGAAGGCACTGTCCATCTGAGTCCACGTGTTTTTCTAAGATACCCTCCTTGAAATTAAGTGTAAATGAATTAAAGCACTAGAAAGTCTATTTGATACTGTATTTGTTTATAATATAAGAAATTAAAATGTTACATTTTCAACTTTATAGACACTTTAGGAAACATCTCTCTTGTGCAAGCTGGCAAATTTTTTGGCTCAGCATGTGAAGGTGATGAGTTTATCTCAGTATCAGTGACTGAATTGGTTTGGGACTGATTAATCTGAGCAACCAATTTGCAAATTTGAATGAAATAAGTGATTTGTGACTTAGGGAGAGGGAGTAATCAGCAAAAAATAACACGGAGGCAGTGAATTTCTCCTAGACTTACCTTACTGGCCTATACAGTGGCAGAAGAAACACTAAGCAAGTCTAGGTGACTGCTGTATTTTAAGATAAACATCAAAGTAACTATTAAGGCATGTAACATCACATTAAAGTGAAGTTTCTTACTCAATCAGAATAACACACAATTTTCAGACAATAAAAGTGGTGGGTTCGAGTGGGGCAAATTCACTTGCCCAAGGTATTGTTGAATGAGAATGCCCTTGACAATGGGATTAAAATGTGAAAAAGGCAGTGATAAGGAAGATGTTAATTAATTTTACATCTTCCTCCGAATATACTGCTTTTCTGCATTAGCATTGTAAGTAATTGAGTAAACCCTTGAGGCAAACATTTTTGGTCCAGAGATTGTTTGTAAAAGCAGTAACTTTGGGGAAAAAAACCCAGAAAACTGAACAAATAGATATAGTAAGTGGAGTGAGAATGTGCAGTTCTAAGCCAAAGGTCAACAAAGCTAAATACAAGGCAGGGTTCAGACCTGTTGTACTTTACCCAAATTCATGTGATTATTCTGTAGTGATTTGTTTTGCTGTACAGTGGACCTCCTTCTCCTTCCAATATTTAATTTTAAAATTAAAATGCCAAAATGCAGTTGTCTATTAGATAAAATTACACTGTAAGGAGTATTAGTTGAGTCAAAGCTCACTGCCATGACTTGCACATCAGTTGTTTTCTTTATATTAGCATATTGCATGCAACTTTTTTTTCATCCAGATGTCAAACAGTTAAATTATGTTTACACATAAAATGTCATCTCTGCTACTCAGACTACAGCATAGACTGTAATTTTGATTTACAGAAGAGGGTGTTATGCAGCAAGTCCAAAAACCCCTTGAGGTCAAATTATTTTGGAGTTTAGGGAAGTGTGTGTCTGTGTCTCTGTGGGTTGATTTGTTTGTTTGTTTGTTTGTTTGATATGGAAAAGAAGACCCATATGACTGCTTTGCTCCTCATCATCCCCACTATTCACAATAACATTTCCTTTTGGTCGGCTTTCACTGAGTTTGACAGACAGAAGGGGTCTTAAGGAAATGGAGTTCCCATACATTTAATGCCTTTCACAGCTAAGGAAAGAATTGTAGCCCTGATACAGGACCAGTTTTAGGGACAAAAGTAGGAAAATCAGCCATATGCGTTTGGCAGCTCCAACTCAATGTAAGACATTCTGCGCTCTCTCCCCTGAAAACACTTCTTCATTCCTGCTTTTTAAATAAAATATCAATTTCGCTCTGCCATACTTTTCTCTTACAAACTCTAACCATAGAGAAAGAGAGGACATTTTTACATGTGTAAAAATCCCTTGAATACATAGGTTAAGAAGATAGGGAACTGGAAAAACAGGAGGGGCATAAGAAACTGCTTTCCAGGTGTTGCAGGAAGAAAACTATAAGTATGTGGCCACAGACTTGTGGGAGGGAAAGACAAAGGGTGAAGCATTTCAACGCAGCAGTCCAGAGTATTAAGCAGGTCCCTTGCCAGTGCCAGAATAACAAAAAAGAAGCAGGTGAGGGCAGAGTGAGCTAGAAAACAGAGACAGCAGCCTGTGCAACACAGTAGGAAAAATCTGAAGTTGCAAGGGAGACTTCCTTCTCTTGAGCAGGTATCTTTCACTGGAGCACAATGGAGTGATCCACCTCCAAGAGCTATCATAAGAAATCTGGTCATCTTGTTGCAGAAAAACTGCTATTAATGCTATTTCCACTCACGCTTGGGGAGCATCCAGCAAGATGACACATGCAGAGAAAAAAAACTTAGAAGCAGTTGTTTGCCAGCCTCAGAAGCCAAAGAGACTAGGTTTTTGAGCATTACGAACAGATTGTTTTGATTTTCTTTGTCATCTCCTGGAGTAGCAATGATCTAAGAAGTCCAAACCTTGTTTCAGTACCCTGAAGAGCTGAGGTGCTGTCAGTGACTGCAGCAGCTGCATATTTCACCTACTCAACCTTAGTATCCAAACAGAGCATGTGATTTAAGCAGGAGACTCATATGGGAGCAAAAAGGGAAAAGTATGTAGTGGCGACTTGGTCCTTCCAAGTGAAAAAGTCTGAACTTGACTTCAGACACTCAATTTCAGTATTGCTTAATTTACTGAAATAATTTACCTTCTTAAAGATAAGCATATGTCTGTATGCTATGCCTCATGAGGTGCATTTTAGCAAGACATTGAATCCTCAGGTACCCCATGTGCTAAAATGACACATCATTTTAGTGAGACACAGCTTTAGCAAATGAAACAGTAAACTGAAGCACAGTAAGAATGAAACCTTGTGATGCTGATTTGTGTAGCAGTCACTCATCTTGCTGGTACTTCATGGAAAACCCCATGGAAAAATATGACAAAACTTAAATCATTGTGGGATATCTGGTTGCCGAAGTACTTATCTGCTAAAGGTTTCTGCAATACAGCTCCCCATGGCTCAGGTATTGCTTTTTTCTGGAGACATGTTAAAGAGGAGCTAATGAAGAGTAAAGAAATGCTTGTCTTCTATATAGTCTGGTTTTCTTTGTGTTTTATTTCTTTCCAGTGTTTCCAGGGAGGGGGTTGGTTTGGGGGGTTCTGGTTGTTTTGTTGAGGTTTTTTTTGTTACTGGCTGCTGTGGTAGGAGTCCTGAATACTAGTCATTGTTATCAGTCCTTGGTTCATTTCCAGGAAGTCACACTGAGCGAGCCACTATGACACCTGAAAATAGTGCAACAAATATATTTCACACTCCCCTTGAATCAGATGGGCGAGGGCAAATTTAATTTTACACTAACTTCATAGCACACGATTGGTATCTGAATGTTTAGGCTTACTGCAGTATGAAAAATACAGAAAATTAGCCTATTGGAACTATCAAAATTCAGTGACTTTCAGCCACTCTGCTGGAATGACGTAAGGTTGACCCTTCGAAGAATGCTATATAATACATGTCACATTATACAGGTTTCAAAACTAGTCAAGGCCTATTACCAGATGGGCAGGAAGCAGAGATCTCCAAGGCATTTACTACCTGATGATGCAAGGCACTGTGACCTAACACTTTGAACATAAGGAATGAAGAATTTAGTTCTCCTCTATCACTGATTTGCTATCTGCACTAAAATAACTTTTACTGGGTTTTTCTTTACCTCAGTTTCCCCTGAAAAGTTGACCTCCTGTCAGTCTAACTGTTGATAAAAACTGCAGGCTGCAGTAGCCTTTTTCCCCTCATCCTGTGTTAATACTGGTTATTAGTGGTCCATCTGGTCTTAGAATCCCACAGTATGCTTTTTGGCACACTGAAAAACTATTGTTTCTGGAAATAACCACTCAAATGATATTGCTGATAACCTACATGCAACCATTCATCCAGGTGTGGCCTTCCCAGCACAGACCCGTTTTGTCCACTGCCAGCCCTCACTACTCCATGGCAGAAATGACCATGGGGAAGCTAGCAGCAGCAGCACCACCTCCTACCCAGAGGGTCTGTTCAGTGACCTTCAGGTATGGCCAGAGATCCTGATGTTCAGAAACTGCGATTTATCCTGCTTTGTGGCTCCTCTTTAACCAGCTGGTTCTGCCTGAATTCAGCCTTCCCTCCACCTGGTAATGACGTGAATTGAGGGTTGGCATGAATGCAGAACATGAGCATCCCTGACTAATCACACCAGCACCTGAAGTGCCTGAATTTCAGTGGAGCAGGCACTGCAGGCTGTGGGAATCTGCAATATTAGACAGTTTCTCTTTGGGACAAACCTGTTAGTCAGCATTTGTTCTTTATCAGCATGCAACTGGGAATAGCTTCAGGGCTGAGACATATCCTGGGATGCTGTGGAAGAGTGCTTTAACCAGTGCTGTGGCATCATGTGAGAGGAGGGAAACATTTGTAAAAATGTTTGGTAAAATTCCCCTCTCAAAAATACAGAAAAACTCGAGCTAAATAGTGCATCTTCTAAATCTCACACTCTTCCACAAAACAGAGAGAGTGAAAACACAGCTGTGAAAAATGATGGCTCGTAGCAGCGACTTCTAAATTTAACTTTGCACCCTCATATTGCAGGAGACAAGAGTAGCACGCTACAGGGCTCATACACGTCAATGCACCCTCTATTTCAAATGTCATGTTTGAATGCCTCAGGCCTAATTGTTGGTTCAGTTGTCATAAACCAAGGGGAATGTTGACTGAAGGTCTCATGGCAAAGGAGGATAGGGGCATTGTATTTTAAGTTGCCTGGGGCATACAGGACAAAGGCTTCCTTGTTTCAAGCAGAGTAAACTCATCAAGCCCACATTGTTTCAAGTTGGGGTTTACGCTGGGACCAAAAATTCTTAGAATGACCGAAAGCACAAAAAGACAAGTGATTTACAACCCCCTTTGGAAAAATTACATTAAATGAAATAACAGACCAAGAAGCAAAGCATCTTTCTTTATTTTTATTTCATATTCATCTATACGTGGTCATCGTTGTCATCTCTGCTTCATAAAGAGAGAGACTGAATTTTATCACTAGTTAGGTTTTGTGTTCTGTGGGTTTGGATCAAAGTGTTTGTTCTTTGGTTTTTTGGCTTTTCTTGCTCTGTGAAAAGAAGAAAAAGCTGAAAGAATAGCATAACATGACTGCTTCCATGTCTCCTCTTTTTTTAAATCAAGGAATAAAAAGGTTCAAACACACTCTGAATCCTGCACTAGAAAATAGAAAGTGTTCATTCATGACTCTTTCTGCTGTAATTAAGCAGCTAATGCTCCAGATGGCTTAGTTTTCAAAATTAATAAATTTCAGCTCTGCTGAACACTTTATTTCAAATAGTGCAAAACACTAACCAAAGCTTTTAAGAACTTCAGTTTTAAATGTCCCAAAACACTGGAGGCTTTATGACATTTGCCGTACGGGCCAGAGATGTAATGTCCCAAACTTTGTGATCTGCATAGTGATGTGCCACTTGGCTCATGCAGTTCCCAGGATCCAGTCCATACCCAGCAGCCCCTCTGGTGCAGATTCAGCACTTCTCCCAGTTAGGCATTCCCTCTTTGCATCAGTTTTCACGGATGGACTGAGACTTTGGCAAGGGATATTTGAAGGGAGACATCTGGCCCTAACACACTAGTCAAAATGAGAGTCCTGCTGGTTAGTTGGGAAAAATATGTGCAGTACCACCAGCACCAGCATTAAAGCGATTTGCCACAGTTGCTCGTGGAGGTCAACTGAACTGAGTTTACATTTGTTCCCCGTCTGTGGCAGCCATCTGCTTGCTCTGGGAGGTAGTCTGCATATACATTATCACGTGCTTGTCCTGCACACTCAGACCTCAGGGTTTGTGCTCTTGCATGTTCTTCTAGACCAAGTCAAAACCAGCCTTCAGGTTTAAATTCCTTTATCAGGAACTTAATGTGTGTCTGGGAAGGCAAATATTCTGCTGAATGATTTGTGCAGCCTTTCCTTATAATGGCATGCACATGTGAAAGTGCTTTTTAATGGATGATATGTTATTCCATGTTTTCTTGCTGTTCATTCCTGAGGTTGAACTACTTTTACAAATAAACACTTCATTGAACTCAGAATGCTTCACGCTTTATGAATGCTTTTTTCATATCCTGCACTATTTTTACTGGATCATTTGTGTCAACCTTTTTTATGCAGCTCCAAATTTAAAACAGCTCAAGCCTGAGACCACTGAAAGGTATATTGCTTGTATTTTCCAATGTCTTTGCTAAAGTCATGGCACTTAGTACTTAGATTGGAAAGCAAGTGCTTGCCCATAGTATGGTCTTGGGAAGATTTCATGAATAAGATTAATTTTTAAGGCTGTAAACAAGCCCGTAAAAACAAACTACTGAACCAGCATCTGATACAGAAAACCACTGAAAGGAGTGTGCTCCTTTTTCTGGGTCATGGAAGACACTGAGTATTGTCATTGCTACTAGTTTCTTAAAAGTAACTCTCCCGTAGAGCTGGGACACAGCTGGTTGTTTGTATTCTCACATTCCTGAGTTGATAGTACTCAGTGATTGCAAATACCTTGTATGAAGAAAAAAATCACTTTGTGGAATTGATTGTGGTCAGAGTCCAGGCTGTGCTCACTCTCTCTTGGCAGAACCCCCGCCTGGCTGCTCACTCATAGCCAGGAGTAGAGCAGAGAAGATGCACAGCATCTTTGCCTTTGTGTCAGTGTCCAGAGGTCTCCAAAGGACACTGAAGCAATCCAAATTTGTCCTTTCCGTGGCCTTCCAGGAGCTGAAAGTTGTTGTGTGAGAGTGTGTAAGGCCAGCATCTCCTGAGGATTTGATTCTGCAGACAGAGCTCTCCAGGTCTGGATTTATTGTTCCCACATCCATCGGCATGAAACTGCTACAACACAGTCAATATTCTGGGTCACTATTTGTGACTTTTTGTACCTTTTTGCACTTTTATAAATGAAGACTAATCACTATCACACCAAGCTGGTTGCAAGCAGCTTGGACTGCACCTGCTGGTTTTATATTCTATTTTCAAGTGCAGGTCAGTCACAGTCCTTTTACCATATTTTCTCTGAAGTTGCATTCATAAAAGAGCTTTGAGTTTTATCCATCACCACCCCAAACACCTGTTTCCGCCTCTGAAAACAGGCTCATTGTAACTGATTCAAACCACAAGTGAGAGCACAGGGAAAGGGATTGTTTGATTTACTGTAAGGCCACCATGAGACTTCTTTCAAGCTCTGATAAATAGACTTCTCAAAGATCTTAAAAGGCATCTCTAGGGCCAGGACCTCTGTTTACTCATTAGACTCTTAACCCACTTATGAAAGTCTGTACTTAAATGAAAACAATTCCTTTCTAAGACCATGGCCCTTTGTGGTGGGCTTCACATCCTGCACAAGAAATGGTCTGTGTCCTCAGAACTGCGGAGCATTGCACAATCCTAGAAACTGCAAGACTATGGGAGTAGTGTAGGAGTAACTTGCAGACTTAGGGAAGAAATAACAACTTCAAGTTGATATTAGAAATGCTGGGAGCTGAGAGTGGAAGCAAAAAATGAAAAAGGCACTTCTCTAAAGGATTCCCATTTGAAGATGTCATCAACAAGAACTGCTAAAAGATTATCAGGGGTGTAGAGACTACACCAGTAACAGCAGCAAGCCGTAACAGGAAGCTCTCAGAGTAGGCTGGGAGTTTCAGCAGGGTAGTTGTTTCCAGCTGCTGTAGGAGATGTAGGAACTGAAACACGGAAGGAAGGAACGCTGTGCCCTCACCCTGGCAAGCCTGTACCACAGCACAGACGCACCCAGGAGGGTCGGCTCCCGGACCGACACCTTGCTCACTGCTGTTTGCTGTGTCTCAGCAGATTTTAGACTGCTGCCTGTGCGATCAGGAGCAGGATCTGCCAGCCCGAGCAGCTGGTGGGAGAGAGGACTAGTGGCTCTTCTGCACCCAGCCCAGCCCTCTGGCACTGAACTCTCCATGAACACCGTGATCAGCTTCACAAACTGCACTCTGCCTGTTTCACAGCATTTTCGAATTCACTTGCCCTTGTGTTGATAACAGGACTGCTTCTAAAATCCTACACTTCCTGGGTGGTTCCAAACATTCTTGCTTGTGCCAATTAAAAAAAAAAAAAAACAAACACAAAAACCAGACCAATTTCTTCCTTCAAGACAAATTAGGAACAGTCGGAGTCGTTCCTAGACATAGTCAACTGTTAAAATGCTGTGATATGATGTAAAACATCCTAGCTAGAAACATCCATTTAATTATTCTATTGGGGAGCTGAGGCTCAGTTTAGGAAGATTAGTTTCTAGTTCAGGTCAAGCTTAAAGTAGTTGTTTTTAAAGTACATCACTTTTATTGTTAGCTTTTTTACTCAAGAATATTTCTAGAATTTTCTTCTATGTCTTTTTCTTTCTTCTGCAGTTCTCTAAAACACTGGATTACCAACTAAGGACTAGAATCTCAAATACTTACTGAAATTTAATGCAAAGTAGCCTAACTGTGGTAATATATAACAGAATTAAGCAATAATACATAGGATTCACATTTATGGCTCTTTCACAGGGTTGCTTTTTGTGAACAATGTCACCACACTGAATTCATTCTATTGAGTGCTCCATTGCATATCTTGCAGGCAGCAAAGTTCCTCTGAAGGCATGTTAACCATTGCAGGTCTCTTTTGAGTCACTCAGATTTCTAAATCTGTCACAGTTCACCCATCACCAATTAAAAGATAACCTAATGAACCCTCGGATAGGTCAACAAACTTTAATAGAGCAAAATTACCAAAAATATTTTCCAACATTTCAGTACATCTTAGGACTTAGAAAAATCTGGAAATGTGCTAACTGGAATGGAAAGTAACTTGTTTGTGTCAGCCTGAATGACTGAGAAATTCAGTGACTTGCGTATTATTCTCTAATTTGATGGTTCTCAAAACAGTAAGTTTTGAGTAAGTACTTTTAAAAGAATCATACCATAATCCTGTGTGTCAACATCCACCTCTTTCTCAGACTTAATCTAGTCTGTTAAAAAAAAAAAAAAAAAAAAATTTGTTTCTGAGCTATAAAAGTGAACAATCCAGGTGCTGTGCTGTGCTGTATTACTTTTATTACTTTTTAAAAAACCTATTTTACATTTTCATGAGATTTTTACCTCACTTAAGGCTGTGACCTATCATCCATCTATTTCAACATTATATACTGATCATTAAACATGGGGCTAACAGTTAATATTCACAATAACAAGAGCTTTGAGACAAGTTATTCAGGGAAGACTAGTTAATTTCTGAGTATTCTGCCTTCACGGGCAATGCACAGCCCTCTGCCAGGCATGGTGATCACCTGGCTCATCTCAGGATAGCCTTGGGAAAGATCATGCCTAAAGGAGACGCAGAATTCTCCTCTGATCTTCTGAGCAGTGAGGACACTGCCCATGCCCAGCTCTAGTCCGAGAATGAAGCAGGGCCCTCACTGGTTGCTGCCCTGTGTTCAGTTGAGTGTTTTGGTGACTCAGCCCCGCTTTAAGGTCACTGAAGACCTAGAGGAGCATGACTAAGCCCTGCTGCTGCTCTGGGTACTTTTTCTGTTTCTATCTGAGTAGATGATAAGTGGCAATAAGTAGGGTACCGTCGGGATGTATTTGCAAACTACAGCAGAGTACAAGTTTAAGACCAGCAACTGAATCACACAGAAGAAATTGTTAGAGAATGAATTTCCACTTAACCTCTTCTTTTTTCCCCTTTGTCATTCTCAATGTAGAGAGGAAAGAAAAAGTTGACATTCAGAAATGATCCATGAGGTCCATTTGTGAGAAAAAGATCTTTTGGTAAAAAAAGCTGTGGTCACATTCCAACCCACAAAATATTTGAATAAACATTGCAATATTTTAGCATTATTGAAAGCCCTTTGAAAGTGAAAATAAATAAAATAGTGTGATATGCCATTTTGATATTTTAAAAACAATTCTGTTTCTAAAACAAATACTAATGTATGAAATGTTGTTTCTTTCAATGAAAGATGTCAACTTTACTGAAACACCTGTTTCTGGAGCAACCCTGTTTGATTTACACTCTCTGAATAGATTTTCTCTGCAGAACTTTCATGCTATTACCTTCTATTGCACTCTGCAGTCAGAACCTCTTCACTGCCTATTAGTCTCTTACCCTTTCTAAAGTGCTCTGTAGTAAGTCAAAGTAAATGGATAGAGAGAAATAGCCTTTAATATTTTACTGAGCAAATCTGGTTATAACCAGCCGCTTGTCACGCAGCCTTGGTTCTTGAAGTGTGTTTCATTAATTCTTCAGTGTGTCCTGTGATATCCTTTCTGATCATCATAGGATAAAGTTCATTTCCTTCACACTTTTTTTGGAGCTCTTTGAGGTGGTTTTTGTTTTTGTTTCCAGATGTACCAATAGTTTTGTGCTTCTAAGCCAAATATGGTTTAAATTTCCCTTCTATTCAGGAAATGAACAAAATAATCCATGGCTGTACTCATGCAAAGCACATCATTTGTCTTCCAGTGCTTGCAGTAGAGTCAGAAAAAGCAACTGAGCACTGGCTGTCCTTAACAATGAAAGCTTCTAATTTCCAGCCTAAGACCCATTACAGGGCTGGAGTCCATTCTGCAAAGCAACTTTAAAAATGTTTTGTCATTGTGTCAGGCATGTCGGTTTATTAAGTTAAAAGACAGCAGGGATATTTGAGGGAGGTGCTTTAGTTCTTCCTGTTCCTCACACCCATTTGGTCCTGAAGCACAAAAGCAAACATGATTTCGTCTCAAAAGTTTAAAGATTTTTCCCATCCCAAATCATACCAGCATATTTCTACACTCTCCAAACCACTGGTTAGACACCCAGCTCCTGCTGTCTGTGGCAAAGAAGTGTCAGGAGAAACATCCTTTGGCTGCAGTGGGAGGGAGGTCTCTGGGGAGGTTTAGGATGTGAGAGCCCAGCTGCCCTCAGCCCCCTGCGTGAATCATCCTGCAGATGCTGCAGTCTGTCTAGCAGCAGACATTTGATGAGTTGCTTTCTAACCCAGTAACCTGGCAAACACTGTGTAACCTTTGGGAAACTCAGACAGTCTGGATCAGACCTGAACATTAGGCAATTTTTTTTTTTTTCTTTCACCCATGTATATAAACACCTCATTCATAACTGGTTATTGTTTAGCTGAGCAGGGGAAACCCTAATGTTTCGAAAATATGAGCAGGCCAATATCTTAGAGAAATATGTTCGAATTCAGACATAGAATTACTCACTCTATGAGTCAATAAGCACTGTGGAAAATGCAGACGCTGTTATATGCTGTCAGGTAAATGCAATTATTTTTCCTATCATTCCTTGAATGCACGCATATAGTCACTGTTCAGCAACCAACTTGCTGTTTGGGGTTTGTATGCTAGAAAAAGATGTAGGAGATTTTTGTTTAAATAAAGAGATAAACAATAAATCCTTGGGTTTTGGTCCAGTGGTCTGAAGCCAAAATCACTACAAATACATTGCTGCACATGTTTCAGATTGACATGAGAACCCACATGTAGGGGGAAAAAAAGTCCCTTCAAAGTCACCTACTTTTTGAAGCAATAAAGTCTGAATTACTGTGACTGGCAGAGCCAGAGCTGGCAATTTTTGTTCTCATGGGTTGTACCGTGACTCAGCCTAACAAATTATCTGGGAACTTCTGGTTGTCCGGAACAAGTGGACAGACTATGAACTGACTCCAGGCCTAGCAGGTATCTTTTCCAGCATGCATGAGTTGCACCCAAGACATTTGATACATTACTAAGATGAGACTCTGACTTGGGAAACAGGGGAGCACTGCACTTCTTATTGACAAACAGCATCAACACCTTAAAACACAGTAAATGAAGCAGGCAGTAACAAATTTTTAAAAATTGCAGAATCCAATATCTGGGGTAGAAGTTGCTTCTTGCTGCAGTTTGAAAGCCCTTCTTTTCATGGCTGCCTGGAATGGGGTGATTTGAGAAGTGCTTGGAAGCAGCTGGAGTCTCCACAATTCAAAACATTTCAACATATTTCTGTTCCTAATTTAATTGTGAAAAAGAAATGAAGAAGGAAAGAATGGGTAGGAATTCAGGATGTAATCTCTAACAGCCAAAACTACTCTAAAAACCAGCAAACATTCAAACAGATGGGATGTTCTCTTCACTTTAATAGGCATCAGACAGACAGCTAAAACTAAACTTCTTGTAAGAGTAAAATTTTATGATCCAAGAAATAGACAACGAGCTAATAAAAATTTCTAGCTTCATATGATGTAAAAATTACTATGTTGTGTGTGGTTACAAGAGAAGAGCTTTTCATGTGGATCACTGTATGGCATGTTGGCAATACCCTGACCCTCTAGGCTTTCCCTTGTACCTGGTTCTCACTTTACTGGAACACAGAGTGGGCTCATATGCCGATCAGATGATCAGGATGCATGCAGTGCCCCCTCCCCACACAAGATCATTTTCTAGTCCTCTTCCCTACACCTTTTCATGAGATTAGGGCTCATTCTGCTCCCAGTTTATGGAGCAAGCCATGTAATCAGCTTGTCTTAAAATGAGCAGGCACACTTTATTTAAATCATTATAGTTCTCAGACCTAAATACTGGATAAACCTTCACAATGCATAGCTATAACCTGCTATAGCGTATTTTTGGTATCTGTGGCTCTGGATATGAATGGTAAATCCAGGTTATTCCTTATTATTAAAATGCCTGCTATCCTAATGATTGACGTAGCCAGCTAGGTCAGAGAAAACAGATCTGAACTTCTCTCTGAAAATTTTCATCAGATTAGAAATATAGAAAGAAACAAAACTATTATTATTTCTTTCTAAACTATCACAAAATATTTTTTGATTTTAGCATTTTAAATTTGGACCTAATTTTACCTCATTTTATGAAAGAGGAATTGACATTTAACATCTAACATGAAAAAAAAATCTTTCATGTAGTTGCAAGATTTATACATCACTAAAATAAAATACAATATTCAAACCAATAAGGTAACTATAAATTGTAATACTTGGCTGCTTCTTAAATGAGATATATTTTAAAACACTGCTACTTTCAAAACTTAAAAAAAAAAAAGCAGTTTAAAAACATGCAGGCTTATGTAGCACATAGATTACAATAAAGGCAATCATAATCCAATATATCACAGGTACTGGTTTAATTAATTTTTAGTCTCATAAAACTCTCTATAAAAAAAACAGCTAAATGGCTTTGACCTTTAGAAACATGAGGAATGGGCCATGCAAACCTTATTCAGGGCTCCTCAAAACGGCAGTTGCATTCTGTGGGCCTTAGTTCGATCAATAGCTTAAGTTTCTTATTTTTGACTTAGCATATTTGATTTCTCCCTTTAACCAGTCACCCTTTTAGAGACTGCTTATTAGAAGGACAGCTTAATTGATCATTTCAATCTTCTTTGCACATGAATTCTGGGTCAGATTGTTTTCCTTCAATCAGAGAAGTGGTAGGTATACTAGAGAGACTCTGTCTGAATGTTAACTTAGGTTAATCATGCTCTGTATCAGACCTCATTCTCTCAATCAAGTGAGTAATATTCATTTGCCTCACCTCCAGTCTGCATAGAGACACATAAATTTCCTGTGCAGTTGCAAATACATTGCATCTTTATCATTTTTGACAGGCCGCTTTCTCCACAGAGAGCATGTCTCAAACCACAGAAAACACCCACCTATTGAGGAATACTCTGCAATGAGATATTTGAGCACCTTGTAATTTCTGGTCCTTGTTGATACAGAGCATTTTCTTCTCTATAACCTTACTTGTAAAATGAAGTCTATTCTCTTTGAGCACAGAAATGAATCTGTGAGCACCAATAGTTTTTATTTCCACAAGTAATTTCTTCCCTTGCTCATACACATTCCTAAAATAACACACAGGTAGGAAGTGTTTAGCTGCACTACTTTTTTTCCTATATATCATTCCTTCAGATAAGAGCAAGCATGAAAGTTGACATGAGTTTTGAGTATCCCTGACAAGATACATAGAAGTTGTACGTATCAGAAGGTCAAATTATGTTTGGCACCCCTCTTAGTCACTACTATTAACATTATTATCCCTTTTGGGCAAGTTAAACACAGAATCAAATAGCCCTGTTTGTCTACTGCAGTCACAGACCTAGCCCTTTCCCAAAGACTCTAAGATGCACAAAGTTTCAGTATTCACCTGTGAACAAAAGTATGATTTTTCCAGTGTGCCATGAAACACAAGTCATTTGAAACTGCTCTCAAAGGCATGTAACACTAGAAATTCCCAATTACTCTGCCTGTCAGTGATGGTGTTTTTAGCAATTCCAGTGTTTAGCAATACAAGGCTTGAAGGTAGGTATGAAGGAATTATTCCTTTCTGCATTCATGGCCCATAGATGCTTTATAGTAGTACAGGGAAGCAGAAATACAGAGCACATTGTTCTTTTTCAAGAAATACAGAGATTAGGAACCAGAAACTTACCCAAGTTTTACTAAACATTATGTGGTTTTGCACGTAAATAAAGATACATCTGTGCTAACTGCTCTTGATCTTCCATCCTGTGTTATGCACCAAGGAACAGATTCCACATAACTGTAAGTGCAAACAGACATTTTTTTAACCATTATTGACTTTTATATGTCATAGTTTGTGGAAAAGCAAATAAGAAGTTTAATTAAAACTGAGCTCAGTCATGTTGAACCCAGAACCTTTGAAATAAGCAGGGCTGTTATCCACTTGGCTACCTGGTCTCCATGGGTGTATAGATATATATATGTATGCATATATCTGTGAAGTCTTTTCTATATATATATTTATATTTATATATACACACACACACACACACAGATATGTATTTATGTGTGTATGTATGTATATGGAAGTTTGCTTGCTGCACTCATGTTCCCAGAGAATAACAGCAATCTGGAGAGAATACAACATTAAAAATCATTTTCAAAATCAAATATAAGTAGTATTCAGTTCAAACAAAACCTATTCCCCAATTCATACAAAGATTTAAGTGCATAGAAAATTTAATGAAGGTTAGATTTGCAGTATTAGTCTGTTATTTTGCTTGAGCCCAAGATATTTGAGTAGTTTTAAGGGCCAAACGTTAGCACTATTCAGTACATGAGCTACTGATTTCAGTGGGATCAAGCTTTGGCCCCTCATGGCCTATTTGGAATTCTAATGAATTTATTGTGTGACTGGTTTGAAAAGTCTCTTGGCAGTGAGCTCTTGCACATATAGTGTTTTCATAATGAAGGGCCAGTTTTTTCCCTCTATGTTGTACTGGCTGTACTTTCAGCTGTTGTGGAATGGAAATATTGTTCAACAAAAGAACTATATTAACATTATGGAGGGAAGTTAATTAGAAGTCAGCTGTAAATGCTGAAGGCAAACAGCACTGAGTCCTTACTTCATAATTCCATACGTAAACAAAATATAACAAAAAGTGAAGCTAATCTACTGTTATTTTATCAGAAATAACATATCTGAAAATGAGTTACATACTTCTTTAATTCTTAATCAATAAATATACAGAAAGATGGCACTAGTAAAGTGACTTCAGGATATGAGAGTGATTGTGTCTGTCTGTGCAAGCCCATCAAGAGACTAATATTTAAGAGTTTGGTATTAAAGCTCCTATCTGAATATTAATTATTCCTGGGTTGTCAGACAATATTTAAGGCTAGAAAAGAGTATACATCCATGTATATCCTAGCTTGTTTATGTGAGTTCTGTAGATTAATACATTTTTTCTCTGTGAGTGATTTTTTTTTGCAGGGTTTTGGGGATTTTTTTATTCCTATGTGGATACTGTGCTATTTCACTCTTCTAAGTTTTCTCTTGAAGATATAAGGATTTCTGCTCCTGACAAACTATGTGTTGATACGTTTCTATTCTGAGTCGTTTCCCCACATCCCACTGGTAAGTACATTATCAGCATGGGAATTTAGGAGTCTGAATTACTTACCTCAATTATTCTGCCCTCTGTATGTGAGTTTCCTGGCACAAGTAACTGAAGTCATGAAGGGGTTCAAGGTGAACTTACAGTTTTAGAAAATTGTCATGAGCTTTCTTAATATCCAGCTTGGTTATCTCTGATGTCCCTCCCAATCACACACACACAAAAAAAATGTTCCTTACAAAATGAAGTCTGCCTGGGAAATACTAAAGTGCTATGGATGACTGCAGCAATACTGGTTTTGACTACAAAATCATGTTTTTTATGCAAAAAACACCGGATACTCTATCAAGTGTCTTCTTGCCTACATCATATTCATGAAACTCCCTATTCAGCTGAGATCAATCAACCATGATGAGACAGATATGTGTTAAAGTTTAGTGTATGCTGATGGCTTCTGATTTCAAGCAGCCTCTCTGAAATTTGACTTTCAGAAGGTCCTCTATAGCAGTAATGTGAGAAAGGTAAAAGAGTTCATTTTGTCCAAGTGGGGGCCACTGAATGAAACACACCTCATGTCTCAATCTGATAACTCCCCAAAGGAGAGAGTGAGAGGATGCTACCACTGTTATGAAAATTTTTTCCAGCGTGTTTCTGAAGAACATCTATCCTAAATAATCCATGTTTGCTGACAGACTGAGACAACTTAATGAAATGCTTTGTGTATATGATGGCCTTCTGCAATGATATGTAGAAAAGGAAAGAGAACTCAGTGAAATTGCCAAAAAAAGCCAAAATAGTTGTGCTTTATTTGCAATGCATCAGGGACAGCTGCAAGTGTTTCTCATTTACATATACCATGAAGAAATTATGGCATGGTGAACAGGTCTTGAAACATGAGAGAAGGAGCTACAGAAGTGGCATTAATGTGGTTTCAGGGCTTCAATAGCCTATGCCTTTGCAACAGCTCCGTTGTGTCAGCTGGGCTATTCTCACTGACAGGCAGGGTGGTTATGTACCTCAGTCTTCTCCCTTCAATCACTTGAAATCTAGCTAACTTGTTGAGACACTGGTGATTCAGCTGGTGTCACCAATTGGAGCTGGAACGGTGGTCTTAAATTTTAACTTATGTTTTGGCAATAGCAGCGTTTTTGCTGACAGCACTAGGACAGTCAGCAGCAGAATTCCCACCCTCTCTGCAGCTCAGCAGCAGTGGGTAACAGAGCACAGACATAGATTCTTTGCATTTTTAACTAAATAGACAAGTAAGTATGTTCTTGATACACAACATTGTCACCATTATAGTTCAAATAGGGGACTTAAATCTCAGAAGAAGAGCTCTTTTTTAATAATTCCTGAATGACAACACTCAGAGAATGAAGACATGAAGTTATATATTTAAACTTCCTGTCAACACTGCAAAAACAGTACTGGGTTGCTTTTGGAAGCAAATATTCCCCAGTCCTTGGACAGCAAAAGCAGTCCTGTGCACAGTTAGACCATTTATAGTCACTTTCTCCATTTTCTCCCATTAGTCTTCTTCTGTACCTCCGTCTCTTACTGAAATGTTCTTGGTGAAATTGTGGGAGCTTACAGTTTTTAGATAAACATATCAAGGGAGAAAAATGATGTGACTTTTGACTCCTGAAGAAGTGCACTAAATCTTAGTTTATGAGCCACCTACAAACATATAACTTTTAAGAGAGAAAGGGGAAGGGGAAGGGAAAAGGGAAAAAGGAAAAGGAAAAGGAAAAGGAAAAGGAAAAGGAAAAGGAAAAGGAAAAGGAAAAGGAAAAGGAAAAAGGAAAAAGGAAAAAGGAAAGGGAAAGGAGAGACACAAGATCTCAGGCTACAGTTAGAATTACCTTAGTGTGACTTGCATGACTTGCTCAAAGATGCTGTAAGAGCTTTTGAAGTAATGTTTCTCCAATGAACCAGCAATGTACTGCAGACTCCTGGTAGCACTGGGTGGAAATCAAGAGAGAAAACACGTTAGTAAATACACATTTTAATGATGCTTACCAAGACTCCCTAAACATTTGTCCTATGTTTCCTCATAATTTTTAATACAGACAAAATGTCTAAGAAAAATATTTAGGGAAGAAAGAAAATAAAGGAGAAGCAGAGTGCAGATGCCTCCTGATTAGCTGTAATCCCAAGATAAATCACACGTGTTTATGCAGGAGGTCAGTCACTTCTGTAGCAGAGAGGAGATAAATATCTGGTTAATCAAGCATAACAATTGTGCTCTGAACACTTGGCAATAGATGGAATTCACCATTTGATAAAACTGTTTACTTAATTTCAGTCAGTAGGAATAGCCAACATTTAAGTGAGGTTATATCTCACAAGAGTATAATCTATGGAAATGTATGTCACATCCCATGAATACTAAGCAAATTCATTATGAGCAGCAGTATTTCCCAAGAATCTGTAGTGATGGAACCTTTAAATTAAATTATATCTCTTGATTTTTCTATGTAATCATGTGCATCAGCCCATTCCTTTTTTTTTTGTTGTTTAAGTCATCAAACCCATGGGCTCGTCAATATATGAAAGCACATTTGAGCAGCTCAGCCCAAGAACTAAACAGGGAGAAAGAGACAAAGGAGTCATTTTTCACATCATGGAACACCGAATTCTTTATTGTAAAAAGCCCAGTGAAAAAAAAAAAGGCTGGGATCGAGAAATACAGAACAAAATACCCATGCTAGAGCAATAGAAAGGACTTGATTTCCTGATCTCTATCCTACAAAGGTATTGTAATGCCTAAGAGGATAAGATACCCTCTGACACTTAGATCAGTCAGCAGGATTTCTGAAAGCCAATTGTTATAAAGCTTAAACCAGTTTCCTCCTAATAGACAAGCTCCCAGAAAAAAAATGGAAAAAAAACCCACTATTTGCCTCTCAGACTTTTGCCAGGAGCACCTCAGTGGTATCATCAACAGCCTGCTTGCACTTCCACTGGTCAAAGTGTTTCCCTCATCTGACAGCAAAGTGTTTTTTTTCTTTGGGTGAATTACCTACCAGAACATTTATCCAAGTGGCACACGACTTCTTTCATTCCATCAAGTCATCAGAGAAACAACAAATAGTTAACTACTGTCCCAGTATTATACAAAACCTTACCCACCTTCATCTATTAGTGACAGTCTCTTTGTGACATTATCTTCCAAGCAGTGTGTTTCACCACCTGCATTACTTGCTTTTACAGTGCTCAAAATCTATAAACAGTCACCAAAAGGCAAAGGGTACTGATTCTGCATGGCTAACTGTGGCGGTGCCTCAGTTTCCCTGAGGGGCTGCAGCCGCCCTCGTGGTCATCGGACCACTGCCACATATGTGTGTTCCCGCCTCGTGTTTGTATTCCCTGTTTATTATGTATGTTCTCTGTTCAATATGTATGTCCCCTGTTAAATATTCATTATGTTCTCGAAAGTTCTGTTCACTATGATACTCCATTGGTTCCTCCCTACCCGGTCCCTCCTTTCTCAGTTCTGATTTGTCCCCTGGTTGTCCCTCAAGTTTCCCTCCGCCCATTTGCCCTTCCCTGATAGGTTGTGCTGTTCCCCTTATAAACCCAGACCCTCAAATGTCTAACTGTCTTCGTCCCTGGACCCTCCACAATAAACCATCTTGCTGGAACCCATACGAAGACCCTTCCCTCCTCCTTTGCCTCCGGCGCTATCCCACCAAACATCTGAGAGCTCCCTTTCCCACTCGGGAAGGACTGCACAGCTCAGAACAGCAGCCAGCTCCTGCCAGCAGTGGCCAGTTCAGGTGGCCAGGGACGCTGCAGGACAGCCGCAGATTCCCTTTGAGAGGGTGGCTCGAGGGAAGCGACGCGGCGGCTAACAGTTCATATTTCCAGCAGACTAATAGGACAAGTCAATATCAACATTTTTCCTTTCATCTAAACAGGAGATACGCATATGAACACCTTGAACACCTTAAATGCATTAAAAAAATACATTTTTTAAAATACTACAGCCATCTGGAATGTATATTTTCAGGCAAAAAGTTCTTCTGCATCTATCAGAATTGTTGAAAAGAACCTTTACTGACAGTAAATGGCAGCATTTATCAATTTAATTGTATTTAACTGCATCAGTAAATCTCTGTATAAATTTCAATATTTACCCCAGTGAACACCTTCTTATATTTATTTCTCTGTCAGAAATTAGTTTGATTGCTGTATAAAAAGTGTGATTTTATTATCTCCATCCCCTGCATAAGCATATTTTAAAGCAGAGCATCTCAATTCAGTGTATGTAAATTAGAATTAGTAATGGAATCCGAGAAACTTGATGCCATTGTTGATGACAAGAGATGTTGATGATTTTTAGCTGGTCACAAATGAATTGCACAAATGAATTCTTATTTAACTGGCAGGTCAGAGTGCATGCACTTTGATCTGTCTGCATTTGAAACAGTTCCGTATGTAGTCTTCCTGTATCTGATTTTTCATGTATGAAAAGCCAGAGATGATATTCGACTTTTTTTTTTAGTAAATGTACTTAGATTTCTCACAAATGTCTCAGTATGTGTGTAAGATACACAAAATCATAAACATGGTTGAGTTAAATTCCTTTGGAAATGAAATGGAGTCACTAAAGAATGATTTTTTAGTTTTTGGTATTCGTTTAGCTCTCTTACAGACATGGTATCTTCCTTTTTTTCATCTGTCTGGTTTCCTATTCAGTACAGACACACAAAGGGACACCATTTGTCGTATCAAATCAGCCTGGAGGTCCATCTAACAGTGTATGTCTCCTCTTGGTGATGATAAATGTTAGCTGCACCAGGGAAAGTTTAGGACAAAGCTGACTAAACTGTCCCTTGATCTCTCTTAGTAGAGGCTGACTAAAATCTTGAGGATCAAGATAATGTCCCTTTCAAGGTTTAGTCACCACTTTGAAGTTCAGTGAGTCACTCTACTGTTCAAATAATTCATCGTCTCTTCTGGGTAAAGCAATAAAAAAATCCTGGAAAATATCCATGTATTTCATATTATGGGGAGATGTCTAATGCACAAAAAAAGAGGTTTCCAATGTGCTTGGTGCAGCCAACACCTGCTCTCTCCTGAGTTCATCTCGCACCCTTCAAACACTCATGCTCGTGTACCTTTGATCTGTTCTACTCTGCTACATCTCCACAGAAGAACTAATAGGATAAAAAGTGTTCAGTGTCTTTTGTGACCTTTCTCTTTCACTGTTGGAAGGACTGAAGTAAACACATATTTACAGGAAGTAGGTAATACAGCAGCAAAGCTGGGATATGTCACTGCAGATAGAAGTGGCTTCCTGAAATTACTTCTCACTTTCCATTGTCCTGTGAAATGCTGTTTCAACACAGATTCCTTCTCATCAACATTTCACGGCTGTGGATGTGTTCTGTTTAACATGCTTTCTCAGTTTGGGCAGATGTATGTTTTTGGCAACACTGTATTCATCTGTTGAAGTCCCTACATGTGGCAGCATAGCACTATCTGGGCTGCCTGTGTCTAACTCTACACATAAGCCTGGATTTCTGTTGCTGGCAGAGAAAAATCTCCTTTTGATCATATAAAGAAAGCAAAGCAAATCTTAATACATTTAGCTGCTGTTAATTTTCCATTAGCATTTATTAAAGGTCTCATCCAATACCTATATAAATCAAAAGCAATTTTTCTTCTTTGGATATCAATAAGCATTTGGGTAAGTCCCCAACTCATCTGTTCATCTTTTCTCAGAACTGTTAATTATTGTATCACACAGAGAATTGAATGTATTCAGAAACACTTTTTTGCAGTGCCACGCCATTAGTATCTACAGGAGTGCCATGGTGTACTTGACATGGCTCGAACAGAATGGATGGTATAGAAGATGTTCAGCTAACCTGAGATTACTCACACCATTTTTTACAGCAAATAATCACATTCGTTAAAAGAAAAAATCACAATCATTAAAAAAAAAAAAAAAAAAAAAAGGCGCATCTACCTGATGTAAGGTTCTTCAGCATTTAACCATCTGGAGACATTCCAACAGTTGCATTGGCAAGATTGTTGCAGATTCAAAGAAGCTGAATCTTTGAAATAGATTTATGTATACAATTCAGTCACAACAAGAAAAGTATTTGGAAAGTTTTGATTGACAGAAGGTGGAAAAGATCACTATGTTTGACTAGTGGCAACTAAATTAACACCTTTTAAAAGTAAGCATTAAGTATCTGTTACGACTGTGATGGCAGGAAAATGTAGTATGAACAAAAATATTAAAATTTAACTGAAAGCCAGTTATATAATCTCTTTAAAACATTTTGTGTATGAGACTCCTTGAAAAGATGTGCTGCTAAACAGAAGAGCCTTCCACAGGCACTTCTTTCAGAATAAAAGTAGCCCTCTTTTTTTTTTTTTTTTTTTTTTTTTAAAAATTCAGTGGACAC
>VZTA01000986.1:49904-61222 GCA_013398855.1 Mohoua ochrocephala
TTCCTCGGGATGGGAGATTCCTTCCGGATGCAAAAGTAGGGACAATGATTTCCTTTTCCAGGATACTTGAGTCTGACTGATAGCAGCTAACCTATTCCTTAGAAAGTTCCCTGAAGCTGATGCTGCCAAGGCCAGGGCTGTGTGACCTGCCCTGCTCAGGCAGAGCATCCTGTGCGTAAAACTATTGTGTCCCAGGGTGTGTGTGCAGTGGCAATCTCTGTGGCTGTGTATAAGGGTGCACACAGAGAGCAAACCTCTTTTATCAAGGTTGCTGCAGACTTCCAGCTGAAACAGCAAGTGGAATACAAACACTGAATTCAAGTCAAGGCAAGAAAGCAGAAAAAAAGTATTTGGGCAGAATATCGATTTAGAAAAAAATGCACCTTTTTTACTGACACTAGTGTGAAAAACACATTGACATAATTCACTGAAACAGGAAATGACATGTTCTTCTAATCTATTTATAACATTTCTGAGTAAGTTCCTTGCTGTTGTGAGCTGTTACATGGTCATTTATACCTGCCTGTGTAGAGTACAAGGCTGACAAAAATCTTTCTTCATTTTGTCCCCTATGTTGATACTTTCCCTTTAGTTTCTGCTCATTCTGCAATAGCCATGGACAATCAGCTTTCCCAGAGTTGCATACTAGTTCATTTCAGTATCACGCCTTCCATTCTCACTTTGATAGAGGGTAAAAAATTTGCATTAATGCCATCTGTTACTTTAAGAAGTGATCACTTTAAGACCATCTCCCACCTCAGGCCATTGCTCATCTTCCTCCCACGCTCCCAGCCCTTAACCAGCCAGTCCCTCCTTTTGCTCAATGTCCTCAGACAGTTGTAATTTTTCTTCCTCCTGCCAGACCCCTTCTTCTGCCAGGTCTGATTGGTATTCCTTGTCCAGCATCAGGCACTCTGTAAAGTCAGTGCTCTGCTATCTTACAGCCCCTTAATTTCTGACTCCCAATCCACTCTCCAGCTAATTCCAATCTCTATGTCAAGAAAGCCTGATCCAGACTGCTCCAGCATCCTGCCAGCTGGTGTGGCATTTATCTCCTTGATGTAGTAGTGCACGTCTGGGCATTTGCAGGGATAGCATGGGAGACACATATCTCCAACTCCAAAACACAGACCCTGCCACCATGCTGGTTCCTCAGGGACAGGCGCAGGAAGGGTGCAGAAAGTTCAACTGTGTCAGGCCGTAGCCATGGGCTGTGCCATGTACAGCACAGAGTTGCTGCTCTCAGAAATGGCTGTCCTACCCTAACAAGTCTCTCTAGAGCGTTCATTGTCTCCCAAGGCCTTGTAGCTTACATTCACCGTGTGATTTAAGTGACCAGCTACTCCAGTCTGCTTCTGAATAGCAAATGTTTACCATGCAGCAAGGCTGGGCCAGCCCAGGAGTTACTCATAGGATGAATAAATCAGAAGCACAGAATAAATCAGAGCACGTAACAAGCTGACTTCTGAATTGTCACAAGCATGCAAGGAAGGGCAGAGGGAGCAGAAATTTAAAAAAATACCTTGTGGTGAATTAGTTCTAACAAAGGCAGAGGAACAAATCCTCAGGTGATCTAAGTCACTCTAATCCTAGTGAGCTAAGTCATGTCTTTTAAGACCAACTGGGACTTCGACGCCATGTAATTTGACCTCTACCAGGACATAGGACAGGAAACTTCACTAATTCATCTCTTTACTGAATTTAGTAGTAAATATTTGTCAGAACAGACATTAATGGGGTGTTGGGCTTGGTATGTTTTTTCACTGCTTCAAAAGTATTATGTAACACTGTCAGGATGGAGCACATATATATATACTTGTGTATACATACACACACGCGCGCGCGCATACACTTGTGTGTGTTTACATTCACTGTAGGCATGTGGGTGAGTTCTTTAATGTCATGCTTATTTAATTAGGCTCAGGAAGGGACTTTTCAGCCTATTTTCAGCTGAGGTATACAAGTGTGATTGAGTGAAATTCACATCTCCAACTCTTCCTTAACAGAGCCTTATTGTTTCCCAGTAATTCTGGCTAAACTCCCTCAAACCTCAGTGACATAAAGAGTTTTCTCCAGGCTGTTCTCCTTGGCAGTGCCACGGAAACACACTCTAAGTGGCTGGTGTGAATGGAATTTCAAAAATTCAGTGATGTATCTATGAGTGCAACTGGAGGATCTCTTAAGGTACCACAGAGCAATGCTGTGTGAAAAGAAGTAACACAGAGAGGAGGCCACACACCAGCAAGTCAGCATGTCATCCAAAATATAGGTGTTATTAGGTGATGTTCAGATGTTAAATATTTGTTCTCTGGGTCAGTATCATAGTAGCTGCAAAGAGTGCGGATACAGGCATTGGCCTGTTGCATTGCTTCTCTCAGACCTGAGAAACAGCATCTAGGGCAAACAGAACAGCTAAGGCAAAAGGGGTACAAAACTACCCTTCTTGCAGAGGGCAGGTTTGATATCCAAGAGACAAATTGCGTCTGGGATGGAGATAACTTTCTCCGCAAGCAGCCCTCGTGGAGTTTTGCAGTGCATTGGTGGCTAGGAAGGTGTTGATAACACATCAGAGTTTTGGCTGCTGTTGAGCAGTGCTCCCACAGCACCAGCCTGTCTCTTCAACATTCTGCCCTGCCATGCAAAGGGTGGGAATAGGCAAAATCTTGGGAGGGGGCACAACCAGGACAGCTGACCTAAATTCATCAAAGAACTATTCCATACCGTATGACATCTGCTCAGACATAAAAGCTAAGAGGAAGGAGGGGGTAGGGGGGCATTTGTTATTTATATCGTTTGGTGAGGGTATATTTCCCTGTTTTCAGAAGAAGTCTCAGTGACACTTGAACCAAAGACAGAAACCTAGTATTTTCATATGCATGAATGACATACTGTGAAACATGTTGTGTTTTTTATGCTAAGTGCTTGTGTATCTGTATGTGGTTGCTAATTGGTATATATGACAGAACAAAATATAATTAAAGGATTTTATACTAGCTCTCACCATTAAAAATTGCTACAGCTGATAACCTGTTTTCTGAGTTTAGATTAATGGTGACACCTAAATGAGCTGTAACTGAGCTACATCTGGTTATCCATGCATCATTACAGGAGTGCCCACAGCCACAGAGAAGACCAATAGAGATCAGCCTGCCATGCCTGTCCTTAGTGCCTTCTGGAACTTGGGAGGATAAAATCAATCATATGCAATTAGGCATTAATATCATTACTGAAAATATACTGTAAAGAAAATATGTCCCTTGTGCACAGTAAGCACAAATAGGACAGATCATTTTCACTAGGCAAATGTTTTCATCACGTGAAAATCCCGCTAAATGCCTCAATAATTTTTAAATAATAATTACTTTTAAAAAATTCCCTAGTAAGTGGTTTCTGGTTCTTCATTCATGGTCCAGTGCAAGTGAAAAACGTTATCTATCAATTTAACTAAACATTCTCCCACTGATTCTTTTTCTGTGTTCAAAATATCTTCTAAATTGCTGTTTGTTCAATGTAATGTTTATAAGATGCCTTTTTGCCAACACTCTTTTTGTTGCGTGACATTAGCCTCTCCTTAGTGACCAAGTAATCTGGTTTTTTGTTTTCATTCATGCTCTGCTGCTCCTAGACTTCTTCCTGCTATCTCTGTAAGGAGGAGACAAGGGAGGAGGAAAGGATTTTTGTTCTTTTATTTTACCCTCTGTTGCATCTGGCAGGGTTCAAATTAGTCCCAATTCTGCAACTTCAGCCCAAATGCCTGACACCTGTCCCTGCCCTCAGTGATCATATTATCTGATACTTTTTGGATTTTAGATTGCAGTCCATTGAGAGAGAAATCATGTCTTTGTTCTGCAGCAAAGTACCTGGTTCATGTTTGAAAATAATCAGTAATTCACAATAATAAAAGTCCACTAAGAAATATTTTCAGAACTAAAAACTTTTTAACTTCTCAGAATATTTTTTCACATTACTTTTAAAAATACTTTTTCCTATAATTCAAGCAAGTTTATTGTTTTGTTTTCTAACCTATCCTCCAAGCCTGTATAATAGCATAAAAGTAAGAGCTTTGGACAAGGTCTATCAGAACAGTCATCCCTTTTTAATGCATAAATCAGACTTTTTAAACCACAGCATTCAAGTGGTTTCAGGAGAGTGTCACTCATTTCGTTCTTGACTTCCTCAAAAAACCCATGCACAACAGATTATAGGAATTTGGATTTTGATCAAGGGATTTTAGTGACAATATAAGCCACGAGAACAAAGCTGGTATAGTTTTAACTCAAATTCACAACTAAATAAAAAAAAGACATACAGACATTCTAATGATGCACTCTAGGTGTAGGCTATTTATATGGCTCAGAGAAGATACAAAGAAAAAACAAAATCAGCTAATACAAACATTTACATTTGGAAAAACATTGTGCAAGTTATATCACATGCCTTCTTCATTTTTGGTATCATGTTGATTAAACCCCCCCAGCAATGCTTTGAACATGTAAGGATAGTGGCAAATTTGAGTAGCTTTTCTCTAGATTTTGGTTAAAACCTGATAGTTCCTATCAGAATCACATTGAGTGGATATTTATAGTATTTTCACTCCTGCTGCATGCTTCCTTTCATACTTGAAAGCTTCACATCATCTTATTCAGCAGTCACAGAATAAATAGCTTTGAAGATCATAGCATTTAATTTTGCCAAAAGAGCGTTTTGTATTTCAAAAATTGTATTACTTTTTGCTATCTTTTATGTGTGATATTAATAGAATTGCTACACTTCAATTAAAATTACCAGTTAGCAATAGCAAGATCACTTCTGTAATCCCTTTCTTTTCAGCCATTTTGTTTGTTTGATTATCTGTCAGAAAATCAGAGATTTCAAGGCAGATAATATTCCCAGTGACACAGACACAGTTTCCTCCAAATAACAGAACAAAGTGTGTTTGCATTGACTCATGACATATGGGTTAGCTAAGAGCTAAACATAGAACGACTGCTTTGAAGTTATGTTTTCCTTCTCGGTAATATTCTCCACAGATTCTATGATTTCTATTCTAGAGCACCTTCTGATTCTCATTTTGTGTCAAAAGTAAAGATTGGAGAATGGCATATACATTGCTCAGCTTCATAATTTTTTCTGAGCTTCAGTTCCCAGTGGTAAATGGGAATATTGCACTTCCCTGAGAAGTCCAGTATTTACTAGAATAGTAATGCGCTGCTGCCTCACAAAGCCATGAGAGAAAATGAAAGAGAGATAACAAGGCAGTGCCTCAAAATACAGGTGCTTTGTCCTGAATTTGGGACAGATTCACCCTTTTCCCCTAAACAGTGCCACCACTGCCCATTGCACCTCTGTTTCTTCCTTCAGGACATGCAGCCATACTGAGGTCCAGCTTTACAGTGCACTGCTCACGTGAATATCAGTACATATTGCTAGTAATAAGTGCTGGATTAATGATTTAAATTTTGGATGGAGTTATCCTTCAGCTACTTCAGGAGAGTAACTGACTTTGAAACCATGATTGCCTTGCCACAGAAAACCAAAGGAGGAGTCACCAGTTCTTCATACTGAGATGACACAGTAGCACAATAAGTCTCTGGTCATCCCAGGAGCTTAAGTCACAGTCTGTTATGATCAGGGAAAGGTGTGAGATGGTACAGAGGGGCTGAGCTGTAGGGGCCAGTGATGATCAGACTAAGATGGGAGAGAGAATGGTTCGGTAGGATGGGCAAAATTTTGGGGTTGTTTGGATGATCTTGAGGGTGAGGCATGATGAAGGTTTTTAAGAGGAATTCTGCCATCTCTTTCTGAAAAACACAATAAAACCATATGCAGTCTTACTTCCAAATTTCCTTGTGATTTTTATGATATTAAGCCAAAGTTCTCCAAGCCTCAGGAACCTGACAGCTTTTCTCTGTTATATTTCTATGTGTTCAATATTCTTTTTTTCCTTCTGTTTCTCACACAAGAGCAGTCAATGCAAGCATTCCCAAGGACATTTTGCCTCAGTTCAGTGGTGGAAATTGCTGTCTATCCATTTGTGATCTGGGCATCAGATCACAAAATGGATAGACATTCTTTCTTTTACCACAAGCTCTCTTTACACCATGTGGAGATTTTTCCTTTTAAATGGCATGAGGTACTCCACATTTCTCTCTCAACATTTCACATTCAGTAACAATATTTTTACAGGATTTTACAAGGTAGAAAGCAAAGATAAATGCTTGAGAGCTTTATCAGCTGACTGTGAAATGAACTTCCCTTCCCCCTCCCCGGCTGATGTACAGCATCCTGAGTGGTGGTCTGACAGCATAAACAGGGACAGAAATTTCTCATTCACTGTCTATCGTTAGAGAGTAATTTCTCCTCTGCCTGCACTGCAGTGTGCTATGGAAATGCAGAGCTACTACAAGGGATGATGGACAGTCCCGCTGTGCATAACTAACAGTCGCCTCACAGATAGATTTCACTGGCCAAAGCTGGATGTGTCTCTGCAGAGGGTCTCTCCTCACAAGCTGTCATGCAGTTTCTGCTCCTTCCATCAGGGCTTTATAAATCCACAGGCACATGTGTAAGTTGCAGAAGGAAAAGAAAGGTGACATCAAACAATCTTCTATATAAATCACTTCAGTCTCAAGTAGGTTTGCACAACACAAGTTTCTGGTGTCATTTACAGAGGTGAAAAGCTGGAGTTCCACTATTGATCTCTCTAGAATTATGACTGGATTTACACAGCTGTGACATAAAGTCATGTTTGCTTACTACAGAAATCTGAGTATTTATCTTTCTTGATAAAGTGCTGAAAACCGTGGGCACAAAACTGGCAGTGTACCTTAGTTGTAAACAAAAAAAGAAAGACAGGAAAGAATGATGACAAGATTAGAATTTTTTTTTCCCTATATTTGAGAGCCAAATGGGTTCCTACATCTTGAACTGTAGAGCCATTAAAAAAAAACAAAACCATCCTTAGGTTTATAGCACACAGAGATGAGGGAGGGAAAAAGGAAACAGTTTTATTTCTTTTCTGTTTTACAGTCAGTCTGGATCCTCTCTGTGTAAAATGCTAAACTTTTTCTGACCTTTCCCACCATGAATTTAAAAAATGTCTCCTCTCTTCTCAGTCTCAGATTTATAGCAGAACATCTAATGTCTGGTTTGTGCATACACAATTAATAAAATAAGAATTGCTGTTAGTAATCCGTATAATACCACGTGGGTGAATTTGGGTGAGCATGAAAGCTCCAGTGAACTGTTCACCTCCACAGTAAATGTAGCAAACAATTCCCTCTAAGTTCACAAACTGAATGCTGTTTTCCCATGAAGAAAAACTCTTTATCATTCAGCCTGAATGTGCCCATTAGGATGGCAAAGGAGTGTGGGTCTAAAAAAAAAACTTTTTCTGGCATCTGTGGGAGAGGGATTCTGCAATCCCATGGCAGCACAGGGTCCTCTCGGCCGCAGGCTCTGGATCTTCAGTGCTCCCAAGGACCGGATCCTTTTAGCCAGAGTCAGCTCTCAGCCACCTGGCTCCAAAGCCAAATAATTCTGAATTTTAAAGCCTGATGAGTTGTTTCAATTTGCATCAGTGAGCCTGAGATCTGAACCTAGTCTATTGTGGATGGTCTGTCTGAAAGACTCATTACTTTTCCCTCCAAGCTTTGAGGCAGCATCTGGGCTATCGATAACAATCTTGGAGCCAGAAGCTGTGAAACGCATCATGAAAACCAAGCTGAGAGTGCCTGAGTAAAACAATCATTAAGGACTGTTTTTCAAACTAGGGACTCAACCGTCCTACCTGTTTGCTTGCATAAACATATGCCATCAGATGGATCGAGGCTAGAAGACCTTGAAGCATGAAGAGTTATCCCTAATTACAATCTTGACCTATCTAATGTAGCTGTGGATTGCCTAATTATCTACATAAATGTTTAATTACTCTTTGAATCCTACTAAGCCACTGGCCTCAGTGAGACTGGTGGCAATGATTCACAAAGGTTACAACTTGTAGTTAGATAGCAGTAGGGCACACTCCAGAGGAGAGGGACTGACAGCCAGCACCACATAACTCTGTTATCGAGCCAGCAGGGAATTTCAGATTTTACTGCTAGAGAAGATAAAGGTCTGGCTTCGTAATCCTTCTGGCTATTTTAACAATGGATCCTTATCTACCACAATTGCTGTATATAGCAGTCACTGGCAAGTTGCTTTGCTTTTGAAAGGTCTGCCATTGTCAAGGTTTCTTGGTCGAGAAAGAACATGCTTTTGGTTTTCTCTTTTAAATTAGTAGGGGTAAAAGGACAGAAATGTCCCTGGATTCCTTGGTCAGAGGCACCTTGATCACTTTCTGTTGGGAAAGGTGCAATGATAAAGCAGAAAGGTGCAGAGATAAAGCACGGATGAGTGGGATGTTTGTAAAATTAAAAAGAAACTTAATCTAAAGAACAAAGAATGGCTGCAATCTTGGCTAGACTAATGCCACATTGCACAGATGTCGCTACAAAAAGGACATAGCAGCTACTCTGATGGACAACAGGATTCCTGCAGGGCAGCACTGAGGAATTCACAGACAGCTAAAACCTGGCATTGCTGCCCTTAGGAAGTCCCTGTTGCCAGATCCATTTGAGGTGGTTGAGGTTTGCCTGGAGCAGAAGGTGCAGAGCTGGATCAGAGTGCTTTGTGCAGTTGGACATGGTGGAGCAAAGCACAGGGGGCTGTTACAGCTGCTGTCCCTGTCACCAGCCCACCCAGCTCAGTTGGGAGAGGGAATAAAGCAGGTTCGCTTTTAGAAACGCTGTCATCATCTGGATGATGACTGTCCACCAAAGCCCAGATTCAAAGAATCATGAGACAGACTCAGGTCATCTTGGACTCGGGCTTGCTACAGCTGTCTGCCTTTTAGCATGGAGATGCTGGAACTCGCCAGGTAGATACAAGCTCACTGAGCAGGCAGCAACACAGCTTCCCTCCTCGGACCTACTCTTGTTACACTTCACTCTACCAGCAGCCTGATGATTGAAACCACATTCATAGCATAGCAAGGCACATCACAGGCAGTTTCATATAGAAAGGAAGCAAATCATGCTTGAATGCCTGTGTCTGAGCTGCCTTGTATCTTCCTTGCTGTGCTCTCCCATAAGCCAAAATTTCAAGAAACTGTTACATAAAATGGAGCGACTGCTTTTCCCTCACTTTGTGACCAAAACAAGTAACAATAGTAGGCAAGGAAAAGCTTGTGAGAGGTAAGCATTAGCACTCTGAACAGATATTTCTGTGAAGTTTACCTTCTCCTAACTCTCCTTTCTGAGCACTTGGACAGCCACTGCTCTGAATGCTGTTGCAGAAGAGCTTGGCTCTTGGAGCAGCTCGGTTTAGCTGCTGCTTGCCATTGTCTCTAAGCCTCCTGCTGTTTTTCTAAGCCTCAGTGCAGGCCAACAGTACATTTGTTTCATTTCTAATTCTTGCACGACAAACACACCAAACAGAAATCCAGTTCTTGCACTCAAGGGAATGAAGGGTTGGGTATAAAAGGTGTTACTCTGTAGATTAACGTTCAGGTGGACTTTTCCTGTGCATTATTATTTCTAAAGAAATAAAACACTCACTTTTGGGGCTCACTGCTTGAACCACTGAATAGTTCTTTTTGCAAAATCGAGGGCTGCTCCCCCCAGGCCTGTCTGGCCATGCTGTGCAGGTTGCAGAGCGCCCCAGCACACACAACACTGCAGGAGGCAGACAGCACTTGCACTTAGCCACCCTCCCCAGTCAGGAACAGTCGAGCAGGAGGTATTGTAACCCAGAAAGGACTGTAGGATTGGAACAGAGAGAAACAGGTAATTTATATATGTTTATATATATTTCCTGCGGGAATTGGGAAGAGAAGAGAAGAGCAAGCTGTTACTCTGTGTGCACCAGCTGCTGAAGGCTTGCCAATGAACTCTCAGCTTTCAGCTTTCTCCTGGCCTTTAGTGAGGACACTGGCCTGCAGCTCTGGGTCATATATAAAGTCTGACCGCAGGGTGGGAAGATCCCTTCTCCTGCTTTCCACCCTGACACATGGCAGTTGTATTTACTCCAGGTCGATGCCTTCCAAATGTGAAAAACATTAGAGATATGGAGAGGCCGAACAGGATGCCAGTGCCCTTAAGAGTGAGGGGAACACTGAAGGTGAAGATAGAAGCAGCAAGAGACCACAGTCTCCAAAATACCTCATTAATACATCTTTCATTGTTTCAGTTTAGCAACTGGCACAGTAGGCACCATGACTTTGTTCCCATGACATTTCATCATTAGAATAAGTGCAGCTTTGGACAAGATGAGTGGAAAATTACTTAAAGAGTCAGTGATGAACTAACTTAATCAAAATCTTCCCTTGTTCAAGACTCAGAAATATTCTGCCTGCAAATCTGTTTGAAGATCTAGCTCAATAGCAAAGACTCTGGTGATAATGAGACATCTGACTCTCGTGGTAGGTCAAAGAACAGGCCTGTTGTGTCAATCTTGAATGCAGTTTTACTAGCCCCTTATTTTGCTCTGGTTTTTTATCATATTGCCTGAAGGTTTGTGTCAGTTCTACCTTGTCACTTAATCTCTCTGTTTCTTGACCTGCTAAAATGAAAAGCAGAACATATGTAAAAAAGATAACAAATGTAAAAAATGAAATGGTGGAACATTAGGCATTGCTGAAAATTTGACAGGGAAAACTTTCATAAAATGTCTCTCAACACATTCAAAACTGTATCAAACACATTCTGTACTAGAGAGTCAGTATTCTTCATGAAAAATCAGCCTCTTCTTCCTTCTTCCAAAATAGAGAGAACAGTATAGATTATGGTTGAGAAACACTTTAGAGACTTGGGTTTTTTTCCAGCTGGAAGAATGAAAAACGTATTCATGTGTAACAAGGAAAGAGGAACAAGGAAGACTGTATTACAGGAAGGTTATTTTCAGTTCACCTTTGTGTTACTCCTAACTGATTAGTTAATTTTTAGATCTCTAAAGCTTTCAAACAGTGTTTGTCCTCTGGGCACCTGGGTGTCTCACAAGTATTAGTCTGGGGCTTACAAACTTAGAAATGAGATTTTCAAAGCTGCAAGAAGAATTTGAATGCCTAATTTGGTTACTTAAGATTTACTGGTATTAAAAGACCTATCCTAAGTATTTAAAGCCAGACACTCATACTATGTTAAATTCTATTGTAATGGTGATGGCAGTGCTAAGCTTATTGATTTGTATTCTTCTTTTCATAATTAAGGTGTTTATTTAGAAGGTTAATGATGGATTTGTAACTGAGGTTCTCAATGTGAATGCTTTGCCCTTATAGCCAG
>VZTA01000987.1:0-31909 GCA_013398855.1 Mohoua ochrocephala
GAGGGAAGCGACGCGGCGCAGTTTGCTTTTCTTTTCTTCAAAAGTTATCAAGATCTAAAAGAAAGCCATAATAAAGGAGCAAAAGTTGCTTCACTGTAAAAATGGAATCAGATAAACACATGCTGATTTCAAATTTTTTTAAAATGCATTTGCGTTCTTCTAATTAAATAAATTAATTCACATCTTGTGCTATTAAAAAGAATACAAGCTGAAAACTCTCTTATCCTCAGATATGAATTCACGGAGAAGATTTTTGACACTGCTTTCCTGTAATACACCTCTTCAATGATCAGTATGTAGAGACACTTCCTTTTCATTCTGCTCTGAGCTTGTCTTTTAGTGCCAGAATTTCCATTTCTCACTTCCTTCTTTTATCATTGCATCACAGAATGAATGGGGAGAGGCTGACTGCACAAAAAAAGGTCAGGAATTTATTATTATTAATACTAAAAACACTTTCTTCATGTTTGTGAGTTTAGTAATGCAATGGAATTGATCTTGAACATTGTTAGATGTGCAGCAGCTCAGAATTCCTGGGCTACTGGTTCATTAAGGGAAGGACAAGATGGCTGTTCTTCAGGTGATTGACAAATCCACTAACTTTGACTGTTACAGTCTGCAGTCTAATCTTTTCAGTAACAACAGAACATCCTCGTGGGTATAGAAAACAGGAAGACACAATGTTGAGCTGTGCCAGTCAGGTGTGAGGAGGACCTGAGGCCCTTCCATGCCACATATGCCTTTTCCTTTAAGATAGGTTGTACATCATTAGAATTGTATATCATTAGATACACAAATAACAAACTAGAAAAATGTAAATGTGTAATAATAGGAAACACTGTTCTGCTGTGTTTTGCTCCTGGACACTCCATATCTGCCAACTATAGTTGGGCTTTTTGGTCACAGGACTGCTCTAGAACTTGTCTATAAAACCACTGTAGCTATCTGGTCTGCAGGACCAACAGGTCTGCTCCTACCTCACGTTATCAAAGCTGCCTTCTGCCTATCACAGGTTATACTGGCACTGGAGCTGCTCTCTGCAGCAAGCGAATCCCCTTCTCACAGGAGTCTCCCAGTCTCTCTCTCTCAGTTTCGCACTTACTGTCTCCCTCTCGCTGCCCCAGGCTGTATCCTGGGAGCCTTTCCACTCTGAGCACGTCCAGTTGCTGTCAGGATGAAGTGCTCCCCTTTCCCAGGCAGACAGGCAGCTGTTCTTCATCTGTCACAGGACTTGTTTAACAGAATGCCCAATATCCCCCTCCTTAGGCAAACCCAGGGTTCAGATGTTACTGCCCTGGAAGCGCTGGTAGCTTTTTGGCATTGAATGTAGTTCATGAGCATGGTCAGCAGATATTGCAGCATTAAGGGGAAAAATCTGGTTTTTCACGCACCTGTTTCTAGGCATGGCTGGAATGGCAATAATGGAGCTTTCTTTGCAAAAACATCATGTGATGAAGACGGGTTTGGGACCTATACAGCTGTCTTCCAAAATATGGCTTTACTGTAGACTAGCTTGGCAACGCCCCTGAACAGGACAGCGGGGAGCAATGACTAACACCTCTGCCTATTAAGAAAGGGACTGGAAATTAGTCGGCCTGAAAGGTTAGAAACTGCTGGCTTTTCTTATACAAGCTACCATAAAATAACATTATATCAGAGGATTTATTGGACAACCTGGCTATTTCACTGTATCTGAGGAGATGAGTGAGCAACTGAGAAGAAAAGCACATCTGAACAAACAGAGGATTGCACAGCTGGATCCTCTAACACAAGGATCCAAACTATAGCTTTAAGTTACATGCCTCTTCTGTGAAGTTCAGCTTTGCTGCTGGTGTGAAGTGACTGATCAAAAGTAGAACTGGTATAGGGGCTTTAATTTGGATCAACAGCAAGGAAATAAATGAAGTCAGGAGATGTTAAGACTGACCCCACTGGGTCATTTAGGCTCACTGGCATCCTCATCCTCAGTGTCTCAGATGCTGTAATAATATTCTCATTGTCTTGTTTACTGAAACAAATGGAATCATTGATGTAGACACAGCTTTCCTTTCTAATTTAGCATTTAAAATGTCAGGATTGAAATGCTTTAAAGCCAACAGTAGAGGACTGGAAGTGGCAGGGCACCATAAAAAACATGCTGGCAATGGCAAAGTGTTGAACTGTTAAAATTGTCACAGATATGGGTTTTTTTCACATTAAGGTGCTGTCACATGAAGGGTAATTTCCTGCTTTTCAAATTCTTTGTCAGGACTGTCTCATTTACCAGAGGGTGTGTCTGCTAGCTCTTTTCTGGAAATGATAGTCGTGTGCAACTACATTCAAAACTGATCCTGAAAAGTTCATGTTCCACAGACATTTCATGTTCCCCGTTGTCTGGCTGCCGGTACCCCTGACGAACTTCAGTGAACATTATAAGAAGTGTAGCCAGTTTTGCTGACAGTGGAACCAGGGTAGAAAAATGTGTTGGTGTTTCTTTTTTTGATAAAAGTTTGCTAGGCTTGTTCTAAGCATTGATGATAACTGAAAAATAGGTATGAGGTCTTCAGACTGCAGTGCTGAATCTGAAAGTGTTTGAAGTACAAGTTTTCCTGATAGTTAGTCTTAGTCCCACTACAATCAGGTCGTTCTAGAAGCAGATTTGTGAAGGTTCCTATTAAGAGAGAAAGGGAGCAGGTTAAAAAAGAGTGAGAGAAATCAAAGACTGTATCGGGGGAAGTGGCTTATGAATACTTAGGAGCAGGGATAAAATTCTACTGGGAGGGGAAGCACTCAAAAGAGGAGACAGAAAAGGAGAAGAAGAAACACTGAATGGAATGGAGAAGAGACTGGAGGCGGAAGGAATGATCCTAGAACCCAGAGACTAGAAGGGAGAAGATGAACAGGAATCCAGCTGAACAGCCCTAATCAGCAAAAGAACAAGAGTTAAGAGTGTAAATGTGAAAAGTTATTAGGAATTGAAGGGGATTTGTGAACTCTGGCATATTTCTGTGTTCCACATGAGCTATACTCAAGTCCAAAAAGCAAGGCCACCATGGTCTTGCATCACATGTTCCTATATGTTGCTGTGGAAACAGTGTCTCCTTCCTCCACATTGTCTCATCTCTACAGCTCTTTACAGCTGAGGCATCTTTTTACAGCTGGTATGAAGGCACCATGCTGAGGTCTTTGTGTTCACTAGGATAATTAGGCATTTTGAAAAAAAAAAAGTAGACATTAAATAGAGAGGGATAGTGTACTAACAGATGAACCTATGTATGTATATGGTGTAGATAAAGACATTTTTATCTACCCACCAGTTATTTGCAATGAGATGTTACAATGACCTTTCAATATTTCACACTGTAGACTGGATGAAGCAGCTCTTCAGACGAACTTATATAGGAGTATAGTTAAAGTATCCTAAAGCAACACGACTAGTATAGAATACATTAGGAGGTACAGGCTTTGTGAAAGTTATTTTTACCTTCTGCATTGTATCCATAGTTACTATTACATACAACTAAAATCTATAAGCCATGTATTTGTGCTTCTTCAAATGGGGGTTGTTCCCCCAGTTTGAAGGGTATTTTTACTGGGATTATGCAGACTCTGACTATAATATGAAGCAGAAAGTGGAATGAAGATTTCATAGAATCACAGAATATGCTGAGTTGGAAGGGACCCATTACAATCATCGAGTCCAACTCCTGGCCCTGTGCAGGATACCCCGAGAGTCACACCATGTGCCTGAGAGCAGTGTCCGAACGCTTCTTGACCTCTGTCAGCCTGGTGCTGTGACCACTTCCCTGGGGAGCCTGTTCCAGTGCTCAGCCACCCATGGGGTGAAGAACCTTTTCCTGATATCCAACCTAAACTTTCCCTGACACAAGTTCAGGCCGTTGCCTTGGATTCTGCCACTGGTCAAGAGAGTGAAGAGATCAGTGTCTGCCCCTCTGCTTCCCCTCATGAGGATGCTGAAGACCGCAGTGGGGTCTCCCCTCAGGCTCCTCTTTTCTGGGCTGAACCTATGACTCTGTTTATTCCCTAAAATCTTTATTATTCTCATTAAGTGAAAAGATAAAGACTCAAGAATCTCTCATAATGAACCAGATTAAGCCATGTCACTGGAGGCTACTGATAGCTGGTTTTGTAGTTTATATGTTTAAAACCCTACATCATTTAATCCCTGCAAGCCTTTTCCTCATCGTACATCTGCAGGTTTTGGATTACTTAACTTTTTATTGCGTACAAATCATGCAAAACCATCTCAGAAAAATATGCTGAGGGCCAAGCCAAGGCAATACCTTATAAGGCATTTCATAGCAGTTTCAACATGTGTCACAGAACACAGCTGTGAGCACAGAGAGTTTTCTGCTCATCATCATCGTGTGTGAGTCAAATCTGCAATGCCATGGGAGAGGAGTTACTTCTTAAAATGTGTATGAAATTAAAAGGGATTTGAGGGAAACTGTCCTCTAAAAATGGAGTTATTTCTTTGTCACTGTGAAGATCATTTAACTATTTTAATTTGTAGCAAAAGCAAGAACCGTACAGAAAATTCAAACTGATGTTTAAATGTTAGCAAAATATATGCAGATTTTTTGTTATGCTACTTGTCTAGAAAAGTATTTTTTCTCACTTAAAAAAAAAAGGAATGAAGAGATGTCTGAATTTGCCTAAACCTGAAGGTTTCACTTAAACAAATTGAAACCAAATAATATTTAGTCCCATAATAACAAATTTTGGGTTAGGCAACCAAAATTGATGTGTTACTGACTTGGATTTTCTGCTTTTAATTCAGTTTTTAAACCATTGGTTAAACTTTCTAGTTTACAGGTGACCTTTCCTCTTACCACCAGCCCCCAGTGCATTATATGTATGGCAATCAAATAGGTTAATTTTTTTAAAAGGCAGAAATAACCTATGCCCTTAAGGTGCCTGTAGCTGAGGTGCTTGATTCAGCCATTAGTGAGGGGTCAGCTGAACAATTCAGGCCTCAGTTACTACATCCTCAAAATATGTGAAGAATTTGGGACTGGAACTTAGGTTTCAGTCCCTTTCAAATTCACCATTCTTTGTAAAAGTGAGGAAGGAGTCATGCACTGCAGGGTGAAAAGAATCCTTTGCAACCGAAAACCTCTGAAGTTAATATTAGTCTTTTTCCAGTTATTTCTTCAATGAGTTTTAGCGCAGTCAAAACTCATCGTCATAGTCTTTTGACATTCTTTTTGGCTATCTGGTAAGAGCACAATATAACAAATGTGGTATCATCGGCGACATGCTGAGAATAATGCAGAAAGCACAAGGTTAGGAGAGGCTCCTTTCTACTATTTTAAGAACCATTCCCAGCAGAAACCATGGGAATCTGATATGAAAACCAGAGTGCTTTCTGCAGAACAATAATTATTAACAGATTTTTGCAATAAGGAATACATGTGGTGAGTTCCAAAAGAAGACAGAGGCCAAGGGCTGAAACTTTAACTAGTAATTGTTACCATCTCCTTCCTACCATTGCCTCCCACACCAACCACTAAAAGCTAAATTTCTTTGTGGGAGCTCAGGGCAGAAAATCCAAGATTTATTTCTTTTTATTTTTTAAATTTTTTTTCGGAAACTACTTGATATATTTGCATTTTTGTAAACTTTAACAAGTACTATTTGAACCAGTCATGTGTTCAAGTTGTTGCTAATTCCTTAAGGAAGATCTCCATCTGAAAGTGGCTATTGAATTTTGCTGGTTTTTTTTTTAAAAAGTAGGAATTAGACTATTTATAGCTCTAGTGACTAAGCATATAGATGGCAATACTCATATGTGAGAGGAATCTCAGGATGTGAGACCATCTGGTGCTCTATGAAAGAGGCCAAAGGCAGTTTTCAGCACACATCTGTAGGCCATCGGGTCATGCATATCCTTTCCAGAAAGAGGAGCTGCTTTCCTAAGAATTGCTTTCCAGAAATGCACATTATGTTATTAGACTGCTATCCACATAGGATGTTTTGTCTATCTGGTAGCACGGGGTTTAAGGCCGTGGCTTACTTCTTTTGAAAAAGGTTTAGAACTGAGAGAATTTTTATATGCTCTTAGAGTAGAGCACGAATTAATATTAGAGGTTTATTCCTTGCATTTATAGCATAAAGTCAATAGATGTTGCAGCTCTTGATGTGTGTCTGTTAGAGATAACCTATTAGAGATTAATAGAGCCTAAAAAATTGATGATTTTAGTTTTGTAACACGGGAGGAAGACATGGAATGTGAGCTTTCCATTCCTTCCCCTTCATCTGACTAGGTTTTTATTGCTTTAGCTTTTTATTTTTAGTTGGATCTGCTAGATCTTATTTTGAAAAGCCAAGTGGAACAAATTATGTAAGAAATAATGTTTCTTCCAACTGTGAATGGAGGCCTTGTAAAAAAGCAATAGTAGGAATGGTTGTCAATTTTCTATCAAATATGTTTTCACTAGTAAACTGTGATTTACTTAAATGTGTAATTGGCAAAGAATATGGATATATCTATTTATATATATTTTAAAGGGCTTGTGATACCATGCAGTACCTTGTTTGAGAGCCTTGTCTGCTTCCTTTCTATCTCATTCAGCTTGCTACTGTGGAGCCTTGGCTTTCAGAACTTCACATCTGGGGAATATCTGCAATCTGTTTCAGGACTGGAGATTGCTAAACTGCCAAGAATGGCTTGCTGGTTTTAGTTCCCAAGCATGAACTTCCTCCTTCAGGTGTGGTTTTAAGGATGTCCTGGTTCCTGGGACTCAACTTCTCAGCTGATCATGCTTTCACAGGGGCGAAAAACCATAGCTAACCCTGCACTCTGGTTTGCTCCATTATAAAAGCAGCATGCACTCCCCAGTATTTCTTCTGGGTATTCTGTTTTCCTTTGGTTCTTTTAGGTGTACAATAGAAATGGCAGGAACATCCATCAAGTGGCAATGCTTAGCCCTCTCAAAATTAGGAGGGAAAGAAAGTTATCTTTCCACTTAATTTCTTTTTTCTTGTTTTTGAATTCTAGATAGTGTAGATGGAGTTCAAATTCTACTTAGACAAAAAAGTAAAACTTGTGGGCAAAAGATGCACTTTTATTTTACTCCTTTTAAATAGTTCTATTTAAACTGCTATACAGATTTTATAGCAAAATTACTGTATTTTTGTATTGTGAAACAGATTAGAACAACAAGTTGGAGTTTGTATTTTAGCATGGGTATAATTCTGTGTCTCAAAGGGGGAAGAAAAATAAGGCAGAAATTAGTTTGTTTTCAGGTTCTTCCTTTGAAGGGTTGAATCGTATTACTTTACAGAATATGTTTTGCAATGCAAATGTTACAATCTTTTGCCCTAAGCCCTCTGGAAACTCTAAGCAGCTCTGTTAGATAGACAACCATCTTAGATGAAGTTAAAATCTCCTGTATGTGTATTTCTGTTGCACAGATCTCTTATACAAACCTGCATTTCTTTCCTTCTTATCCTATGAAATGGTGGAGAGGATTTGATGACTCTAATCATCATCATCATCATCATCTAGCAGTTTGCAAGCAATATGCTGAAGGAAAAGTATGCCAGAGTTTCATTCCACTGCTGTTTCTGGCCTGTGAGCACTATTCCAATCAAAATACTGTCAGAGAACCCAGCCCTATCATGTATGTATTCACTGGAATAAAGAATAAGGAATAAGTTCACATTGTGCCACTGAACTCCACAGTCTATTCAAAACATTTTAGTAATAAATTAAAAAGCAATAGAATGCTGAGAAGTACCAGAAATTAAGTAACTTTTACCTGTGTCAAAGAAATTACATGCATCTCTTGAAAGAGTTATGTACAAGTTTTTCTCAGTGAGTTTATACTGACTGCATTACACACATATAGGAAAGGATGAATTAATTATGTCAGCCACTGAGTAGCAACCAAAATCCCACAGGAGTACGAGCACCATTTAGAAGCACCCATCTACAGAGTAAACTCTAGAATGCTCTATAATTGGCTTTGTATCTTGCCAAGTGCATCTATACAGGACTTCTCTACACTGCAGCGTACTCTCTGCTTTCCTGTTGCAATCAGATCACCTCATGGTTTCGTGTTCATTGACACTATCCCAAAAATTTCCTTTGTTGCTTAATAGAACAGGAGATTCCGGTGAAAATCTTGCCTTACCTAAAGAGGGCTTATCTTAATTCTTGATGAAATGCAGTTTAGTTCTTCAGGGTTTACCTCATGTGTTTTGTTTATTGATGCCTGACTGGACATTCAGCCAAGTTGACGTGGAGGCTCCTGGGCAGTTTGCACATTCTGCAAGAGCTCTGCTCTTGAAATTGTTGCTAGAGACAATCAAGGTGTATCACCTGCCTGAACATCAGTTTCTAAAATATTACTGGGACTCTGTCTAAACAGGAGACTGAACCTGTCAGGGCCTAGAACAAGCAGCGAGTAGCTCTGAATCCTGGCGCCCGTGCTGTTTGCCGGTGTCATCGTGGTTATATAATATCATGCCTTCCTGCACCCCTATAGTGTTTCATCCATTCAGGATGTTGAGTAAACATTAGCTCTGGCTGCTGCATTTACTACCAAAGACAAAAGCACAAACAGACCCTCTGATGATATTCCCAGAAGGACTCCAGTATTTTGTTGGGCTGCCTTCCACATAGTCATTCAAATGGTGAAAAGCCCAAAGAACATATTGTTTCTTTTTGGGTGCTTTCAATTCCCTGTGCACTGTGCTGGGGATTTTCATCCCCAGGAAACCTCAGAATAAAGGAAGCCAATCAACCATCTGCTGAAAAACATGTGCAAAACACGAGGTTGTCTGACCTCGGACAAAATCTGTCTTGATTCTGGAGAATCTCACAGTCGCAGAGGGTTTGCAGGAGTGGTGTGCTTCCCAAGATATTTCCCCAGGGCTTTGGTACCACACTGTGCTCCAAGGCTTTTTTTCCTCCCCCCTCAGGTTCCTTTGGGCTACAGACATCTCCCTGCTGTCTCAGCTCTGTTTTCAGCAGGATACTGGCTAATGATCAACAAGTGAGGGTCAGGAGGACAGTATTTTTCCATTGAATGTTCCAAGACTGTTCAGGAGCCAGGCCCATGCAGCCCAGACTTAGGTCTCTATTACTGGGTACCATAGCTGCTTAGCAACAATTCATACCTTACTTGTCTTCCTGTGCATAGGCTAGAAATGTACATCTTCACAGAGGCAGCCAGCATACACACACAGACGTGACAAACAGCATTATCTGGTGGATCTTCCCTAGGCTCTGAAATGCAGAATGAGATGCCACACAAAGAGGCAGCCTCTGATTTTGTCATCTCCTGATAAAAAGACAAAAAAAGACCTCTCTTTTCATCCATGTTCCTCTTGAAACTGCTGTCTTCATGTTGTCTGACAATACTTAGGACAACTTAAGCCAAACTGTGCCAAAAAAGGTTAACATTTGGGTTTGCACCTTACACGATGCTTTGCTCTCCCAACTCTCAAGTTGGTAGCCCAGTACCATTTTCAAGTAATTTTTCATCAGATATTTTGCCTTTTGTAGCTGAAATACAAACCACTAGTGGGGCCGAGTTCTGTCTCAAAGATCCATTGTTGCTCCTTCTCCTTTACCACCTCCTCGGGATCCCTGTGTTCCCGCAGCCGCGTTGTTCATGTTTTCCATTGCCGTCAGGTAACCCAGCCCAAGCAATGTTTGTCACAGCTCCAACAGAAAACTTTTCTGCCCTTATTGCTAGTCAGATCAGAAAGAATGAAGTGATTCAGCTGACTGCAGGAAAAAAATAAATAATCTTCTTAAGCACGCATGGCCGTTAGCCAGTCTGGGGTCCAATGAGGAGGCAACAAGCCTCAGTGCCTGACCCTATACCCAGCACCTCTAGCACTGCTGCTGCTGTAGGTGAAGGTGGCCATCCCCGAGGACTGGGACCTTAGCCAGCACTTGGCAGTGTCTGTATGCTGCTCCTGTCCCATCTGCCTCTGCCCTCTATCACATTTGGAGAGGTCCCATATGCCCTGCTGAAACTCTCACAGTTACAGTGCCCTGGTTACTTATCATGTGCAAAGGAAATATTTTGAAATCTCAGGTGTTAATACATTTAATAGTGGACATCACTGTATAAATTTTTGCTGGTTAAAAACAGGTCTCCCATATTTGCAGTAAAGGCAAATAAGAAATAAAAGCTATCTAGTAATGAAAGAAATTATGATAGATGGCTCAAGTCACGTGCATAACTGCAATCTACTGTAACGGTTCCAAAAATCAAAAAGGGGTCTCTTCTTTTCCAAAAGAGAGTTGTCTTTAGCACAAACTTTTAATTAAACAATCAATTGCATCACTTTTGAGCATAAAAGTGGATTTTTAGTCAAAAGAAAATTTCTATTTTACTTGTGTAAGACTTACCAGTCTTATTAATATTTACACATATATACATAATTTAATGTATAAATATCCAAACTATTCTTTCAAACACAGGCCTTAGTAAGTGTGCATTTATTTTAATTGGTTTCATTAATTCAGTTGTTACTCGTGTTGGTTTCTCCTCCACTAATTTTAAATGTGTGAAGGTGAGTACAAGTTTAGAGCAGAGATAAATACTCTAAATACAGAGATTCACACAGACCCATTGGACACAGTTGGCATTTCTTGTTTCCTACAAATAGTTTTCAATTTTCCCAGGACATTCTACCTCCTCCTTGCAGAGTGGTTTGGCCACGATTTCTAATTGTGTGAGTCAGATGTTCTTCCTTTTCCATAGCCTCCCACTTTTGTATCAATCTTTTCCAGACCCATGGAGCAGAGAAATATAAAGCATTTGAGAACTGAGTGATGTAATGAATGATTCTAAATTTTAAAAAATAGTAGTCTTTTGATCTCTGAAAATAAACTGGCTAGTTTGTGAATTGAAAGTATACAACTACCAAAAAGCAAACACCAGATATTTTTTGATACAAAGAGATTTTCTTTCTGTAAGTATGAATTTTAATTTAATAACTTTCTGGTCATCTTCTTGGCAATCTTCTTCAGATTTTAAGCCACAGATGAGACATTTAATTAATTTTTTCTATTCCCTAGCACACAGAATTCCAGTTTTAAAAAAAAGTAACTCTAATGACTCCCTTGCATCAAATAGTCAGACTTGAAGGCCCAGCACTGAAGCCAGATGAACGTTTCTTTTCCCACACTGGTGAAAGCAAAACCTCAATTACAGCCAAATTATTATTGCAGAATGTGTTTCCCCTAATATTCCCCTAATGCAGTAAGTGTTTGGATAAAAGAAAGCTGAACAAAGCAATTTGATCCCTTCTTCTGCTGCCTATAGGGCCAGTACTTCAGCTTGTTAGTTTCTTAGAAACCCAGCTATTCCGACCACAATTAGGTAGACCCAATCAGTGCCAGGAATGTACTGGCTTATTGCAGCTTTATTGCAAAAAGAAACCAGATAAGTAATGAGGAGAAAGTGCACTAGCAGGAACCTTTGAAAAAGGAGGGTTTTGGCATCCAGTGACATTTTTTCAATTTCTTAAAATATGCCATCCGAAATGAGACTTGGAAATAGGTAGGTGGACTGATAAACTCTACTGCAGAAAAAAATAGTCTGCCTTCTGACCTGCTATGCCTGTGTCTGTTCTAATGAGGAACTCTGAAAGCTCTTCGTTCAGAAACTCGAAAAGCAGCAGCGAGCAGTGGAGAGCATGACACTGCCTCAGGGAGCCAAGCCCCACCGACGGGCTAATAACAGACATCTGTCTCAAATTAAATAAACATGCTGGAAATGAATGAAGACAGATGTTTTTTAAAGTCAAATATATGGCTGAAATCTTTCCAAACTCATAGGAACTTTGCTCTTAATGTGTGATTCCTGTGTACTCAGAACTCTGCCAGAGGCCTCCCACTCCAACAGTCTGTTCCAAGACCCTACAGGAAGACATTAAATATTGAATTTCTGATTCTTCCAGAGTATTTGGAAATAACAAATTTCAAAACAAAATCTATTGGAAAAGTTGTGACGTGTTTATACAGAAAGGTCGCTTCTTTCTTTATTTGGACTTGTGTGAAACAAACCTCTAACCTTGTTTTGATATATAGCCTACCTTTATTCTGCCAAAGGAAATACGAGTCCCAAGTCCAGGCGAGCTGGGAGCCTGATGTGCTCTAGGTACCTGCATTGCTTAAGATAGGCTTGGTAACATCTCCTTCTGCTGAGGCACTTCTGTGTGAAAGCCTGAGTTGTGGAACAGCACGGCACCCTGGCTGGCAGCTGACACTGCCACAAGGTGTGAGGGGGTGTGCAGTGGCAGGCTCGGGCTGAGCAGGCATAGCTGTGCTTCTGTTCAGGGAGTCTGGATACGCCGTTTAATTACAAAGACATACTTACGTTTAAATCACCATATAAGCAAAGCTGTCAAAGTGTAGTCTGAATATGTGGATAAATGTTTATACCTAACAGATGTCACTTCAGGAGAAGTCAACATAATTCCCACCATCAAACGCTGTGCAAAAAGCCCACAAAAACAGATTCATGCCTTCAAAGTCAACAAGACTAGACCTTCTCAAAACAAATCTCCAAGCTGAGAGTTCTCTGTATCTATGACATTTTCATTGGCAAAAATGTGCTGGATGATTCCAATTATCACAATACTGCATAAAGACAGACATCCTGTAAGCAGTCAGGCTCCAGAATGTCTAGCATGTAGGTAGTCTCAAACGCTACCTGAAATAATGCTCAGAAATGAACAAAGAGAATAAAAGCCATGCATTCTTTATGGTTTGCATCATCAGGCAAACAGACACACGTCTTACACCATCGTTACTAAACCACATTGTTTAAGAATTTAGTAGCTTAGGAAAGAATACTTGAAATATTACGATCTCAATTTTAAGAGGCCATGACTGTGCAAAACTAATCCATATTAGTATCGTGTTAGTTGTACTATCTCATACCATATTTGCATATGCTACGAAAAGGATTTAACAGCCTAAACCGGAGACTTAAAACTTCTGACCAGCATCAAAACCAAAGGCATTGAAATTCTTTGAGAAATACTGTGCTTATGTTATTTCTATCTCTAGTAAAAGCAAATATGACTGTCAGAAATGCTTTGGGGACAATAATCACTTTTCACAAAGTGGTCATCATGATTTCAAAATCTTGGTAGGTTCCAAGAGTTTAAAGATACAGTTAAATACCTACTCTGCATTTAAAACCACCCCCAAGTTTTAAGTTTCTAGCTGTCCCTGCCTCTGAGCCCAAACTAATTATCTTCGAGTAGTTCAGCACTGTACTGATTTTTGATAATATTCCATAAAGGACTTCCTCCCTGTGGTAGTGTGTAGTAGGAAACAATGAGATGGAAGGGTATTTAGTATTCTTTCCCTACTACCAGACCACTAACAAGGAGCATGTGTTTATATTTGTTCTTAGATTTCAAGGTATTTTGGAGAAAGCAAACCAAAGTAATTATACTAACAAAACTATCTCTTTTTTTCAGCCGAAAAACACTATAAAAGGAAAGTAGAGGTCTAGGTGGTACTGTCTTTCATTCTCAGATAAGGAAACCAGGTCACGGGGAGTTAAGTGCCTTGGTCAAAGACACCTGCAAACTATCTGTCAGTTGATGCTTTTGTTTATCTGTATAAACACATATATCTTTATATTGCTGTAAGGATAAGTCATATCTGTTCCCATATTAGCTCAGCTCAAAAGTAGCTGTGAGAGCCATGATCTCTTCTCACAGTTTTGTGAAATGTCCCGTGAAATAGAAATAGTATTTGATTGACTGTAGTGACATATCAAAGCAAGTGGCATGAAGTCATGTGCATAATAAGCAAAACTTCTGGGTCAGTGGAGAAAAGCCTTTGGCAAAGGGATTGAAATCAACAAATATGTGTTGATGTGGAGATTAGATAAAGTTTCTCTCCCGTAAGAGAAGACGGCTAAAGGTTACATGACTTCAAAAGTTCCTCTATTAAAATAGAAAACTGTGTTCTCTTATTGTCACAGCTGGATACATCCCAGATTTAGCTGCTGTTTCATATTCTAATACTTGAGATTTCACTGCATTTTTTTATAAATGTTAGAAAATTAAGTTCGTATTTTTATAAACCTCGGTGTGTTTGGAGGTTATGTACTAGATAGTATACTATCCATAGCTCCCACAGCTCACTGTGTTTCTGGACACCTTTAGTCATGGAACTGTTTAACTGACAAAAGAAATAAGACCTGGAAGATCACCTGATTGTACAAGTTCTTATTGTTACACTAAGATCTGTTTCTGAGGTAAACATGCTTTCATCTCTCTGTTCTAGTGTCCTAAAATAACTGCTGTGGTCATGTCAATATTCGTTCACGAATCTGTGTGAATAGATTTTTAAAACCCCAAATTTCACTTAACTGTGCTTTATCAACTTTGATAGGAATTTAGGGTTCACAAGGAATGCAGAATTAAGATACGGTAAGCTTTTAGTAAGGTAGATAGAGAGCAGCTTCTCCCTTTCCGTTTTCATTTCATTGTTATTTTTCAGCATAAAGTTTTATTTTTCAGGACACAAAATTAACTCTTTTGGTATTTATTTCTGTCTTCTTATCAGTAGGCATTAAACTCTAAAATGTGTCTCTAATGCAGTTTGGTTTTAAAATCTTTTTTGTGTAAGATATGATATACAGATTGTAGGACATATATACTGTAACATTCAGAAATACCGTATTTTGTGTCGTGTACAGAGCAGTGTGTATATGTATGTGTGTATATATACACACATACACTTGCCACATACATATGTGTATGTGTAAATATGTGTGCACCACACAAGGGAAAAAGCTCAATTAGGAATTACACCTCTTCTTTCTAAAGAAGGATTACTGCTCAGTGCTAAGGAATGTAACAGTCCTATTCATAGCAATTTCTGACACAGCGTTTAGTATAACCATACACAGACATAACAAACGAAAGAACTGGAAAATATTTGTGTAGTTATTAAGTGCTAATAAAGCTGATAACGAGCACAACTGCCACAGACATTATGCAACATGGAGTAGTAAGGTCTGTTTCTAAAGGATGTGGTTTGCAAGAGTTAGAGTAGAAATTTTTTTAAGGGATAGCATTACTCAGCAAGTTTCATATGTTGGAGTCAACCCTTTTTCATTTCTCTGGGGATTTTAGATGCTAAATTTTAGCTTGTCATAGGGAGTAGATCACTCAAGTTTGTTTTTTAAATTAGGGAAAGGACATATTTTGGAGAAAAAAGAGGCATAATAGTAATAAAAGCAACAATAATGATGCCATGAACTATTTCAGTTCTTTAGTTTAAAAACATTTAGAAATGTAATTTGTCCCATGGCAGATGAGATTATAAAGGCAACCCTTCAGCTAGGTAGATGGAAAAGGAGAAAGGGAAAGAATGAGAAGCTATTCAAGCAACTTTGCCCCAAAGAAAAATGCATCATCCAGCTGCAGTCTCCTGCCTTGCTCCGTGGTGCACTGAAGACAGTTTTTGGCCCCTCGGACCTGTCATTGCCACTTGACACAAATCACTGCAGACAGCAGCGCATGTTTTGCCAAGTGTTTCCAGGGAGGATCATGGGACAGAGCATGTTGCTGCTTGCTCTGTGCGAGTTCTTGCTTTCTCCTTCCTCTTTGTCACTGTGTGGGCACAGAACCAAGGTCTGCGCATTTCCACATTCCGCAGCCTCTCGGCTGTGCTGCTCCGTGTTCTCACCACGCCCTGGCTGCCACGCCTGTGCCCGTCCTGTCCCCGGCCACCAGCACTGCTGGGCCTGGCAGCCGTCCCTCGGGACCCGGAGCTCAGCCAGCACCCGTGCTGCAGAAGGGCTGCTGGGGCCTGGCTTCTCTGTAGCCCTGCCAGGGACTCGCTGTGTTTCTGGCCCATCCTGGTGGCCCTCCCCAGCCCCAAGCCCCACACCTCTGTGCCTGCCCCACACCTGAAGTGGTGCCATGAGCTGCACCTCCTCATTATGCTCGAGCTTCATTCCCATGTTCCTCCCTTGCCCCAGGTCTCACTCCTTTGTCCCTGCCTTGCCTCTGGAACCCTGCCCTGCCATCTGCCTTCTTACCACACCTGGTTCAAACCATCCTCCCAGCCCCTAAGCTTTACCCCACCATATTTACTCTGCTTCCAAAAAAGCATGAGGCCACAGCTCCTCCGTGCTGCCCTGCCTGTCCTACCACTTCTCTCAGCCCAGGGCCCCGAAGCTCTGTGCTGCACCTCCACTGGCACCACACCTCCTCCCAGTACTCCCGATTCCGTGTGTCCTGTCTCCCTTTCCACAAGCTGTGAGCTCAGTCCCACTGTCCTCTCATGTGCTTGGTGGCACATATAAAACTGAACACAGATATTGTCCAAACCTCACTAATTTGTGGTTTATTCTCTTAAGATGAACACTGAGTTTATGCTTTACTGAGTGTAGAAATCTATTTGTTAATCTGTCAGATAGGCATGAAATGAAATGCAGGACAAGATTTCAAGTATCACAACTCTCAGATGGTTTCTGGGATGGCAGGTCTCTGCACTGACCTGTTGTGACTCACTCTCAGTGTCTTCTGTAGCTGATGTCACATGATTAAGTGTTTTCCATGTTTTACTTTTTATGGCCTGATCTTCTTAGACTCAGACTGAGTCCGCTGAGAATTGTGATTATCATTATTCCTAAATGACAAAAACTCTTAAGCTACAAGAGATTTATCTTTCTGAATTTCTTCTTATCATTATGGAATTAAGTAAATTTGACATATTTTTCCTAGTTTTCTTTCCTTTTTTTGTCCTGTCGAAGAAGGGAGTCCTTTCTAGTTTCATATTTGACATCATCACCAAGAGAGTTCTCATATACTATCTAAGCACATACATGTTTGATCATCAGAAGAAAACAAAAACATCTTTATGTCTGGCGATAGGATCTCTGACTTTGACATATACCAGAAAAACAAATACTTTGTCTTCTCATCTTGTTTTGACATGTCCCCATGTTACTTTAAGTTACTTATTTATGTTGAGGATTGTCGAATCAATTATTATGGTCTGAAGTGCAGTTCCAGTGGTGTCTGGATCCTTCGTAATAAATAGCTACAGTTAGAGTCTTAAAACTCAAATGCAAATCCACATCTCCTTCAAACTCTGAGTCTCAGTTGGCAGAGGAGAGTTTCAGTTAAGTTTCAGACTATACAGACTCTCTTGGAGAGAGAATAAATAATATATTTTTATTTTACAAAAACATACCTGGAGTGAAAATTTCAATTTTACTTATAGTGTTTCATTAGTGCATTGAGAACATTTTTGTATTAACAGAAGTATTTAGCAAATGTTTAACTCTTAAAATACTTCAGCTGCAGACTTATTAAAACAATGTAGATCCATGTCAACTCACCCAGTAATACAAGAATCAGAATGGAGAACACCATCACTGAAATATATTTTCATTACAAGTGAAATATTGGCATTTTGATAGAGTTCTGAAAAAAATAAGAACCAGAATGCCAAAATACTGCATTTTGACATCATCAGAAAAAATCATCCACATTGAAATATGCATGATTCTAAAACATTAATATCCATTTGCTTACATTTCAAATTGATTCAGAATGAAACAGTATTTCCTTCAATGTCCTCACAGAGATGGGGTTTGGGGAGTTTTCATGTCCCCATTTTCTGCATTGTCTAATAAAACATTTCAATAAAAAACCTCATTAAAATGCAGCACATGAAGATTTCAAAGGGCTTCATCCTTTGCAAGTTTCATCAGTTGCATCTTGCAAAATACAGCATTGGCTCTGATGCCAGGGGTGAATCTGCAGCATCTGCAGTGAACTGAGTGCTATCAGAACTGTTTATAAACATGTGGTATTAGTTTGGAAAGACATTTTTGTCTTTGCATGAAAGATACAACTTCTCAGAAGCCAGCATTACTTACATATGGTTCCTCAAGCCTTGCTTCTCATACTGTGTTCAGACAGCAATGTCCTGCAAATGGCAAAGCAGATAGTGGCTGTGATCATCCTTAGTGTATGTCTGAAAAGAGGGCACATCTTGTGTTAGCACCACCTCCCCCATCTGAGACATCTTCTACGTCCGGTTAAGTTAGTCAAGGCAATGACTCAATATTGTTATGACTTTTTCAGGGCTCCATACATAACGTGATACAAACATTTTCTATTTACTGCTAATAATCATTCATCAGATTGTTATTTTTGGCAGTCATGATCTTCCCAGAGGAATAAATAATTGCATTAAATTGAAAAAGTCTGGACTCTGTATAGTATAAATGAAGGAGAGTTAATGACATCTCTTGTTTCCACTTTTACGGGTTTACTTCATTTTAATTTTAAGCCATGATCAGGGAAGACTGATTGGAGTAGCTGCTCCTAATGTATACACTTTAGAGATGATTGTTAAGTAAATATTTTGTAATGTGAAGATACTGCATGGCTCCTTCCTGCATTGTTTACAGACTTTCAGACCCATTGACTTCAGACATTTTTACGCTGTTTTCTAGATCAGTCAACAGCTAACTGGCAGAGGGAGTAAGATGATTACTGGGAATGGAATAGCACTGTAACAGCAAACAGTGGAATGGGAAGGAAAAAGATTGGTAGGCTAATTCTAGGGGCCATGAATAATCCACAGGATGATAATGACAGAATAACATTTTTACTGTCAAACAGATATCCTGCGAAAGTGCCAAAACCTTCATCAGATCACTTCGGTCAACACCGATCCAGATTCAGCTGTTCATGTTTGGCATCCTCTTAAAGCCTTAGAGCAGAACAATTAGCACAGCAAATACGTTTTATACAGTTTGAGAAATGTATGCTCAGTTAGATTACACAAGGTTATTAGATTTTGGACCAGATGCTGTGTTTTCAAAGCACAATGGCTTGGAGGAGCTGGAGCACGATGAATCTTTCTGTTCCCTTCCGGAGAGGCAAAGTCAGCTCCTGGAATGTATTCTGGGGCCCCTTCTCTGTCTCATAAGGACCCTTGCAGCAGGGCAAACATTGGTCTTGTGCTGTGCCCCATCACTGCACGGATGAACACACTGTTTAGTCTAGATTGGTGTTGGCTGCCTTTTCTGGTAAGGTGGCTGCTTGACTGCAATGAGGAAAAGCCATTATGTAACCCACTACTGTTTGGTATTTCAAGGGAAGATAAATAAGTTCTAATTGTTTGGGTAAGCACAGTGTTATTTATTGCTTTAGAGTATTACAGCTTAGCTGTTCTACACATATTAATGAAAAAACTACAGGGCTACTACTATTCAGACCACCTGAACTGTGCAAGCCCCATTTGATGGGGCTGTGAATCAGAGTGAGTCAGGCTCTATCACTCATTTTTCCTTTATCTACTTTTCATTTGTTTTCTCTTTTTCAACATTGGAGTAACAGGCTAAAAATAGATTAAATGAACCAGAAAAGGAGTATATTAGAGACAAAAAAAGAATGTGTTGCATATTCTATTTTCTGTCCTCCTGCTATTGCTTCCTTTCAGAAGAATGAAACCACGTAATGACTCTGCCCATCTCTCATTGTGCCTGGGCCACTCATTTCTATGAATCAAAGCACAGATGGACAGTTTTGCATTGTCTGCTCGTCTGTCCATTGTTTGCTCATATATTAACCCCTCCTTACTGCTCTTTCAGCCATTCACATTCATGCTGAAGGTTCACAATACTGTGACTTAACAATTCACATTTCAGTTTAGAGAACTATACAAGGTACATGTGGCCATGTAGCCAACTGGTAACCAACTGGTTTGTCATTTTTGCTTTCAGGAATGCCCTATAACTCAAAATATCTGGTCACCTGTACTCTCACAGTGCCATTACTTTCAGGTTAAAGGTATGGTCCCAGCATACTTGTAAACAGGGCTATTTATCCCTGGAAGAGTTGCTGACAAGTGGGTAGGCCTGAGTCAAAATAAATTTAGGCACCAGTTATTAGGTTTAATAAAGGTTTTAACTTTCAGTTATTCAACTACAGTTTAAACTATTAATATAGTTTTATTTGACAGGCTCTGATATTATTTTGTCATCACTTTTTAAACACAGACAACACAGGAAATTATCTCCTCAGTGTTGCTAACTATATGCAGTATATTGACAATTACAAGCTGATTTGTGCTGCAAGCCATACACCAATCAGATTTACAAAACCACAGGGCAAGAAATGCCTGTGCTTTTTATCAGCAGCAAGTTGATTACAGAAATTTATCAATTTTTTGCATCCGTTTTACATGCAAGAACACTTGAGTATTTCTGTTTACCAGTGTGGAATGTTTATTATGAAACTGTCCATTCAGTATTTGTTTTCAGACTCTCATCACTGGAAAATAACAGTAAAACATACTTTTGATCAGCCATGTCACAGCTGAACAGACACGCTGGGTTTAGACCTGGTCATCAGTGAAGGGGAAAAAAGTTTAAAAAAATGCATTAGTTGAAAAAGACAACATAAAAGAAATCAGTCATTGTCATTTCATAAACAGAAGAAACAGCTGAATGAGTCATAGAAATCATTATTCGATTAGTTTCATTTTAGGAGGAAAATGTATGCACAGCAACTGCTGTAACAGACAGTGAGTATCTGAGCAGCTGTGACCGTGTGGGCTGCACTCTGAGCACATCAGAGACTGGATGGCATCGGCAGCTGACAGTATGGCTGATTCAAAGTCCCTGGATAAATGTGCACAAACCACAGAAAACAGGGACACTCTGACAAACGTGTTTCCGTCTCTGGAGATGTTCAGGCATGAGGTGTGACAGCTACGGAATTAATTTGTTGAGGCATCAGGAAGGGCAGCAAATATTAGCAACCCGTGTATGTTCTTCTACATCTCCCTTTCTCCTATATCACAGCGAGAAATGACAGGTGAGAATAGTATTGAATGCCTGCTTTTGGTTTTGTCCCCAACCCTTACTGTTCTGTCGTTTAATATTTCCCAATCCTTCTGAATATTTCTTAAGAGACAGACAGGATTTAGTCCATTTCTATATTTTGCCACTGAAATAATGACTAGGAGGGAGATTCATGAGATTTCTGAATTCATTCTGTCTATAATACTCATTCTTACTTGAAAGTAAGAACAAAGACAAAATCGCAAGAGATTGTCTGAGAAACTTTGCTGTCTTCACTCCTAATGTCTGCTTTCTCCCTGATGACTCAAGCACTTAATATCCTTGTCCTGAGGCACATCTCTCCTCTCTCTCCCTCCTTAACTTTCCTGTTGCAGGAGCTTTTGCTTCTGACCATGGAACTTTTGAGACATCAGTTGTTTTGTTTTCTCTGTCTCACCTAATTTTCTGTACTACACCTAGCACTCTTTGCCACATGATATATAGAGATGGAATCTAAAGAAAAATGGACAACTGCATGAAAAATAAAACTCTTTAGCCACTATTAAAAAGCTACTTCACTGATCACTGGTAGGCAGGAAGTGAGATTTACACACGAGGATTTCTAAATTAAAAAAACTTGCGACAAACACGAGTATGAGCAATGAGGAACTTCCTTCCAGTTACCAGAATTACAGATACTTCCGAAAATCTGAAGTGTTGTAGAATACTAAAATACCAGTATTGGGTTCCCATGGAAAAGCCTGAAAAGTAAGTTGCAACATGAAAGATGTGACGAGTGGCCTGATTTACAAACATACTAATGGAAGAGTTTTTAAAATAAGGTATAAAGGAACACAATGCCATGTTTGGAAATTAAGTATCTTTACACTTTTCGTTTTAAACAAAGGTTTTAGGGCATTCCACAGCAACACAAACTGAAACACGGAATACGGCTTGTTAATATGGATAAGAAAAGTTACAGCTACTTCCAACAGATCTGGTCAGATGCTGTTTAACAGGCTACATCCTTGGCATGCATTGTCCTACCACGGCTGAAACACTATTTACTTTGGCCCCCAGTATTTGTTTCATTACCCTCTTAGAAGAAGAGTGATAAGTAATGCAGACCACACATGCTAAAATTCTGTGGGTTATGCCTTTTGCTCTTTCTAGAGTGTCAGATACACATTGAATACATACTTCTCTGGGACCTGGTGAGAATGGAAATTGCATTATTCTGTGGAAAGATGGCATACAAAACTGTTGTGTTTATTAATGATTTTCAAAATAATTCAAGGAGATCTGGCTCCAACTGTGACTCCTGATGATATGGATGTTGAAACTTCTTTGCAGATAGCTGGTTCCTGAGGGAAACGTATCATAGCTGAATGTTTTTATTAAGATTACATTATCAAAATAAAAATACTTTGGTTTTGGTGACTACTACCCCAGTAAAAATGGAATGTTTGAAATTTTTTTTAATAAATCAGGTGGAAATAGGAAAATTGATGTACGCAGGCCACTAGTTTTAAAATGTCAACAGTCTTGTTTCATGAGTACTGTTAAAGTTATAACTTATATGCAATACGTGTATTTTTCTCCTTACACTGAGTATGGTGCACAGCAGACCACAATCAGATAAATAAAACAAACAAAGCCATTTGTGGCAAAGCCAGCATGCTTTTATACATAGACTGGAGGGTGCTTTAGGAGAGTAGATGAAAACAGCTGCCGCCAGTTTATCAAGCAAGAGGCAGGGCTGGGGCATGGAGGGCTGAAAGCACTTGCTGCACAGCAGAAAGTCAGGCACAGAAGGAGGGGAAAACTATCTGAGGACCTATCCCTACATTTAACCCAAATCTTATGCAAATTTTTCCTGCAAGGATGAGGAAAAAAGTTACTACAAATGAGTAATCATATGGGGCCCATTGTGAGTGCAGGTTTCTGGTGTGTCCTGGTGTGCCTTCAAATACTCCATTCCGAGCCATGCCAGCCAGACCACTATGACCCATGGGTTTACATGGGTTCAAAGAGAAGCCAGAAACAGTCCAGAATCACCTTTTGCCTCTAACTCTCCTAGAACAGTTACATACCCAAAGCAATCCATTTCTAAACAGTTTTTTATATGACATGTTATTTATTTTCTGAGCCAAGTGTTGACAGAAAGCAGGATTACTTTGAATTGGCTTTAAACACAGAAATTAAAGTGTAAAGTTCACAGGTCAACAAGGTGAAGAGTAGCAAACTATGAATAAGAGTTTGCATGATTAGCCCATAGATGTTTGTTTTGTCTTATTCCTTTACTGGTACACAGGAAGGACCATGGGAATTCCCAGATGCATCCACATCCTTTGGGTTTTACACTTTCCTAGTTAGCGTTATCAGCAACATTATGCTTTGCAAATATGTTACATGGACAGGAAATTAGTATACTGCCATTGCTCATGTCAGTTTGACAACTTCAGATTTTAGTCACTAGAAAGAGGGCCAACATCCTTTTTTAAAAATATCTTTCCATTATGAAACACACAATGATTGCTAAAAAGTGTTGCTTCCTCAAATAGTTGCTCAAAGATATTTTTACCTTCCATCGAGTGTTTTTGTGTCATACATTGCCTAATAGTTTTCTCTACTGTAATGATACAGTTGCTAGGGCAAATGTAGCTCGTTGAGAAGAGCTAGTAGAATTCTAACTCTTTTTTTACTGCATGAATGCTACCAAAGTACAGTAGCTATCCCATGACTTTACCCATAATGTGACAGACTAGCAATAGTGTTGTTCTATGGCTTAATCACAACAGATGAATGACAGTCCTTGGTTTATGTGCAAAGATTAAAATAAATCCAAACTGCAACAATATCTAGACATTTATATACATTTCGATTTACATAGGTCTCAGTGTAAGACTGTGTCTCATTTTACCTACCACCACAATAACATTTTACACAATAAGATTGCTTATAGCAAGCATTATGAACAGAGTGATGAGTTGTTATTGCAGGAGCAGAATTCTTACTTGAAAAGAAGTCTCAGAAAAATGCAGTTCTTTAATCTTAGTAGTGGAAGAAAGTTAACTTTAGTGACAATATTACAAAATTAGTTAATATTGATCTTAGTGCTGTTGTAGGAAAACTGTTTCTTCTTTCACTTTAAGTGATCAATGGAAACATTGACACAAGGTAATTACATTTTGTATGAAACTATATATTGATACTGGAAGTACCAGCAGGCAAATGGATGAAAGCAGAGTAGGGCTGGCCAATGACATGGAGCTCCATGCTTCTGATTTTAGAATCCGGCTGCTCTGCCTAGCAGAACTTCATGCATATGTGCAGGATAAAAATTTATAAGAAAGTTTGTTATATAACATGTAACAATATTCTGTATCTTTTTGGATAATGGGAAAAATTTAAATATCATGGAAAGGACTTTAGATTTTGGAATCCCTCTCTCTGAAAAAGTTGCTTTTAGTATTAGATTCCAGGAATTCTTAATAGAGTAGGAATTATTTCCCTAGCTATTTCACATTTAATTAGGTTTTGCGGAACTGGACGACTGTTCTTAGTGAACATTTCAGCTGTTGCACTCTTACCATAGAAATAGCTGTGCTTATAAGAATGACTGCAGAAGTTCTATGAGTTAGAGCTACTCATCTGAGAGAGTGCTGATTCAGTGTAACTTTAATGAAGATGAATAAACCGTTTACGTAAGTCATGCCATCTCATACTCTGTAACACCGCCAGTGAATGCTGGTTCCATGACTGCATTCCACTCCTTGTTGATTTTCTTCTCATGACTAATTAAGGTGAAACATAAATTGATCAGGTAATTTATGAGAAGTCTCTGTAAAAAAAAATGAAGGTAAACCAAAGGTAGTATAAAGAGTGGGTCAGATAAATAACAAACATCTGTGGGCCTTTGTCTGACTCAACGTGACTGGCCACATACGGATTTTATAAATGGGCCAGTGAAACATCAGTGTTTGGAGAGCAGATTGATGATTCTTTGACAAGGGAGCCTATTGGCACTAAGCAAATAGAAGTCACATTTCCTCCTGCTCTTAACAGGCTGAGCAAAGCAGGGTGTTCAGTATTCCCTTTTCAAGCAATAAAGATACCATATCTTTAAGTCTTTTTAACATGCATTGCAGGGGGACTTTGGATCCTGTCAATTTGTACAAAATTTATGCAGAAACACATTATTGTCCATGAAGACCCTTTTCCTGGAACTCCTGACTAAAATGATGATTATTCTCGGGTATTGTAATTGCAGTAATGGGCCACACTGTGCAGTGAATACAATGAAATCTACAAATGGACTACTAACTTGAGTAGATTCTGTGCTGGCTGCCTGTGCTGTTGTTGGGAGCATTACATTTGAATAAACTAGATGGTCTAATGCCTTCTCTATATAAAACCTGTGCTATTTTTAGGAAGAAAAAGCAGAATAATATATGTTGCTGCCCAAGCCTCACTAGACATTAGCAGACTTTGTTTTAAACAGACAACTGATTAATACAGAGAGAATTGTACATGCTGTTATACCTCCATACAATAAACATCTAGACACAATAAATCCATGAAATTAGGGTGACGTTTCCACTAGAGGAACCAGTGAAAAGCAGTGCTTGAAAAGTCCAAAACTGAAAGCAACAACAGAATTGCACTTCAGCCTGTTAGCAGACCCTGTCTCAAAGCGATGCGCTGTCCCTGGGTTTGCCGTCTGACGCTCATAACGCGCTGTTGTGGCAAAGCGCTGTGACAGAACTGCTCGAGAGTGACATCCAGTGGGAAATGCACGGGCAGCCGCTCCCGCTGCAGTCGCGGCACTTTGAAAGGCCTACGGCCCAAGCTGTCTCTTTGGATTCAACACAATTAATTTTTGCTGGCAAACACTCTGTAGCCGATTCCATTAATGTAAATTGTCCTTACAAACATCTTGTGCTGGCGGAAAAGACTTCCCTCTAGTCGTTGTAATGATTCTGCTGCTTATCTTAGTGTTGATAAAAACCGCCTTACTGTGGTCTCCACCCAGCTAATGAAAGCATCTCATTGATTTCATTCAGAACTAGACCTGACTCTGAAAGTCACAGATATTTCTCCAGATTCCATGTGGTCCAGCTTGATGCCTTTTGCAACCCCGTTTGATTTGGGTTTATCCTAGGTTACTCCCTTCTCTTTGCTTCTCTCGAGAATGTCTTCCATCCTTCCTCCTATTTACACAATTCAGAACAAGCCATCCTTCCCCAACCTTACAAATCCACAGCTTTCACTTTTCAATTCCTCTGAAACTCAAGCAATTCCCTTCCCTGGCTTTTTGAGGGGATGTTGTGAAGAGCAATATTACTTGTCTGCTCTCTGTATTGAGACACTCAGATGTTCCAGCTCGAGCTCTTTCATCTTATGCTACCCATGCCATTTACCAGTCAGAACCCTGAGTACATTGTAATTCTGATTTCCCACAAAGGTACAGCTGTAGTCTTGTCTGGCTGGGTGGGTAATGTACCGTGTGATCCTGAAACATAGATCCTCTTGCTCTGTTCTAAAACCTTGAAATTAGTCACCTCTAAAGTTTATCATCAAGTTCAACTCGGCAAACACTTTCCTAGGGTCAGGCTGTTCTCTAGCTTGTGTATTGACGGGAATGAAAGGGCTCTTTCTGCAGATCTCTGCATGCTTGTGTGGAAAGTGGAACAGATTAACTTTGTGGTATTATACTCCTTCCTTGAATGATTCATATGTTTGGTAAATCACAGGAGAGATGGTGGTTTGCAGCAGTAATCTGAAACTATAGAGGCAGTAAGATGTGCACACTCCATTATTCTAGACCCCTGGCCAAGCTTCTCAATAGTTCATTATCTTGAAATCAAAATAGATCTTCTCAATGCATTGGAGACATCCAGAAGAATTTGGTTAATTAATTTGGTTAATTGATTTGGTTAATTGATTTGTTAAATTCAAGCGAGAAGGCTGAGAAGTAGGCATCTCAAAAATCATCTCAAATTACTAGGAAAAAAAATATTGCTTATTTTATCTTTCTGCATTTTCATCATTATATGTATAAAAGAGCATTTGAAGAGTCCAGCTGTAAATATATGACCAGGTGGGGTTTTCTAGATGCGCAAACGGAAAAGCTAACATGGAGCATCATAAAGAAACTAACTCAAGTCATCAGAAGGATTGGATTCTTTAGATACATAGGGCAGATGTCTGCTAGTGGATCCAGTGGAGCAGTGACAGCCCTAGCAGGCTGATCAGAATCCTGGCACAGTGCTTCGGGTTGTTAGCCAGGCTCGAGTCTGTCAGAGCACTCTCAGGTCAACACTGAGGATACTTGCTGACAGCAGAGGGAAGGTGATACTTTGCTTGTGAAAGAGAGTGGTAGCAGACCCAGAGTTTTCGATCATTCGGTCACAGTCTTAATCTTTTATGTACCTTCAGGACTTGTGCTATGGTTTGTTTATCCCTACACAGCTTTACAATCTACCCTCTTCCTCCCTGGTCAGTTTTATGCCTCCCTATTCCAGTTCTAGCCTGCCTTAGCGCTCAGGTTCCTACTTTTTTCAATCTTCACCTTCTTTTTTCAGCCATTTCCTCCTGTTTTTCAGTCTCACTCACATCCAGCCCCATCCTTCCCTTGAATCCTGCATGCTGTCCCTTGCATGCCGGTCCTCCCTCCACCTCCTCTCTCTGGCTGCCATTCCCCTACTGTCCTAGACTTTCATTTTCCTTCTGTTTTTAGTGTCTTTGCCAAGCCAATCCCACCTTTCGGTCTGTTACTGTGGCTCAACAGAGGCATAATGGCCTACTGTTTACAGCATTAGGTTAAATGCTTTCATGATACTCACCTTTTTGAACCCCTAATCCTTCTCAGAGAGCTCCTAGGTTCTGCTTTCCTTATCAGCCAAGGTATTCTTAATCAGCTCCAGGAATCTGTTTAGCAGCAAGATCCATTTCTCCTTTTTCTTTACATTCATCTCAGGACCAGTCTTTGTCCATTGTGCCTGCTCTCCAACAGGACAATTGCTGATATGAAGGCAGAACAGTGAAAGTATGTGGCAGGTCAGAAGCACATATCAGGGTTGCCCAGACTGTCTCTGTCAGGCCCACGGCACACCATGCAGGTGCAGTCTATAGATTCTTTAGCTGTGAAGCTCATCAAGTTGACTGAGCATGCACTGTGATTTATCAAAGTGGTTTGGGTAAATATGGACGAAGTTTCTCAAAGATGAGAAAAAGCAGAAAGCATTTCTTTCTCCTTGCCCATTAAAAATCTCTGATCCAAATAATGTGTAAGAATTTCTTTACTACTATCCAAGAAGGGATACCACATTGTCTGCTTCTTTAATTTCATTCTTGAAAGTGACTGAATAATTTGTGCTGATGTTTTCCAAAAGTCTTCAGCACCTGCCATAAGAAATTTCAGACTGAATGGTTCAAGTGAGATGAGGTCATAAACACGAGGTCTTAGAATGCAAACCTGACTAGCAGCTTGAACATAATAGGAGGCATTATGTTCAGTTTCTGGGTGTTACAGTTCAGAATATTCCAAGAAGCATAGCTACATACAGAGAACAGAGCCTGCCTGCTAAGCTATTGTACATAAGCAAGATCATTTGAGAGTGATGGAAATTATGCTCAGCTGCACCTTCTCTAATTAGGCAGAAAATGTTTGCTTTTGAGTTGAGTTTCTCAGTTGCTGTGTCCTGTTATTAAAGTAATTGGTCTCTGTTCCTTGTCTGACCCAGAAGGGCATACAGATAGGGATCGTCATCTCGCTTAACCAGTCTAGCAAGGAACTGTCATGTTTTCATTTAGCACCTCCCTCTCCCAATCCACATTCCTGCTCCAGTTTTAACCAGGTAGGTTTCTTGCTAAGACAGTTGAGCCCTAAGTGCAGGCAGCACCAGGATTCATTCTCAGTGAATAAACACTACACTCATAAGAAATAAGAACTTTTTGATTAAAGGTTGGAGTCAGGAAGCTTGGAGAGGCTTGGAGTCAGGAAGCGTGATTTCATGTTTGATTTTTTCTGTGTATGCTGTGTGGCTTCATGAAAAACAAAGAGTCGAAAAATGCCCATGAGGTTACACTGCTGCTCATCTCTCTTGCTGATGCTGATAAACATGTCTGAAGATGGTTAACATGTAAAATATTGTTTAAAAACTACTAGTCTTGGAAGTGTAAATGTTGACCTCCCTTGTTGTGGTTCCCCCACTGCAACACACCAAGCAGGTTGAATGGTTAATGTCTTAAAACACAAATAAATCACTGTGAGTTCCTGCGTACTCCAAGACTGTAAATATTTTCTTTTCCTTTACAAGAAACGTTACTTACTTGAGAGATCAGTGAAGACTTATGAGTGAACGTGGATCCTCATCATACTAATCTCCCGTGGAAGTGGCTGTAGTTGGATACAAGATTGAAATGAAGATATTTGTATTATAAAGTCGGCATCTTGTGCATGTAGACCAGAGGACTGAGACCAAAGACTCCAACATGGGCTTCTCACCAGAGAGAGCACAAGCCAGTGGACACCTCTCTGGCCAAGTCATTAGTGCTCTCATAAAAGGAACGGTTCTCTAATAATACTCTTTTTCCAGAATTCATTTTCGTCTCATTTCTATTTCAACACTACAAAATGTCACTTCTAAAACTCCCTGCTCCTCACTGAATGGTCGAATGACTCAGCTGCGGAACCAGGCTCTATCCTGTGGAAGTGGTAAGACAGAAAATTCAAAATCGATCTTTTGGGCAATTTTGGGCAGGATTGGACAAATAGCAAGCGAGAGTTTTTTAGTGTTACACTTTGGATGTGGATGTTTAAATCCCTTAATCCGATCTGAGCCTTCCCGGTATTTTCTTCAGCTGCAGCATGCGGATCCTCGTTTGTGAACACTGGCTCACCATGGTGCGAGGCTCTGTGCACTCATCCCAAACGCCGAGCTGGAGCTCGAGACTGGGAGCCGAGCCCCACCTAGTGACACATGATAAAAGTACTCAGCTGCTACTAAGTAGAATAAATGTTTTATTTGATCGTGTTTGAAATTCAGGAAAAAAACCTACTACAATTAAAATATTCCATTTACTTTGTTTTTTTAAATCCTATTCTAATCTTGAGTTATTTTCTAGTATTTCTAAGATAATTTCTCCTAGGCTAGCTGAAGAAATAAAAGAATTATGATTGATATTGCTCAGTAAAAGCAGGCCTCTACTGCTGATTTCAGTGTTTTTACATGAACTTTGGTTACTCGGATTCTGGAGTTTATTAAAAAACATTTGTTCCACTTGCTGTTTTCCTCTATTCACAATAAGAATGTAACACAAAGCTTAAGGAGGATCATTCAAAAAATGCCAGATCAACAGCAAAATATTAGCATGTGGTGACAGCAAGTCATCAGATTCTAATATAGGCCTTCATCACTGGCATTTTTCTTCAAGATTATTTTTCTTAATCAGATAATGATTCTGTCTCAGAATACTCTTTGTGTCTAGGTTAAAGGCTATTAATAATTTTGGGGTTTTTTCTTAATATAATAAAAAAATTGAACTTCTCTTCTAAAAAAAAGGTTACATTTCATGTGAAATTTCACATTCGTATTTCAAGGCAAAATGGCTTTTCCCACATATTTTTAAAGTGCAATAGCACAAAGTGAAGGAAAAGCTATTTTCTCTTTTTAGGTTTTATAAGCACGAAACTACCCTTTCAGTTTTAGAATTTTATTCTAATTTTCACCTAGATTATGAAAACTCCCAAACAATTGATGGATAATGAGGATTAAAAGACAGAATGCTGATAAAGACAAGAACTATGAGTGGGCTGGAAACTAAATGGTTTAATAAATCCTTTGTAAGACACAGACTTTTTAGAAATCTTTCCTGATGTGTTTCTTCAGAACCTCTTCTTGGGAAGGGGGGGTGTGCATGTGTGTGTGAATTTAAATCAGAATTGTACCAAGTTCTGTCAAAACAGTTAGAATGTCAATTTCAGAAACAATGTATGACTTAACCTTTTGGAAAAATGTAGTTATTTCCAGTCAGCTTAGAAAGACTCTGAAATGCTCTGGGGCAGAGATGAATTCCTTTTTTTTTAAATCCCAGTTTCTGATATTACCTATTTACTTCCACCTATGTTTGTCACCAAGGTTTCATGCTGCATTTTCTCCAGAGAACTGGAATATGTTGGGTTTGTTTTGCTTTTTTTCTCTAGACAAGACTAGCCTAGTGCTGTCTCCTATACAAGATGGACCAATTATTAAACAGTTTTGCAAAACAGCTTCCATTTAATTCAATTTTATTGCAGCTGCAGATGTTGTGTTACTTCTTAGAGAGGACATTTATTTGTTCCACAGACTGTCAAGAAGAGAACAAAACCATACTTTTATTATCCTTTCAATTTGTAAATTTCTCTAGATTATTGAGCTGAATTTAGTGAACATAAAAATAAAAGGGCAACAGGTACAGCACAGAGAAAACATGTTATTAAAAGTGGCTGATAAATCCTGCGTTCCTTGGTCATCTGAGTTACGAGGATTGACCTAATTCAGTGTTATTCCTGTTATTGCAGGTTATTCCTGTGCATGCGAAATTCATCTGAACATAGATGAGAGGTATGTATAGCCTAAAACAGCATGTCAGCGTGATGTAACTGTACGAACAACCAAACAGAAGCTGAAAAGGATCTGTGACTGACTGTGTATTGATAATGCACATGCAACTGCCCCCATTTTGTGCTGGCAGTAACAAATCTTCGCTTACTCCCAGAAATAAGCTCATGAAGGGTGAAACATAAACTTCCCACTGTGGCCGGGAGCCCTGTATAAACCTGAGGCTGTGGAGGAGCTGCCGGCGGCCCCGAGCGCCTCTCCCGGGAGCCGGGCTGCGGAGCGAAGCGCCCCGGGGCAGCAATGCCGCTCCCTCCCGCCGGGGCAGCAGTGCCGCTCCCTCCCGCCGGGGCAGCAATGCCGCTCCCTCCCGCCGGGGCAGCAGTGCCGCTCCCTGCCGCCGGGGCAGCAGTGCCGCTCCCTCCCGCCGGGGCAGCAGTGCCGCTCCCTCCCGCCGGGGCAGCAATGCCGCTCCCTCCCGCCGGGGCAGCA
>VZTA01000987.1:32109-71145 GCA_013398855.1 Mohoua ochrocephala
CTCCGGGCCGGAGCGTGCCCGGACACCGGCGGGGGCGGGCAGAGAGAGCGGGGCGTGCGGGGGGGCAGCGCACCTCGCAACGGCAGAGAGCTGCCAGGTGTGTGGCGTTGAGAGTGCGAAGTTACGCGCTTGCTGAAATCTCCGCCGTTTGGAACTTGTCTTAATTTCACAGGAAGTTTGTTCTGTTGTTTTCTTGAATTTTTGTTCTGTTTAGGACTCTGGAGATAGTATTTCTGAACTACAGGAATGGAGACCAGTCATTTACAGAAAGTGCACAGACACTCTCTGGCTGCTCCTCTTCTGTCTTTTCTGGGCTGGCTTGGTAAGCACGCTTGTTTGTTTGTTTGTTTTTCCTGGAAGGAAAAATCAGATCCAAAGTTAATGGGGTTCTGCATAGTGTTACACTAAATCTAAACTGAAATTGTCACGGGCACAGGTCCCGGGATTGCCCAGGGACAGATCTTACCTTTGTCGTGGTGCAGTGCTTTATTGTGGTGTCTGTCACACTTCTAAGTTCTGCCCATGTGCTTTGGATACCGTGTATACACAAGGCTGGGTTATTTAATATTCGCTGATTTTTTGTAAATCAGCCCAGGCTCGGACTGGGCTCTTTATTCTCCTTATTCATTGTAGCTTTGATGTCTTGCAACATGTGTCCATCTGATGCTACATTAAGTCACTATCTGTCCTGTAATCAGAACAGCGTGCAAGCTTTTGGGAACGGGCGTTGTCTCTCTGAGGTGTGAATGGGGTTTTTTATGATATGTCTGAGTCTACTCAGGATTCTCGTAAATACACTTTTTAATTCCATGCACAGTATTTTTTTAAATGGAAGCTAGTGCAGAATATTACCTACACATTTTGCATACTGCATAAATGGATGGTGAACTTTGTGAGCAGGACAGGGTTTTTTACCTGCTGTCTAATGCTTAGTGCTTTGATCAGTGGAGGGAATGCCACAAATGAAACCCGTCAAATGGTAAGGCTTTAGGATTTTTGTTTGGTTTTTCTCACTGTTTTTATTGCTCACTTTCTGTGAAATAGCTTTTTGCATACATGTATCTGTTTTTGTGTGTTTGATCTTATTTTTAAGATATTTAAGAAAATGTAATGACACTAATTTGTTCACATAGTGAAAAAAATTGAAGTCACATTAATAGCTCTGTGGAAATGGGTATCACAGCCATATATAGATATACCCCTGCAGCTATTACTCTGTTACTTGACAATATTTATGGCTTGTGTCCAGCATTCTGCACTTAAAAAAAAATCACCTACACAGTGGGACCTCTAATACCCATCTTTAGAAGGAATACCAGAATTTTTCTGAAAGCCTGTTTCAGTTGAGTTACAGTGCCAGCTCGTTTCTTGTTTTCCTTCTGAGACCATTTTAATTATTAACAAATACTTGTTCTGTAAACAAACTGGATCTGGAAATATTTTGTTATTGTAGCAAATCACATCCACAAGTAGTATGTCAGCTTGAATTTTGTGGAGTCTCTACAAAGATGTCCATATTGAGACAACGTTAACATGCCATCATAATTTTTAAAAATTACCAAACTAGTTCAGATTGCAAAATAAGAGTCTACTATAAGCAAAAATGAGACTGCCCTGAGGACTTAAGAAGCACATACATACATGTTTGTGAATGAGACATGTTTTTGCCCAGATCCAGTCTTTAGTCACAAGCATTAAAAGTAGAAAAACAAATAAAGGCTCTAAAGCTTAAGTAAGAAAGCAGTTGTGCTGGATCTGACATGTGCAATTTGTCTCGAGCACAGCCAATATTCAGCCATATCTATTCAAAGTAGTAGTGGTTAATGTGGGACCGAGAAATCTTGCTGCTGCCAGCAGCTGGCACGTAGCCATGGAGCTTAGTAATTGTCCTTGGTGTGTGTGAAATGTGGCTTGCACCCCATGGGAAAGAGGAGAAGATTGGATCGCTGAGTTCTTCAATAGCTGGAGTGCTCTGGAGATAAGCCTTTGGGTAAAGTAGTACTCAGGACTTCACCAGTTTCACAGAAGAATTGCTGCTTCTTGGCACTTGCAAAGGTTCTTTCCAAGGATTATTTTGGCTCTCACGAGGTACAGAAGGGTTTAAGCTGCATTCCTAGACAAGGTGTTTTATTTTGACTAAGGATTGCTGCCTCTTGGCCAGCAGAGGTACTTAGCTGCCTCTGGGGTTTACAGGAAGATGGTCTATTGGAACTTTGATCTGACAGCAGAACAACCAAAAGGTCAGGGCAGTGTCACCTAAGTGCACAGTGTGGCTTTCTCCAGGTTTTTCATGTGTTAAAGAGTGCTCCTTCCGAAATTTCAGGTAATCCCCATTTTAATTATACTTTGTGGTTGAAAATACCTCTGATTAAATTCACTAGCAGCTTCAAGGACCCATTATGGCAGCAGATATATTGCCCAAGTGTGTCTTGAAGGTCACCCTGTAAAAGGAGATGCAGTGAGCACACGAAGAATCACCGTTTGAGTGATCTTGCCTAGTAACACACATGAACTTCACTAGGGACAGTGTTTAGCATCTTACTAATGCTTTCCTTTTATTTTAATCAGGACCTCTGTCTTTCTTCTGCTGTGTTATTCTGCTTAATTTCTATGCTAAATTGTCCATATGACTTGTGCAGAGGGGTAAATTTTAGATTTAACTGTTTGCAAGCACAAGACAAAAATGTATGACTTAAAAGGAATATTTATTAAATAGGAAGAAAAAGCTATCGTAGCAGGCTTTCACATTAAAAAAATATTTTAACAGATGTTTATAAGTGGCTATGCTGTGGTGGCTGGTGCTGCAGAAAGACTTGTGCTTGGCTATGACAGCTTTGGGAACATATGTGGTCGGAAGAACACTCCAGTGGAAGGGGCAAATCTTTCTGGATTGGACATGACTAATAAAAAGTGAGTACAGCAGATGATGTCTAAATAAATCAAATATTTGAGAAGTTAGTAAAATCCATATCTTCTAGTTGTCAGTCACATACATCTGTCTATCTATACATTGTTTTATTGCAAGGCAAAAAAGGTGGGAATAGTGCAAAAGAGTGAGTGAGATTAAAAAGTTAAAATACAATTTGAAAATGTGCTGCATTGTTACTCTTTATGCAGCTGCCTTCTTAAAGAGGATGTTAAATGGGACTTCAGCCAAACAGGCAGCCATTCTATATGGCAAATCTTTGTGCTTAAGGAAGTTGCATGTTGAAGTTCCCAGTTATTCCACTGACTCCTTCGGAAAAAGTTTCATTTGCTTTGTAGCACTTTAAAAAGATGGAAAGAAGGTTCAGAATTAAAACTTGTAACAAACTAAGAAAGCTTGTTTTTTGAGAAGAGGATCTTTTTTTCTTTCTAGGTATGTGTTCTTTCTGAATTCATGTGGCCTGGAAGTACAAAGCCTCGAAATCAGTTCACTTTCCTTGTGCGTGTCAAGTTGTCCACAAGAGCAACTCAACTCTTTGGAAGATCTCCAGAGTTTTGCAAGGAATAATGGTGTGCCACAGGGAATATGAGTACCTTAGTGTATCTATAGAGCAGTTGAGCAGCCTCCACTTTTTTTTTTTCGTATGTTTCTTGCACTAGGGAGTCATATCTTACCATGAATTTCCTGAACAGTTCATGGTAACAGAAAATAAAATGTCTTGTTTCTGCTTTCTTTCAAAGCCTTAGTTTTTAGAAATGTTACAGCTCTCTTATGCAAATTAGAAAGTTGTTGATTAATTCCTGCACACTGCTGAGATTAGGTAGCAGAAAACTGCTGAGAATGAACCAGTGGAGTTTGGCAGGGGTGCCAGTAGGTGACCAGAGTTCATATGCTGTTTGAGAAACTTGTCCAATTGATTCCTTTAAATTTAATTAAAACTGTGGTGGAATTATTAATTCCAGGAAGGCACAAGTGGTTTTATCCCTCTAGACATCAGATCCCAACATTTGCTATTCCATTTTGTCATAGTTTAACCCCAGCTGGCACCTAAGTACCATGCAGCCTCTCACTTCCCAGCAAAACCAGGACACACCTAGAAGTTTTATTTGATTCTGGTGTTCAAGATGAAAATGCTGTCAGAAGTAGCTGTTGTGTGAAAGAGACTCCAGTTTATTCATGTCCAACATGTAAATAAAACAATCTGTAGCCTAAGCCTTATTTCATGGGGTATGTATAAACTTCAGACCGTATGAATATTAATGGCTATTTTTGTTAGAGGTCAATATCCCATTCTTTTTTTGTTTTGATGTTTTGCTTGGCAGGGATTGCTATTCAAATTGACAATATTTGTTTTAATTTAATTTTGGGGTAGTTTGACATCATTTGGTGTGTACAGAAAGCTGTAAACACCTGTGATATTATATAAGTATTTTCAGTCTAACTAAACATAATTGTATCAAATTCCAGCTACAACTGCTTGCATGTTTATGTCAAGGCAGAGAGAAGTCTTGCATTTTGAATGGCTTGGGTGTATCCAGCCTTTTTTTCCCAGAAGCGCTGTATAATGGAGCAGAGTATTATTAGCAGAGTACCTGGTAATACTTCACTGAGATCTGAGCACAAGTTAGGTTTCTGGATACATAAATATTCTATTCTAACTCATGAGGGCCTAGCTCTATTGTGGCTTCCATCATTTTAGGTTTTTCTCTTATCCTAATGAGCAAGGGTTAATAGCCAAGTATGGCACTGTGGAACAGTGTGCCCGCCTGAAAGATAAGTGCAGTTAAATCCTGAAGGTAAAGGGTTCTGCAGAGGTTGCTTTAGATTTACTCAACTACCTAATTTGTTATTTACATTCCCACTGGAACATCAGGGATGAGAATGGCCTGCTAAGGGATCAAACCAGAAGTGCAAACAAAACTTAGTTCTTAATGTGTTTTTCTCTCAAATTTTTACTAATCTTCAGTTACTTTTTTTCTTTTTTTACCTTTTTTAGGTTCTTTTCTTTGTGTTTACAGCCTGAATGTTTCCAATTACACACTAAATCCAAAGGCAGCTCAGCTCTGTCCCACACTGCCAGTTCCACCAAGGTAAGAATTACTGGGTCTTTTACAACATCCTTGAGTCCGAACAGCTTCTTATGGATTGTTACTTCCTCACATTTTGTATTTGGCTTGATAGTTCACAGTCAGGATGGTTTTGGTTTGTTTATTTATTTTTGTCCATGTATCCTTACCAGTTCTTTTATGTGGCTGTGAACATGCCAGTGTCCTGTCCCACCGAATACACAAGGACTGCATTCCTTCCATTCCTCTACCCTTTAGAGAGTTTTCCCTCTCCAAATTAGGAAGAAAGCACTCCATGTGAGAAACAGCTTACCTCCTGCACAGACTTTTGCTCTCTCCCTCAATGGCAGGGATGTGATCTTGGGCCTTGCTTCTTACCCTGAGCCCAGAAATTTCCATCAGAATAATTTTATAGCCAGCTGGCTTGAAGCACAGATCTGTGGATGTTGCTGTCTTTATAATCTGGCATTTGTGAGTCAAAATTCTTAAACCCAAGATTTTAAGTTCCACTGTGTCATGAAAATACAGCAGAGAATTGGAATCTCTGTGTTTGCAGAGCTAAGGCATCTGCTCTGAACAGGAGAAAATGGAAGAACAAGGTGAACAGAAGAGAGTGGGAGACACATAAAAACATTACATACTGTGGATCAAAGGATCGAAGCGTGTAAATTGATGAAAAACTATGGCATGTTTCACTTATTTCCTCTACTTTCTAGGCTTTCTCCTGTTTGTCAAGGAACTTAGCAAAGTTATTCATCTTGCACAGTAATATTTCGTAGTAGAAGCAAAGCTAGTTAGAAATTTTTAACTGTTGATGACAAAACCTCTCCTTTTCAGGTAAGAATATGCCTTTGACTGTTGTAGTGCAGCACTGCCAAAGTGAGACAATAAATATATGCAAGAGTCTTGGCTGGAAGTGCCAAATAATTTTTGTATAAATATTTGGTGCCATTAATTGTACCTTGCAAACATTGTTTTGGTGTGGCTTTTAGAATGCTTAAATATCATAAAAACAATGCAAAGTGTTTGTGATCTACAATTATCTACAACAGCATAGGTTACAGCTATGTTAGCATGAACTCCGTTTTTACATAAACACGTGGGAGCAAAGCAGGTGAAGCCAGACTAGAATGGGAGTAGGAGCTGTGTGCTGATGGTGATAGTAGTTAATGAGAGAGTTGTTAATTTTTTCCCCAGGCTGATCTTGAATGGATCTGTTCTGGTATAGTGATACAGGCACGGCACTATTAGGAGTTTATTTGGCAGATGATACATAAAACTACCCTTTATAACAGAATGCTCTCTGTGGAGAATGGCAGGATGCATCTCTGCGGATTTAAAACTGTTCGTCCAGTAATTAATATTTTTTACCGCTTTTGTTTTTAACCTTTCAGTAAATCCTTTCCATTATTTAATCGATGTGTTCCACAAAATCCTGAATGCTATTCCAAGTATGCATCTGTCTTAATAAGGATGGTTAATGAAATGGATGTTTTTCACCGAATTCTGAGTGGAATATTGGCAGGAAGAGACACTGTGATAGGACTGAGTGTCCTTGCACTAGGTAAGGTTGTAAGTAAAAAGTGAATAATGATATTCAATTAAAAGGTTAAAATGTTTCTTATAAGTCTATATGTTTAATTCAAAAGTGGAATTTTTTTTTCCTATTTTCTGGGCATATTTTCATATTTTCTTTATTTTTAAGAAAGAGTGATCAGGTTTTATCAGGAGGCATGTAATAGACTGGTGAAATGCAGATCTCTGAATTATCAGATTCTGTGTTTCATGACATGGTTGTATACCTCATTTGGGGGGACCGTAAGAAATTGTTGATGAAAGAAATGACATCAGCATGAACACTTGAACTTAAATCTTGTATAAAATGTTATGAAAAAGCTAGTAATTCCTGTGGTGAAATATATCAGCTATAAGTTCCTTATTAAGTTACAGGTAACTGGATGCTTGAAATGTTAAAAAGGTTGCCAACTTTACTAAATGCTGTTGCTTTTGAGACTACTGTTTAAAAATAAAAGCCAAAATTCTACAAGAACCTTAAATTTATATTTAAAATAAAAAGAGGTTAAATTAAATGGGTTGTAACACTCAAACTTACTAAATATATTTTTCAGCCTTCTCTTTGATACTGGTTTTAGCCTTCAGATTCATTCAGACCCTCCTCATCCATACTCTGATTGCACTGGTTGTATTCGGTTTGTTGTGTAAGTATATTTACTGTTTCACTGAGCTGAAGGATTAGCAGCTGAACAAACAGCTATCCTTTTTTTTCACGGCCATCCTCAGTAGCCTTCAGCTCACCATAGTCATTTCCAAACTGAGGGCTGCTTGCCTCTTGGTGCCAAGGTCTGGCTGTGCTGTTCCAGCTGCTGAGTGTCAGGATGATGGTGATGTTTATTGTTTTTAGAGATGCCTAGAAACAACATTTCTTTTGGCAGATGAATGCAGTTATGAAAATGCTACTGTTTCAAAGAATGTTTAGTGAACTCCTATACTGCCTGCTTTAGGAAGGGAGAGCCATAGGAATGTGTCTGGCTAAAGCTTGTCATTCCATTAAATTTAGCTTTGTATCTCCACAATGAAATTACATGCCTGAGCCTTAGAATAACTGCAAGAAATCCAAACTTTCTGCTGCGGTTTTACCTCAGTCTGACCGGCCACTATTGGACGTTTCTCAGTGATCACTGATCCTGTGCCTCACTTTGCTAATTGGTGGTGCTCCCGAGCCAAGTGTGGGTTAGCAGGGAGGGCAGGAGACTGGGGAGGGAGGCCAGGTGGGCATCAGCCCGCCAGCCACAGCGTGCACTACCCGCCCTCATGCTGCTCTGCTCTGCTCTGCTCTGCTCAGTCGTCTCAGGTGTTCTCTGGTGGCTCCATTATGACTATAGGAATGATCCCAGCACTGAACTGGAAACAGAAAAGGAAAACGTGAAGTTCCTACTCGGATATGCCATCTTCTCAACAACAGTTACCGTAAGTAGCATTTTGCCCTAAGCAATGGCAGAGGCTGTAACTTGAACACTTGAACTGCAGTGGTTCTGCAACAGTAAAAATAATTCCTAATTCTCTTCAAATTGGAAAATGAGAATAAATTCTAAGATCTTCTTACATGCATTTAAATATAAGCATAAAATCATAGAACGGTTTGGGCTGGAAGGGACCTTAAAGATCCCTAAAAATTTAGTTCCAACCAGATTTTTAGGCCCCCATCAAAACTACAAAAATAATTTTATAACTTCATCGTGAAACTTGTTTGTCAGCCTTGCCACACTTCAAACCTGTGCAAACAGTTGGTGTAAAAATGCAAGAATTTTTTTCCTTCCTCATTTTGTTCTGCATCAGCTCACTGGAGAATCATGTTGAATAAACACAGGGGCACTGGCTGAGTATGAGGAGATCTGTGAATTCATCCCACCCTGTCAGTAGGAGAAAGCAGTGGCAGCTCTTTTAGACAATAAAAGGGGCAGCAGTGTCAAGACATCAAGTTATGGGGTCAAATTCCGTTTTTCTCTCATTGACTTTGTTTTACAACAGAAAATCTGAGTGTGGCTTGTAACTTCTTAAGTGATTTTTTCACTCTGATGTTGCAATGTTAAAGGAGCCATTGCTCAATTTGAGGGTACAGTCAATTTGTGTTTCATGAGACATTTGTCAAAGTGATTGTCCTGTTTTCTTAGAGATGAGTAAGATCTACATGGAATTTGCCAGATATGAACAGTCTGACAGTTTACAGTGACAAATATAAATGTGTCACAGATCATTTTTTTAATATCCTCTGAAAGTTATGACCTTTTTACATCTGCTGATACTAAAGAGGTAAGAAAAGGTTTCTTTGAATGCACGTGTGTTCCAGTACAACTGACTGTTGTTTGCAGAACTGTGGGAACACCCACTGCTGCAGTTTACACTTCTCTTCAGAGCTGGTAGCTTCTCTCTAGAACAGGCAAGAAAACTGGTGCAGCAACTGCCACTGATTGTATTTATTGTTTTATAAATTCCAACCTCCATTTTAACTCATTCATAGCTCATAGTTCCTTGTCACATACAAAGAACTGGGGATATTGTGAGGTTTTCGACTTAGGGTTTTGTTATTAGTGGGTTGGTTTTTTTACTTTGGGAAGACAATAATTTATTTAAATAAGTTTTCATTTTATGTCTGCTTTGCTTCCATACATACATAACTCTCAAACTAGTTTTGTTGTGGACTGCAGGAAAGGACTGGTTCTCCTACCATTGTGAAGGTGAACAGTGGCAAGCTGACCTGAGTAGAAAGAAAGTTAAAAAGTTCATGACATGCAGGGTATGTGAAAGCAATGTGTAGTGTTTAATGTACATTTACGTTTGCTGTAAAGCAAAACAGACTGTTTCCATTAGAAGATTTAAAGTTTTATGAAACCTATTTTGTTTAAAGAACCAGCAGCAATTATTGCAAAAAACCAGATTTTAATCCACAGGCTCTTTGAGAACATAGGGAGTGTCTCAGGTGGATTTTCCAGTGTGTAGTAAGATTGTATAAATTTCTTTGCTGTCATGTCTTTGTGAAGTCTGTATCCTCTGATCCCACATTTGACAACTCTGATAATTTTCTTGAGGTAAAACCCCCAATAATTTGTGTTTTTATTTCCTGTAACAGGTTGTTCTGCTCTCCCTTATATTTGTACTAAGAAAGAGGCTTCGGTTTGCTGTACAGCTCTTTCGAATTGTTGGTAAAATCATTGGCAGAATTCCTTTCCTCCTGTTCCAACCACTGTGGACCTTTCTGATTCTCATTGTGTTCTGGGTATTTTGGGTTGCTGTACTACTTAGCTTAGGAACTGCAGGTAAGTAAATGCTTTTCATGTTCTCGACTGAGTGCTACCCATTTCCTAAGTTCTCTTCTTAAATGTGGGACCTCTGGGTGTTGGTGCATAAAATGTGGGCTAGCATAGTTACATGGCAGAGTTACTTGTTCCCTTTCTTTTATTTCCCACTTGTTGGAGTCTTCTACATTGCCCTTTTGCTTCCATATGTGGACGTGAGTTGTTCTTTCTCGTTTATTTGTTAATAGAATGTGATAGGTACAGTATCTGTTTGGTGTACTTAAATGAAGAAAGTAACAGGAAGGAGGAGACAGCTTTTAGTGCAATTGTTACAAAATGAGAATGTTCGTCTCCTCTGACTAGACCATGTTGAATTGTCACAGAGGCAGAACGTTGCTTCAGAGCAGTAGTTCAGTGGCAATTGCTATCATTTGGACCGGTGCAACAGTGTTTGGATAATCCAGTGGTTCACGCAGTTGTAGAGGAGGTGCTCTGTAGGAAGTCAAGCACTATGAAAGATCTGGCAGAACAGATTTTTAGTATGAAAATGGTATTACTGAGGGATATACCACTGTAAGATCTGTCACTGATTGAACCAGGGTAATTTGGATGCTGTCCCTTGGCCCAGCACCATGCCATCCAAGTGAAAGAGAGGTTGTCCTTCTCTGGAACATCACTCAAAGAAGTGAAGCTAAACTCTGTGTAGCTCTGGGGATAGCTCTTCATGTAGACATCAGCCCCGGTCCGTGAAAAGCATTATGGTTTGGGGGCTGGTATTTTTTTCATTTTCAATTTCTAGGGCCACTGTTAGGAGCTAATTGTTACCCTTTGGGTTGAAGCTGATGTAGAATTGATGTGGACGGAGACCCTTGTTTATGGGTTTTCTCTTTTCTAAAACCTGGCAGTGATTTCTGGGTGGAAAACCAAATGCAGCCTAATTCTTCAAATGCTTGTGTGTTACCATTTTACTTTGCTTTTCCACCATCGCCTGAGACTGGCTGCAGTGACTCCTTAGTGCAGGCTTTCCGTTCCCTGCTAGGCCAGGAAAGCCTCCAGCCTTTCCATAGCTGAGCCCCTTTGGCAAAGCTGGCTGTATTCCCTACCTCCATGGATCAGGTACCTCACTCCTCTTACATCACAACTGCTTCCATCTCCATTGATTCTGGCTCTTTACAAGACCCAATTCACTTCTAACACGAGAAGCTGTCTGAGTCCATGCTGGCATTGCGAATCACACCCATTGCTTAGGCTAGACTGGCATCTGTTTCCCTCCAGCTTTCATTGGGCAGTCGTGCAGATTTGCAAGTCTCTGTTTCTGCTGCCTTTTTCTGAATAGCTCAGGTCTGTCAGGAATGGCTGCTTGAAGCAGCTGATAACCTGCTTCTCCTGCAAAAGGGTCAGGCCTGGCATGGCCAAATGTCTGACCTGCAGTCTCTTTGTGAATGGTTCCTCTTCAATAAATAGTCAAGCCGATGTCCTTTGCATTAGATGTCATGGATATTCCTTCTCCACACTCCTTTGAGTTAGATTTTCCCAATACAGAAGCAGCACTGTGTGCTGGACACAGATCTAGGTTGTTGTTAGCTTTTCTGCAAAATCTTTATACCATTTATGTACGGATCAGACAGGCAGCAATAATTCTGAAACTGGCCTTGTGGGATACCTTGTCACTGCTTCAGACCAGACTTTATAGAAAGGACCATCTCCTGAGCTATCAACCAACTGATCATTTCATGCACCTGCTGGGGTCAGACGTAATTTAAGATAAACATTAACTGTAGAAAATTTAATAACAGGACAATAGAATTAATTATAACTCACAGATTTTCTAAATGTATAATTTACAAGAACTGCGAGAGGAAATATTACATCCTTTATGTTAAATCAAGATGACTTAATCTTAATATGCACACATAAGGATGTAAAGCTTGCCCTTGTTATAGCTAGGTTTAGAAAATGCCAGCTGAGTCTGTTGTACTCAAAAGCTTTTGGAAATGCAACAGTCATTAGAAGAGTAGAAATATTTTAGCTCATGTGACAGAAAAAGCTTGATTATAAGAGCAGGATGGGAAATTATTGGGGTATTTTTCTGGATGCTTTTACAGACTTTGCAGGAAAATAGTGACTTGCACATTATATCCAAAAGCAAATTCCACATATATTCACAGGGGAGTGAAACCCAATGAAAACTGCTTTTGAGAGGCTTTTTATGATTTTTCCATGTTGTGCCATTCTCCTTCATTGGTTATATTCTCTGTTTCCTGCTAGGCATTTTCATTCAACTTTTTTTTCTTTTTCCTCTGCCTTCTTGGAGAGAAGGATTCAAACAGTTTATGACCTGCTGTTATATTCATAGTGTAGCACACAACTCCTGACTCAAAGGTATTTTATGTTTTGTCTTCTCCCTAGCTTAAAAGGAATGCTGATGTTTCCAGCAAGTGATGCAAACAATACAGTACAGAGGGCAGCTTAAGCTTGCTGCACAGTGATGATAAAGTTTCAGCTTTAAAAGAATTGACTTTTCTCAGATTTAGCATAAGAAGGGAAGGTTATTTCCAGGCACTTAACTGTCAATATATTGCTTATATGAACAACCTAGTAAAACATAGGTTTTGATGGAGATACTGTGGCAGGCTATTTTTAGTGTAGATGTCAGTCCTTATAAGATCTTCCTGTTAGAAGCATGTTAGTGTTTAGAAGAGTATGTGCATTGATAAATAACCCAAATCACTTCTTAGTTAAAACCTAAGCCTGAACGCAGATGGGAAAATGCCGCTCTGTACCCGCTTATGTCTCTGGGTGAGTTCGGCTCAGTGTCTGTCCCCGGCTGTGTGGATGCCGGCAGTTTTTGCGGAGCTGTCGGGCGCTCCTCGCTGGCTGTCGCTGTCCCCCCGCGCCCCCTGAGCCGCGGGGACCCCGCAGCAGCGCCCGCGCCCGCCAGGGGGCGCCGCAGCACGCGGGGAGCGCCTCACGGCCGCCCGGCCGCTCAGGGCCCCGGGGGTGGGGAAACTCCTCCCGGAGCACCGGGGAACAAAGGCCGCCGCTGCCTCCCGGGGCTCCGGGGAGGAGCCATGGGCTGTTCGGTCCAGCCCTCAGGCTGAGGAGAGCTGTTTGGATTGCCAGTCCCTTGCTCTACCTCAGATTTGTTTTGTGATTTAAAACTTGGACCATGAACAGTAAACGAGATTTGGTATTGCGAATATTCCGTTAGGTTGTACGTCAAATTTTCAACCCAAATATGAGTCCTCTGAAATGCTGGCTGTTAAAGCAGCTCACCATAAGATAAGTTGGGGGGTTGTTCTGCTGTTCGAGGATGACTTGTACTTACACATCCTGTAACAATAAATGCATACAGAACTGTACGGTTAATAATGCACGGACAGGACACCTTTGTATTATTTATTAGTTTTCTACAATTGCCCTGTAAGTGGAAGACATTTCTTTTTATTTTGAGGCTTGGGGACTTTTTGCACCACTTGAGAGTACTTCTCTGAAGATCTCCAAAGATACGCTTTCTCTTACAGAGCAATTTGTTTTCTTCATTGACAAATAGTTGCCTGTCTAGGATTCAGCTTGTAAAATACAGGTGGTGATTTTCTTGGGTTTGACACTTTGACGTTTTCTTCTTACAAATGTATTTTCTGGGGCTGTGCAGGCTGTATTTTAAATGCAAATATACCAAGAGAGCTGAAAAAATGAAATGTTTACAAAGACACTAGTCTTTTGTCTGATACAGAGAGATGGTTAAATGAAATTGGCTTGCTGCTGTGCTGCACCTGCTCTTAACATTTTCCTTGAATCTGCACTAGTTATATAATATTTATGGTGTCCCTGCATCTTAACGGTTCTGGAGCACTCGATCCTCGCTTCAGCTGTGGTGCACCTGATCATTATGGGACCACGCAGGCACCTTATTTGCATCTCCTCCAAAAGTTAGTGTTACTGTGAGAAAAAAACCTAACTTCTTGGGAGCTGTAGAAAGCTATAGCCTGCACTTGAAAGGTGCTTATGCACATGACTAATTTGAAACACATGGATAATCCTATTAAAATCAGTGGGACTACTTATGCATTTTAAGGTAGGCACCTGCCTAAGTACCTTGGTAATTCAGAATCTGTAAGAGCAGCAGAGACTGAGTGAATTCCAGACCTAGAAAACTAGGAGAAATGCCAAGACTTCATGAGACTTTAGGTAGCACAAGCAGTGGCACCAGTTAGAACCATTAGCTGGCTAAGAATGGAATTCAGCTGTTCTTTGGAAAAGCTGATATATCTTAGGGTTATTGAGTTCTATTGTTTGATAATTTGTGGGTATTTCACTGCAGAACCGAAGCGGCCGTGTGGCACAACAGAGCATGTCTTTCAGCTTTCCAGCATGCAGGAGCTGTGAGGTCCACATGGTGTAAATACTGTGCATATAGGATGAGAAGGTAGTGTGATTTTTTTGTGTAATGAAGGTGCATCCTACAGGCAAGCGAGCAGCAGAACTGCCACATAAAGCTGTGCAGCAGCAAAATGAGCAATAAAAATATCTCCTGCAGGGGCCTTGACATTCCAAGTACAGTCAGGTAGCTTAGCTGTAAATACCTTTACATGAAAAAACACTAAATAAGATAACACAATAAATTCTGTTGCAGGAAGCACTAAGACTCAGTGTATGATTCCAGAACCTTTCCTCACTTAGCTGTGGGAGGGGCACAACATATTTTCATGTGAACAGGAACTGATAAACAGGCTCTCAGTATTTTCTTGTCAGTGGCTCTTTGTTTGTGATAAGGAAATTTCTGGACTAGACTTCCCAGGAATTTTTGTCTCTTACAACAGCCTATTGCTGTAGGCATCAGCAAAACCTTGCAGCAGCAGCAGTTCTCGAGTAAGGATATCTGACCTAAGTCTGGAAGTCCCAGAATGTAGCTGAAGGTGCTGCATGCACCCACCGCTGACTGGTGCCTCATTGCACTGCTGTGCTGGCTGCCAGAGCAGCCCTGGGCTGCGAGTTCCACAGGGAAACTCTCCCGGGTTCTGCTGCAAACACTTGTGCCTGTTCGCATTGTTAACATCGCTTCTTTTGAAGTATTGGCAGCAGATCAACGTTTGTACTGATCAAAGGCTTCCAGATTTGGTAATTCAGCTGTAGGGACTTCAGTTCTTTACTGACTTGTTAATGTTATCACTTAGAGTGTATGGTACACTGGAAAGATTCGTGATTGTGTAGTTGGAGAAAAGTATTCTGCTGACAGATTGAACTGTATTTCAGGGCTTTGTTGAAAAAGTTTAGTTTTGTATGAACAGATAGATCATAGTACAGTGATGAGGAAACTGGCATATACTTTTCTCAACAGGTTATCTAGGATAGCTTTAAAGTTTATCTGGGCTACTGATATAGAAAAATAGCATTGCGTGTAGTTCTGTTGACAAAATCATCCATGTCTGGTAGGCCCAGAAGACAGGGAATCAGACACAGATGTTTACATTGGTAAACAGATTTTTGTGAAGTAACAAAAAAGTTTGCCATACCTGACCAGAAAAGTGATCAAAGGTGAACTCACAGGTGGCTCTGCCTGATTTCTGTGCAGCTGAGCACAGCACTGTGCACATGTACAAGTATAAGGTTGTCCAGGAAAGACAAAGCCATTACTGTTGTTACTGCAGGTGGTTATTTCATTAGGCTGGTAAAAAGCAAACAGAATTAACTTGCCATATGTACATTTATCAGTCTTCATGACGACCCTACAGAAACAAAGCCTGAAAAGGCCTATTTTGGAAAAAGAAATGTTCAGGTGGATTGTATGGTGGAAGATGTGCTTAATTCTGCTACCAAATGGCATAATGGCTTTGCATGAAAATGGAGAGGTAGGACACCTTGTGTCTCATTGACATATTGTTTGCTTAAGTTCCCTCAGAAAGGGCTGTAGGCTATGGATAATGAGCGCATTTGGCTAGTTGTGTGTGCTGCAGGAAAAGGCAGTCTAGAGCCTCTGGAAGAAATATGGGAAATGAAATTAACTCAGAATTATATAGGGCCTCACTTGTTGTAATGACTTAAGTAAATGATTATATCCTCAAAAACGCCCCTTAAAAAAACCCCGCTTTTGCAAACGTAAAACCAGGGAGGCACGGGATGGGGAGGAATGATGGAGAGTTTGTGAGAAGAGATCTGAGTAGTAGCTTTTTCAAACCATAAAATATCTTGCACTTCACAGACTTAAAACACATTTGAGTATATTGGAAGCACAACAGTATTTCTGTGCATGACCAACTCTACGGCACTGGAGAGAGCTTGCCTGTTCTGCCAATATTGTTAACCTCTGGGAAAAGAAAGTATCTAGGATATATGTCTGTATTTATGCACCCATGTAGCATTTTTTTTTATCTTTCAAAGCACTTTAAAATAATGTTGCAGTGTTACTATGGGGTAGATGAATATTTTTTTTAATTTACAGATAAATAGACCTTGGTTCTGAAAACTTAAGAAAAGCTTGCCTAACCCTGATGGTATTGCTGAAACAAATCTTTACTGTTTCTGCTTTTAGTTGTTCTTGAATAGGAAGTCTGTGGTTATAGAAAACCAGGCCAGAAAGGAACCATTTCCTAGATAGCTTTGTATATGTGGTAGTTTTGAACTTGAAGGTGGTGTGTTGTCCTGGAGAACGCAGAGTCATAGAATCGTTTAGGTTGGAGAAAACCTTTAGGATCATCAATTCCAGCTGTAAACCTAACACTGCCAAGTCCACCAAATGAATACATGTAGTATTAAAGCTTAAGTTTTATTGCTCTTCTAGCAGGAATAGCCAATTCTGTCTCACTTTGTTATTTCTTTCATGGAGTTGGAATAAGAAACTACTCACCTCCAGAGATTGTTTTATTTGGTGAACATGTTTCTCCTTAAGGTTAATAGACTTAAGGCTTGGTTTAAAAAAAAAAAAAAAAAAAAAAAAAGCATGTTGGGAACCTAGAGACTTTTTACTAGGATCAAATGGTCCTAATGCCATTATCCCTTGACTAGCCTTCAGAGTCAACTGCCATAAATAGGATTGCACAAAGAAAGGTTTGATTGTTGAGAAATCTGAGTTGCCCCCACCTTTTTTGAAAAGCCATCTATGAATACGGAATAAATTCTTTGTGAGTAAAAGAAGTGGAAGGAATGTTTTTAGCTTGAATAACTTAATTTGTCCATGTTACTGGATACGGTAGTAACATTGGCACATATACTACCATAGAGATGTCTACTTTTTTCCCCCCCCAAGGAAAGCCTGCATTGATGTGCCTGTATTTTGCACAAAGATTGCAAAGTATAGAGAACAGAAAACTAATGGCCATGGTTCTGATTTGTAATAGCAATTAAAATATTTGTTTTGTTTTGTTGCAACAGTATGTTATGTATCCTTAATATTTTTCTGCAGTCTTTCTCTTCTGCTTCTTACAAAAAAAACCCCTAAAGCATTTCATAACTGTGAATTTATTTCAAATTTGAATAATGAAAATTAAGATTTCATTTACTTCTGAACTATTTGATTACTCAAGTCTTGACTAATGTCTTCTCAGAAATCTTTACTAATATGTAGCTTTCCTCTTTATTGGTAGCTGTGTCTCAATCCCAGTTTAAACACAATCTTTTGCTTTTTGTGAGATTTTATTTTTCAAAATTCAATTTGAATTTCAAAATGTTGTTTCTCTAACTTTGTTAGAATGGACAGAATTAAATAACGTTGAATCTTTTTTTTTTTGTAACTTTACTGAAGAGAAGTTAAGAGAATGTGCACAGAAGCACTTCCATATACTTCTTTGTCCCTGTCCCACTTTTCCTTTTCCCCCCATTTCTGGCATGTTATAATAATACAATGGTGTAATCCCAACTTCAGGTACTGCACAGTCCACTTCAGGAGGACAAGTAGAATACAGAGCTCTGTCTGGAATTTGCTACATGGCATGGTATCATTTCGTTGGCCTTATCTGGACTAGTGAATTCATTCTTGCCTGTCAGCAAATGGTGATTGCTGGGGCAGTGGTTACTTGTTATTTCAACAGGTGAGTGCAGAATTGCCCCTTTTTGGGGATTTTCCAGCATTTGTTTTCAATCTTTTTCTAGGAAAAATAGTCTCAATTAGACTGCAATTTATGTCAATATCTGGAATCCAATTTACTATAAAATAATGTTGCTTGTTGCAAGATCTTGAGTAAGATTTTACAATGTGCGTGATATTAATGTGACTCACCCCTACTGCTGGAAATGCTGGGCCAAACTGAGCTTTGATACAAGCCGTCAGAGCTCTGTTGACTCTGGGGGAATTACCATTCAGAAGGCATAGGCTGCGTTTGACCCTTTTCCAGGAGACTGCATTAGCTCCCAATAAGAAGCAATATATTGTTCCTTGGTAATTTCTTGTATTCATGGGCAGTTTGACCTCTTTGTAAGTGTTCGTTCCTGCTCTGGGTTTCCATGTGTTCTGCCTGCATAACTGCATGGTCTAATACTTTTTTTTACATTCTGTGCAGATATTTTCAGTTAACTATAAATGCTTTAACACTGTTAAGTATTTAGAAATGTGCAAACAAACTTCTTTGAATTTTATGTGCCCAGAAATGTAAATGTGGAGGAAATGAGGAAAAGTAAAATGAAATTAAATTGGGTTTATGCACTCATTGCAGGGGAAGATTTAAATCTCACAATATGTTGTCGAGTTTTTTGACAATGAAGAGAGCATTTTCCCGGTAACATTTTTCCTCATAAGTGTTTTATGAGCTCTCTCATCCTCGGTGCTCTGTTCTTCTATGCCCAGTGATGACATTTTCTGATCTGTGAAAAACTCTGGCATTTTAAGGCATTTCTTTATTTTGTATTAGAGGAATCTTGTGATAACCTCAATTTGTTGAAAAGTTAACCCTTGTGGAAGGTGATGTGGGATTGAGGTGAGGAGCCTGGCTGGAGAGAGCCTGGGGCCCTTGGAGCACTGGTGGCAGCTGCCCAGGACCATATGGCTTGGGCAGCTGGGAAGGATGTCTTTGGGTTCTCCAAAACTTAGGAAGCAGGTTTCTGCTGATGGTCTCCAGAATGTATCCTTGGGTGTGTCAGTCACTGATCAAGAGGCTACTGCTGGAAGGTCTCCAAATGGTGTGTTCCCCACTGCCCAGCAGAGACACCAGCACAGGCTCTGCTTGCGGGACTGGCTCCATAAGGGTTTCCTGCAGCAGCCGACCGAGCCGTGCTGCTCCAGCCAAAGCAGCGAGTCTGGGAGATCTGGGAACAGCCAGTGGCCACCCCTGGTTTCAGCAATGTTTTATCATCCCATCCAAAAACCCAGGGCAGGACGAGGTTTAACACATGTATCAGGAGCCTGTCCCTGACAGGATTCTCTACACAACCGACAGCTGTGCCACTGAACTGGTGCTTAGGTAAGAGCAAAGAAAACCTAAACCATCGCTTTTTTAAAGGTTGAAATCTTTTTGAAAGAGTGACATAGTCTCACCTTTCTATTTTACATGCCGTAATAGGACCTGAAAAGGGAGGAACTCTCATTTCTGATGTCATCTCCTTTTTTCCTGCTGAAGCTCTGGAGCTCACATGGCTGTGCTGCTGTGGATAGTGAGCTGCTCTTCTCTTGTAAGCACATTGATGTACCTCAGCTTTAGCAGCTGAATGCTGAGGCACTGAAGGTTCATTTAAATTGGCTTGAGGAAGCACAGGAAAGTAAAGTAGTTCTGCTGAGTTCCTGGGAAGCAAAGTAGCTCTGCTGAGTTCCTGGGCTGTGTGCTGCAGCGCATTTTGGTGCAACACACCACATAAATCCCCAAGGCAAAGGCACTGTCCATATCTTGTTCATGCAGAGCAGGGAAGCACCTGTAGAAACTGCTGTGATGACATTTACTGCTCTGTTAGGGGCTTCCGCTTTCCAGCTATTTTTTACTGCTGCAGGAACTGGCTGCCAAGTACAGAAGGTTCCTGCTCCCAATTGTATTGGTATCATTTTGTACAACTACCATCAAGCTCTCCTCTTGCTTGCCAGGTGACCTGTACTGTGTCGAGAGAGTTGTGTTTGCAAGGGGAAACGCAACTTTTCTGTGGTGGTAGTCCCTTGTCCTGGCCTTTAGGCTGTCAGCACAGATCCGCAGAGATGCAGAGCAGTGTGGGAATGGGGAGAGGGTGGTTAGCTGCAGGAGCAGTCACACCAGCAAGGGCAAGGGTTATCTCAAGCTGTTCCAGCAATTCTGAGCTTGTCTGCTGTGTGTTTTTAATGTATTCCCTGGGGCAGCATCATAAGGCATGTCACAAGAGTTTGTTTATGGGATCTTACAGACAGGCTTTCTTCTTGGCCTGTAAGTGCTCCGAGGAAATGGCACAGCCTTTCCATGCGGAAATCTCCTTCTACAGCACACTCAGCAATGCGCTGCATGGCCAACAACCACAGCTGAATTGCAAAGGGGTGGCCGGGGGGGTCATTTTACCTGGATTAGAATTACAGGTTACGTATATTTGGCCTGTAATACCACGACTGAAAATGGATTTTGCCTTCTTTTATTTTAGATAAAATATGAATACACAAAATATTTTATTAATTTAATTAAAATAAATATAATTTTTTTGCTTAATGATTATATTTTACAACTTATGGAAAGGGTTCAGTCTTTTAAAAAACCTTCTTTGTTACAATTGCTGTTTACAATTGCTGAGGTTTATTCTCACTTTGATGTTCCTAGGTGTTATGTATGTATTTACCTTTGCAGGGTGATGAGCCTTTCCCCCTCTCTGGCAGTAAAGGAAGGCGATATGGTAACTCGGTCCATGTCACAGGCATCACTATCCCATCCATGTCTGAGCTTCTTCAGTAGCTCCAGTGCACATATGTCAGTGCACAGATTTGAAATTAAGGATTGGGGTTATCTACCTGACTAAGGTGTTCAGTACCACAACTTCCAAGAGAAGTGAAATACATCTCTCTCCCAGTAAGTCAAAAATGAAGGTTTATGGATGTGCACCAAAGTCACCGAGAGATGAACTAGAACCCACTTTTAATGGCTTCCTCTTCAAATATATCTGCAATATTTATGGACATCCTTTGCCCTACTTAGATACTTGACCTAAAAGAGCCACCAGCATGTGTGTAGTCAGACCTGTCCCATGTGGCTTTGAGATCAGGTAAAAGTGAGGTTGGAAGTACAGTCTGTGTGGTCTCTGTTAGTCTCATAATGTCTGTTTTATTACAAATCTTGTAATTTATTGTGTTTGTTTAAAAATTGAGATTCATATTTACTTGAGGAATAGAAGATTCATTCCTTAACACTTCTAAAGTATTTTATACTAAAGTTATTTTTAGGCAGTCTTTGAAATTGGTGCGGCACGAGTGAAGAAAACTGTAAGCATAGCTCTTAAGAGGACAGGATTTTAAAGAAATGAAGAAATACCCTTTTCCCCCATTCAAGCGTCTATGTCTGTTGGGTGTGTCAAGATTACTTCTTTTTCTTCTCACAAAAAATGTTTTTAGAATAAAAGCCAAGATGCGTGTGTGATCATTTCAATCAAGGAACTTAGTATTAAAAAAGATATTGAGTGTCACAGAACTCACAAGTAAATGAAGGCAATTGACAGTACTGAAGAAATAAAATTATTAAAAGATAATGTGGTATTGAATACAGGATTTTGGAACAGTAGTGTTGTATGTAAATCAAACAATCTCATGATAACATAAAATAGAAATACTAAAGAGGAAAAGCAAGCTGTGGCTCTACTCAATCTTATAACCAATCGGGCAGATTCCCAGTTTTCCCTGATACCTTGTGTGCATGCAGTGGAGTTCACGTGCACACAATCCACTGCATAATGATTGAATGCTTGTGCTAAAGTCACGTCAGGATTGCAGCCATATGATGTACAAAGGTGGGTGAAACTTCAGCCTTGAGAGCGATGGGAGTAGGTGGATGATTGGGCCAATCTTGAACTTGTTTACAGTCACAACCATCACCTGTTGCTGTGTTTAGCCTCTTTCCTATGTTTCCTACTCTGAACCAGAATTACAAGGAAAATCTGTTCTTTTTCTGATCTGTTTGGAGACAAAGCGAAATCCTTGTCAGACCCTGTTCTTGTGGTAATTCCTTTGCTAGGAAAAGAAGGTGTGGAAAAACATCCAAATGTGTAAAAATTTATCTAAACTAAGCTTCAAATTTTGACATTCCTGCTCATTATTTAAGCATGTTAAAAATATCAAAACCCTTCTTTATTTTTCTCTTTAGTAACAAGTACATTATTAACACAGGAATAAACTTTCTCCTTTCCGTGTTTCTTATCACTAGTTAACCTTTAATTGGCAGAAACTTAGTAATTTATATTCTGAGATCAAACTGACACTGTCGTATGTAAGGTAGTGTATGGGGGAGAAAGAAACGATGGCTCAATATGAATAGAATAATTCATCTACATTGTGATGCATGTGTCTAACACAGAAACCTGATGACTTTAAAAAAACCCCAAACTGCCTTATTCAGTATAAAATTCCACTATCCCCAGAGCTGTTCCCCTGGTTTTAAGACAAAAATAATAAGTGTAGCAACTGCTTTGCTGGAATTTCCTATTTCAAATAATGTGGTATATTCACATATTTAAATACAGCTTCTCCACTGCAAAGTTTTTGTGTTTTGAATGAACTGCAGTGATACCTTCAGGATTCTTGCAGAACTGTAATCCCTCTCTTGAATTTTAATCCTTGCTGAAGTGAGGCTTTAATAAAAATATATTTTTAGAGCTTCTTAGCCCAAACCAGTTACTCTCTCATTGGTGCCTTCTTATTTTTTAATTTCTTGTGGAAACTACTGATTTTTCAAGTTAACAGAGGTTTTTAAGAAATCACTTCTGAAAACAAGGCTTCTTATTTGTGATATTAGGTCTGATCTTTACTAAGCTACTTAGTCAAAAGGCTGCTGGTTCTGTTGCCTAACTAAATTTTTCAGGGTTGGGCCAGTTGCCTAAGAGTTACTTTACAGAAGGTCTAATTATTACTATTGATCAGTATGGAGTTTTTTAATCCTATGAAACATTTTTGAAGGTACTTAGAGTGTTAATTTAGTTGATTTTTTTTTTTTTTTTTACAGCACTTGAAAAGGGATGAGGGAGTGTCTTTAAATTTATTTCCTGAGGTTCATATAAATTCTTGTGAGCTGTGTCATTCTACTGTCTGTAAATGACTGACATTAAACTGACCTTTATAAAGGAAGCAAAAAAAACCCAACTTGTATTTAGGCCATTTTTTTTGTCTTTGCTTTTTGATTTTGGCAGAGACATTATTTCTCCAAAACAATACAGGTTAGTGTGTGCTAGAACTACAAGTTTTTTAGTTCAGATTATAATTCTAAACATACAGTATGATACTCCTTTTTTGTTGTATTCCATTTTAAAAGAAAGCCTGTTCTGCGAAAAAAAAAAAAAAAGCATTAATCATTTTAACAAAATTTAAAACCAAATTTGGCCAAATTGCAACTATAAAAGTAGATAGTGGCTCTCAGTTTTACATGTGAGAACTTGCAATTTTATTTTCTACTTTTAATTTTACCACTAAAGAAGAAATAGTGGATTCATTCCCTCAGACTAAAATCTTGCAGAACCAAGAGTGAAATAAAAGATTGCAGAGAATAAGAGAAGTGACAGAAACTGGAGAGATGTGTTCAAGGAATATTCTCAGATATTGTTCACTTCTCCTATTTTCCATCATAGTTTTTTTCCTAGGTATTTTTCCATTCCAGAAAACAGTAGTTGCTTAAGAATTAAACTAATCCAGAAGTTATAAATTTGGCTGCTTTTCTTGGGACTAAGGAACATTGAGATGAAGTCAGTAGAAAAACTGGAGTAGTTCAAGTAGAAAAGGAGAAAACAACTTAATTCTTAAAATTTCCAAATACTGAAAAGACACAATGCTTATCTTCTTAAATAAGTTTCTAAACCATTTTATAATTGTTTGTTTTTCTTTCTAGAAATAAAAATAACCCACCGCCTCACCCAGTCCTGTCTGCCATATCAGTTCTTTTTTGCTACCACCTAGGAACTGCTGCAAAAGGCTCATTTCTAATCACAATACTGAGAATACCAAGGATTGTTCTCTTGTACCTTTACAATATCCTAAACCAAAAGGTAGGTAAATACTTCTGTAACACTATAAAAATAGTAATTTAAAGATGAGATCATGGGAGGAAAAAAGTGAAAAATATATTTCTTGCTTAAAAATAGATTCTATTACATGGATTTTATATTTTATCTTGTTTTCTTCATTAGGAAAACTTTTTTTTTGCTCTCAACTCGATATCAAATCTTCCTTTTTATTCTCAACTCACATATTTTTAAAATCAGAAAATACCAATATTAAACCCACCTTTATTTAGTGTTTATATATAAAGGTTTTTATGAAGGATAAAGAGAAAAATAGAAAGAGAAAAGAGAATAGACTGCTCTATTAAAAGTTTTTGCATCATAATTATTTAAGAAGCAAAAATGAGAATACTATTGTTAGATTTAAGATCTGTTACAGAAAATACTTCATCTGCCTTGTAATACGATTTTATAGAAAGAATATATGAAATAAGAACTATTCCTGAGAGTTGTGTAGTATCCAAACCACATCTTTTAAGATCTATAAAACATAGAGCTGGGCTGTTTTGAATGTTTTTTGCCTCCTTTTTACCTTTCATGCATCTCCACATCTATTCTTTTCTGCCGGAAACACACCACCGTGGGTAATTCTGGCATTTTTGCAAGGAGGGAGGTCTGTTAGGAATGCACAGGACTGATTTTAGAAGAAGATTTAAGAAAAGGTTTTAAATGTAGGTCTTTTCCTCTAGTGTTTACCTTGGCCTTGAAGCATGTTATGTATAGTTACGACAGGGTATTTACATTGATCATACCTATGAAGCATGTGTTTAGTATAGGTTATGAATGCTTAAATAAAAACTCCTTGTAACAAAACACTTGAAAGTTGTGGTCTGGGTTTATGTTGCTTTCATATGAAAGTTTTGGTTGTAAAACTTGGTGAGTTGTGTTAACTAAGAACATTGCATAAAGACACTTGGTGGGATAACTTAAAATATTTTCTGCCTTGAGAGAAAGCAGGATAAGTGTACTTGGTTGTTACATGGTTTTGTAATCTGAATAACTGTAGATTTAATTAGCAAAGAAAGATTATTTGTGTCTGCAGCACTGTGCTACAGGCTCCTTTTTGGTCCAGTTCCCAAGCATTCAGTGACATGACCCATAGCTGTAACTGCTGCTAAAGAGGCTAGAGAGTGCTCTGGCCAGCTCATGTCCTCAGTCCTTGGAAGGATCTCCCCAAGAGTAACCTTGCTTCTTTGCACGGCAGAAAGGACAGGCTATGGCCCCTTTCAGTGAGGGCCAGAGTAGTGGTACTAAAGGATGGAGAAGTGATGCTGCATTCTTGTAGAGCTCACCCAGATTTCTCCACCCTTGCAAAAACTGTTGCTGTTTTCTATGAACAGAGAAAAACTCGGGGGTCTGGAAGCTTGCAGATAAATTTAAAGACATTTTCTACACAGCCATCTCCAAGCAGAATCAGAGAGGAGATTGTACTGGAAATCCCTTGCTCTAGGGTTTTAACAAACAGTACTTACTGAGATAATACAGTTTTAGTAAAATCATCTCTCCAGCAATACACAGCAAGAGTAAAGTATTCTCTGTCAGGAGTTTGCTTGTACAGTCGCCATTTTGAAGGAGTTATTCCTGGAATATTTTCATGAACCTTTCTGAAAAAAGTTCGGAGGTTTGTGGATTCTGCTTGAAAAATGGTAGTTGATGGGACTTGAGTTTTCTATAGTAACTGTAAGATCTCTGCTTTCCAAAACAAGATAAAAACGTTCTGACCTCTGGAAAAATAAGATTAAAAAGACCAAGTATCCCTGAACCGAATTTCCTTTTGTTGAGAAAAACAGCCACTTAAATTTGGAAGGCTACCATGGATACCAAGATGTCTTTTTCTTGTCTTGCATCATCTCTGTGATGAACTGTTCTGAGCTCATGATGTGATGGGGGTGTGGGGGCATGGAACAAATATTAAGGTTTACTGCTCAGTTTTTACTATGAAATTAATAGCTCAATGGTCTATGAACAACCTGTTCTAATATAAGATTTTTCTTCCTGTCCTGAAAGATGAATGTATGCTCTGAGTCAAAACATATGTATGTTCATATAAGCCCCATTCTTTTATTTTTGTTCATTAGGGTACTAGTCATTTCAGAACTGTGGAAGGTTTTTGATAATGAAGTTAAAAATCTGTCCTGTACTCCCTGTGAAGTGCTATAAGGATTACTGACTTGCCTGCCTGTTTTGCTCCCCAGGCAGCTGTTAGCTGACAAAGCTGCTCACAGCACTTATTTTCTTTTCCCAGAGAAGAATCTTCCATCCACAGGAAGAAAAAAAAATGCACAGTTCTTCAGTCATTAATGTTGAAAGGTCTGAATTAATAACAATTCCTAAAATCCTAATGGAAATAGCTGCTGCTTAAGTGAAAATTTTATCAGAAGAGTCAGTCCCCTGTAAAGCAAGTTCATTTCTAGAATGGTGGTTCTGTTTAAGGCTAATTATGTGTCCAGTAACCAATAATTTCATTTTATTGCAGAAGAATGCAAAGTGCCTGTTCAGCTGCTGTTTCTGCTGGGTTTGCTGCCAGGAAAGTTGCTTAAGATGCTTTAACCAGGTATGCTCTGCCATCTCTGTCCCTCAGCCTAGGCTGGATACTACGTGTGGGTGCCTGCCCCTTAGCATGGCTAAAAAGCCACAGCCAGAGCATGCAGGCCAAAGTTTTCTGCTGGCCACCTAAACTAAACGAACAAAAGAACCTCCAAGTGTAGGTGAAACTTGTTGCAAAGAACCAGGGAATTGACAAATGTGCAAGGTGCTAGATTTTAGAAAACTTGTTAATATTACTTGAGATAGTCAGCCCTTTCAGAGGGCTACTTGCTATTTCTGTAGGTAGGAAGACTTAACATTTTGTTGAGTTGTGCCAGACAGACTCCTGAAACACGGAGAGTCCAGGTAGGAGGAAGCAACGAAGAATTAGGAAACGTACCTGGAGATGTGACATTAAACTAGTCATAGTGTTTTCCACCTGAAAGTCCTGAATAAAGAAACTTGAATTCCTGGCTGATTGCCATTGTCAGTAGATCTGGGAATATGATCCATGATGTTAGCAGTCTTGTTTAAAAGGTGTTTTTATTGGAAATGGATGATTTCTGACATACAGCAGTTTTACAGATACTTGACACCTCTTTTTTCCTTCCTGATTCTTTTCTCCAAATGTGTTCCAGATTTATATATATAATTGTAAATAGTTAATTTTTGTCATTGTCATTGCCTCGTTTTTATCTCTGGGGTCTGTGATATTCTTAATGTAAAAGGGAGTCATATTTTCACATTGATTCCTCTCTCTCTGACTGCTGAGTTCTTTGTTCTCATTGCTGAGGGTAGTAGTGAAGTAAACAAGACAATTCTGATAAAGGGTCTGACTTCTTCTCTTAAGTAGATGCATAAATTAGGTTTAATCTTGGACAGTTATGAAGAGAAAGTTTTTAATTTAGTTCACCCTAGATTAAAACTTGTGCAGTGAAATCTCTGAATTTTCCAGGCTCACATTTTCTAGGTAGGTCTTATGGTCAGTGACTTGGTGAGGAATATCAGAGTTCATTTTGACTCCAGGCTTTCCATTTGTAGTCACCCTTTCCCCTTGGCTTGGCTTCCTGCCTTTCAGAGATGTCCAGCATCCTAGAGTTTACTTTCTCCAGCTGTTGTATGCTATGTGTTTGTTAAAAGAATTAATTACTGTAATGTTCTTCCTTTTGTTTCAGAAGGCTGTATTGTAGCTCTTGTTCCTTTAAAAGATTTCCTGTTTCCTAATCTATTGTTGGCAAATTTCTGTTTTTATATGAGTTGTGGTTTTTAATCTAATGATCCTAATAGAGTGTTTGCTTTTGGTTTGTTTTTTTAATATCTTTTTAGCGAAGGTGATGGTAGTCCACATGTTCCAAATCCAGGGCAATTTGGGCAACAGTTAGAGAAGAAAAAAAGCAAGAACAGGCCACAAGATTTTAATAGAACTTTTATCTGTATGAAGGTGTAACGTTGGTCTTGGGTTATTGCATCTCATAGAGTAGTTCATGGATCTAATTATTTATTTCCTTTTTTTCCCCCTATAACTAATCTGTTCAAGCCTATTTCTTAAAAAAATATATTTTGACTACAGTTGAAAATCTTAGTCTTTGATTCTGTAAAATCTGTGGCCAAATGTTAAAGAGAAAAAAAAAAAAAGGAGGGGAAAAAAGTCTGCAATTTAAAGCAGCTTTGACATATTGCTTGATTAACAGAAGTAGTGAACTCTTAAGAGCTCCTACTGAGATTGGTGAAACCTGCTGGGAACAACCTAGAAATTTCCCATAGATGTTGAACATGGACTTGAGAGTAGGACTTGGGAGGGAGGGGTTAAAGAATTGCTTGTACCTGTGTTTCTAACATTTTCAAAGTATTCTTTAAGTTTAGATTTTGATTTTTTGTACCTAAAATGTGGAACAGCTGTTGTAAAAGTTGGTCCAAAGATCATTGTGTACATTAGCATTCCTTACTATTTACAATTCCTTTGCTTTTTATTTCAGTATTACTTTCACTATAGTGAAAAGCATATAATTACCTGAAACTCCAAAAATAAGATCCAATCACTTCTGCACTATTTTCTTCAACCTGTTGTTATGCTGCTTAGGTAACTTAAATTCTTTCTGTTCCGCCATTCACAAGTTTAATCAGGATTAAACAGAGTACTTTGTTTTCCCTCTGAGAACTTGCAGATGAGAAACAGGTGCTGGAGGAAGTAACCTTGGTGATAGAATGCAAGCTTCTTTCTTCCCATGCAGAATCAACCAAGTGCTCTATTATGCTATCAAAGAGTACTTTTTGGGCTGGAGTACCATCCTGCATGTGGAATTTAATACTGACTTTAATAGTTGCATGCTTCCCTGAAGTGACTCATTCTCTGCAAGCTCAGTTAAGTTTTGTTGAGCTCTCCTGGAAGTTAACTGGAACAGGCCACGAAGTTACCCTGTCATCTTGCCATCATGACACAGTGCTGTGCTAGGTGCTGGCAATTGTCACATTTGCAGGGGTGGTTGTTGGAGGAGAGGTAATGTAAGCCCAGTGTCCTGGGCAGATTGCAATACGGACAATTGCATTCTGCCTTCCTAAATTTCTCTTGGATTTGCAACTGGATCCTGTGCTAAACTGTGGTGTAGTGTTGCTATGTGCTGTTAAACAGTTCACTCCTTAAGCTGTTCCACTTCAGTCATGGGCAAAGTGATTCATGTGTGTGTATAATCCATTAGTAACAATTGTAAAGCACTCTGGGTTCTGTGGCTGAAAAGTGCTTTCTGAATATAAAGTCATTATCCTTACTTGACAGTTCTGTTTGCCAACACTTGTCAGAATTACCACAGATTTTTCATCTGGCTCTGATGGTTTCAGTATGTTCCAGATAAACATATCCAATCATCTCAAGTAAAACCTAGGAGGGTGAAATTTTTCTTCTGTAAAAAGAGAAATTTTTCTTCTGTTTTTTAATGTGGTTTGGGAATCACAAGGTCTGTGTCTCTCTTGCTTTCTTAAGTTGTAGTGGCAGTCTTAACTTTAGATACATCAAAGTCCTCACATGTTCTCCCTTTACAGCCTTGTTGCAGTGACTTTTTTTTAACACAATACAACTGGATAGTTCTGCTTTTGTGTGTCTCCTTTGGGTCCATCTGCAGCCAGTTGGCAAAGTGACCCCTCCAAAGTGCAGTGCCTGGATTTCTAAAGGGGTTGCTGAGCAGGGTGTGGTTTCTCTGTGTTCATCAGCCTGTTTGCTGCAGTGAAGCCTTCTGGGCTGTCACTGAATGTCAGTGAGTTCAGCAGTGTGTGAGCGCCATTTCCCAGGACAGAGACCCTTCCCTGAGACTGAAAGCCAGCAACTGTCTAGTGTAATAAACCAGAAGCAAGTCTGTCTAATGGCTGTATATCCATGGCAGTTGGTTGTCTCTTAAACTTTGGATGGAAACCTATCAGGAGGTTTCAGTTAAATGCCTTGTGGAGAATTCACCTAGATAAAACCAAAATTCATGCATGCTGTTGTAAAGCACAGCTCTCCTCTGCATGTCAAACACATTGTGCCTCACTCCATCAAGTGCTTCTTTTTCCTCCCAAAAACAATACTGCATTTTAATTTTACTGGCAAAATTGCTTCTAGATATAGAGCTAATTTCAATCCTCTTGAAAATACAAGGATAAAATGTTCCTCTTCAGTGAAATCATATTTTAAATATGTTTATTTTCCTTCTACAGACTTAATGTATGTAATAATAGGAAACAAAATTCTTTAGGTCTTTACTTCTTCTGTAGGATGAACCAGGTAGGGAATAGAGTTGAACAAAGCTAACTAATTCTTGTTTTGATACCTTTCTCTTCTTCCCTATCCCACTAAGAAGAAATAAAAGGATAAAAAGAGAGAGAGAGAAAATAAAAGGCAATTAAGGAAGTGACTGGTAATTCAGTGCTTTTAAGCAGAGAAATTTATGAACAGCTCTCTGGAAATCTTCAGTTTGATTTATTTCAGAAATCCCAAACAAGAACATTTTCTCACTACGTGCAGAAGCCACGGAAAGCAACCCCAGTAATGATATAATCATGATGCAAGGGGCACATAAAGCAAGATCCTTTTGATCCAACCCTGTCATTGAAAAGGAGCCCACATATAACAATGTGGTGCAGCAGGAAAGGACACCCAACAACCCTCTGAGGAGAAAGTTGTGTTGGTCCTACCCACTGGATGACAGCCATGGAGGGAGTAGATGACACAGAGAGTAGAAAGCAAGGAAAGTTGGAAATTTTCTCCAGTAAATCCAGACTGCAAATATAAGGTGGAATGGAAATAAATGAAAGTTGTACTTTTTGGACTGCTTGGGAAAATTCAGAAGGTTATTGAAGGTTCCTTACAGATGGTAATTAGCCTAGGAACAAAAAATAACCATTTCTGTGTTAGCGATGTGCTTATTGATTAAAAGTGGAGGAGGAGAATATTCTCCATGTGTTTGTCAGCCACAGGACAATAGCCTTTATTTAACAAAGCTGCAGGAAGCACAGAGTCAGTCCTGGAAGGTACGAGATGAAACACTTGCACTGGAAAGAGGGGGATAAATGCCATTGTACAAGTTGCTGGTTATGTGCTCAGTCTTATCTCACTGGAGGGACTGGAATATCCTGTGACAAATGAAGGGTAAGAGCAAGCCCGTTAGCCATCTATGAGACAGCAGGGAGGGATAAAAGCCCGACAAGATCAGCAGAAAAATGAGTAGATGTAAATTGTTCATGAATAAATGTTGTCTGGAAGTTGGAAGAAGGTTCCTAAGGACCGGAGGGACAACTGTCTGGAATAGCTCCAAATGTAAGGCCTGGGACAGGGGAAGTCCTAAGTGATTCAAAGAGGGAGTTTTCCACTTAAGAGAAGATTTGTATAATGTGCTAATCTGAAATAGGCAGGGACTAGAGTGGCTGAAAGTCCCTTCCAGTCTCGTATGTCCTCATCTCTTCAGTAGGGCCTCACAAGGCCTGCCTTGCTCTCATTTCCCAGCACTGTCTGAAAGTCATGATACAGCTTTCTCGCCAGACCACTAAATGCTGCAGAGCAGACACAGTCGTTGCCTCTTGCTTCCACTGGATTTTGCTTCCTGAGGGGCTTCCACTGGCAGCAGTGACATTTGCAGGCTAAGACACTTTAAGGTCCAGCCTGAGCCGCACCGCACTGCACTAAGGGTAGCTAACCAGGGCAGCCCCCAAGAGAGTTGGCAGCAACAAGATCAGATCAGGCTGAAAATACCAGCAGAGCAGAAAAAGCTGAACTGGGATGAGAGACCAGCATGTCTCCTTCTTCTTTTTAAAGAAGATTCTGTTGCTATGGCAATTCTCTCTTCCCCAAGCTCATTTTATGAAAGCAAGCCCTAGAATGGAGGACTGAATTCAGCTGTTACACAAAGTAGCAATTATTCTCAACAATTGGGGAACTTACAGCCTGGATCTGAGCCACAGCGCCTTTCTCATGAAACTACCAGGTCACTTTTTCCAAGACCTTTGACATTCTATGTTGTGAGGCACAGAAGGATATATTCTTTAAATAGTTTTTTTTTTTGCATACTGTGGTATTTGGAAATATGTAAACATTCCCATTCCCTATTTATTCATTCTGACACTGAGAAATCAGTGTCTAGTTCCCAGGCCCCAAGCCAGAAGAGACTTGTGTTCTTCAGAGAGGTGGCAATATGAGATCAACTTGCTGGTGCAAGGATAAAGGCTGTTCCTGACCCACTGTCTCCCGTGCTTTCTGACCAACCCTATGCCATCGATGCAATCATTACTTGCTTGTCATCAGAGCTGAGACTACCATTGTAAAAGATCAATTCACTAAGCAAGATAAAAATATAAGAGCTATAATATGTACATAAGGATCAGACTGAGTCTCTTTCTAGATCTAGTATCCCATCTTCAGCAGTGACTGTGAGTAAATGCTAAGGTAGAACAAAAGGATATTTCCCTGTCTCTGTGCTGTTTCTGAATTTGTTTTCAGCCTAGGGACTTCTTGAGCTGAGTGTGTTCTCTGTGTGCTTAATAACTCGCAGCTGATTCCTTTTCCCTGAAATTCCCCATCTCCATTGAGTTCATGTGAACTTTTAGCAGCTAAAGCATCCTTTGTCCAGCAGTTCGCAGTTTACAGATTTATAGGGAGAAGAAATACCATCTGTTTTCAAATTTGGCTCCCACTGCTTCATACTATCCTGCCCCTGCCTGGTCTTTGTTCTGGAAGGAACAGCGAGCCATCTAACCCTACACAGCCTCTCTGCACTTCTCGTGAGTCAGTAGCCCTCTTGCTGCATCCTCCTTCAGTCATCTCTTTTCCAGACAGAAGAGCCTGGCGCTCCCCAGACAGAAGACATTCCATACCTTTTGGATCATTCCTGCTGCCCTTCTCTCAAACATTTTCGAGTCCACTAAAGCTTTTGTGCATAGAAAAAGAATGTATTCTGTAGAAAAACATATTTAAATAAACTGTGTGTAAATGTTAGCAGGTTCTTAACTGAGAATGGTCTACCATCTTAGCCTTCACAACTATCTTTAATTTGGAAGGCTTTGGATTATTGCACATATCCTGCAATTTCAAACTTAATGGGATATCTAAGCTTTTTAGTCCAAAGTCCAAACGATTTGCAAATATAGGTAACAGCTTGTGTGTGTTAGGTGTTCCTTGATGAGTAAGGATGAGAAATCACTTGAGCTCATTTCTGTGCAATGCTGAGTTTCATGGAAGCATACATTAGCTTAAATGTTTGATGTGTTTTGTCAGTGAGAACGTGTAGATTTCTATGTGGCTGGATGGGATCAGGGCATGGGGTCTGTATGAGAAACTTGAGAATTGTGAGGCAAAAGATTCTAGACTGAACAAGAAACCCTCCAAATTTTTTTTTTCTCAGAAATGTATTTTTTGCTAAAAGGTAGAGATCACTTGGCTAAGTCTTCCAATTCTACTGGTAATATTCCTGCTTCACATATGTCTGACTAGTTTTGTAGCCTTCAGCAGTTCATTAATTTCTGTCTCTCTCTTGTTCCTTCTATAATGTTAGATTATTACCTGGCTGCCTTTGTTTCTTGAGTATTATCATTAGGTAACGCTTACATGATTTGTTTAAGTTATAACTGCTATAAATGTCATTTTTTATCAGCTGGTTTGTAACACAACAAATCCCTGTGCAGGTAGTGTACTATCTCCAGTGTTATTTTCAGTCTTTCCGAGATAACCGTTCTAGTTAATAAATATCAAAAATTCTTTTCATTGCACATTCTTTGAATACCAAAGTGGCTACTTCAAGAGTACAAACAAATGGGTATTTATTTTAAGTTTGGAAACAATGTTTGTACAAGCACACGTGCATTTTCAACATTCTTTTTAATTTTTAAAACACATTTTTTGCAATTTATACTGAATACAGAGTCTCTGTTTAATTTATTGGCAAAATTTATACTGACCTCACCAGGTCAGGATCTACTCTGTGAATTTAGTTCTTAAGGGACAAAAACAAACTTAGAAAACACTTTTCCACTTTGTGTCTCTGTTCCCTGTCTGTTTAATGGGAATGATGAAACAGACTTAACTCACAGCACGTTATAAAGAGAAATCTGTCCATGTCTGAAACACGCAGTGACAGCTAGAGACGGAAGACAGAGGGAGCCTGATGTGAGGCCATCTACCCTCTGCCTGTGCCCTGGGCCAGCAGGGCTGGCACTGGCAGCTCTCCTGCGGCTGCAGCCTGGGATGTTCCGGTGTGACCGCATCCTGCCGGGAAGGGAACAGCGTCAGGATAAATGAAAGTTAGCACAGAAGGCATTTATCCTGTTTAGAAATGAAGTGAACTTGCTTGTTTAAACATATTTTTTTGCAGATACTCTTTGAGTTTCTGCAGAGTTTACTGGAATCTCTGATTTTTCATAGAGTAGGCAATAAATCCATGGTCTTTATTTATACTTTTTCCATCTCTGGATGTATTTGCTAATATGTAAGTACAATATTTACAGAATGTCACTGTTTTTTTCTTTACTGTCAGAGGAAAAATAACTATTTTTCATATAAATAATATCCACAATAAAGAGACAAAAAGCCTTTGCATTTAATCAATCTTCTTTCTTTCTTTTATTTTCTCTTTCTTTCTTTCTTTCTTTCGTTCTTGACAATGTCATTCTAGCTTTGCTGCACTACACTATGCTACAGAAGTCGCTCAGGGGTAAAACTGGACTCTACAGAAGTAAATTTTCTTTGCTTCAGATATCTGAAATTATTTTATATTTTGAATTGTAAGTAAGAAAAAACAGATTTTTGAACAGGAAGTGCCTTCAGTAGGCCAGTATAATTCACTTTCAGCAAACTCCTTATGGGCTGTTTTTTTCCACTTCCAGGTGAAGCAGAAAGCAATGTAAGCACCACGTACATGTTTGGGTTTATAAATTCCTTCAGAACAGTAATCCCTTGCACACTGTGGTTCTTACTGACCATACCAGATGTGACTAAAGTTTTTGTGGCATAATCTGCCTTCTAGTATTTTGAGTAAAGGGAAACTGCTCATAAGAATTGCTGGTAAACTCCAGAAATGTTTCAAGTATCGTAAGCGCTGCTTTTCTTAGCTGATATTTTGGACATAGTTTCAAAACCTTGTTGAGGAGTTCCATAAATGGGATGTCCATGTCAATTTATGCATATAAATATGCAAAAAAAACCCCACAAATCCATGAAGGTAAATATTCTATCCTCCCCTCCTGTCCAGGCAAGTTTCCACAAAGGGATATAATGTAAAATTCTCAATACATTGAAAAACTGGGAGTGCCCCAATTATCTGTTGTTTGGAGTGGGGTGGGGCATGTGACCTTACAGTCACTGATCTAGTCCAGGATCCTTCATGAAAAGGTTTATTTTATGGCTATGACCATAAGCTTGAATTTCACTGGTATCTATTGAAAGGGCCACGTGTAAAAAGCTTTTTAACCATCAACATTTAATGACCCAGTAAATACAACTTCATTGTTCCATTTACATAGTTTGCCAGCAGTGTTGGAGATAGATAGCTAGTAAGTTTGGATAGTGTGACTCCAGGTGTTTTCTGGTAATTGTGTCATATTCATTCACAAAAATTGGGGTAGAGAACTTTGGTGTTTTAAAATAAACTGGATAAATGTGGCTTCGGAAATTTATTTAGTCACTATTGTAACATTTGCTAATGGTGAAAATTATGTAGAAAAACTCTTTTAATTTAGAAGTATAGTTATTACAATAATTGGAAATAAATATTGCCATATTATGCAAAACAGCTCTTTGTATTCATAAAGTCAGTATTTCCAAATAGAGTTTAAGGCTTTGCATTTTGCTGAAGTAAAATCTAGATTATGAGTCTTTCCTCTCTCACTGCATTATTATCTTATGTCATTTCAGCATGCATACACAACTACAGCCATAAACGGGACAAATTTTTGTACATCAGCAAAGGATGCTGTCTGTATTTTGGCAAGGAACTCTGCTAAACTTGCATCCATTAGTTGTTTTGGAGATTTTCTCCTATTTTTAGGAAAGGTAAGAGTAAATAAAAATAACTGTTCTGTAGAAATGAAGTGAAAAATCAGGTTTGATTATCTTTCATATACCTAAAGTAAATAAAGTTTATCTTTGTTAAATTCAGTGTTGTTAATGCTATAAAATAAGTTTGGGAGAGAAGAATATTTGAGGAATTTAACTTTACAGAGTTATTTAGTTGTATTATAGCAGCACCCTTGGTGCCACTCTGGCAGTTCCAATTGCAACAAGTCTTTGGTAAACACATGGCAAATGGTTTCCCCTGCCCTATGGAATTTGCACATGGAATTGAACACAAAGTGTCACAACTACGTGATGCAGGAAACTGCTTAGCTATCTCCCAGATGAGATGAGCTCTTAAAATACTGGCTGTAATGTATTTGCCTCAGGGTTTAGGGGGATCAGTTTTTTTATGAGAAACATTTCTACATGATTAATGAGGCTGCACTGCTCTCTCGCTGCCCTTTACAGGTGTTTGTTGTATGCTTTACTGTTTTTGGAGGATTGATGGCATTTAACTACCACCGGGAGTTGCAAGCTTGGGTAGTTCCTTTGTTGCTGGTTGGATTTTTTGCCTACCTGATGTCCCACAGCTTTCTGTCTGTGTTTGAAGTCACAGCAGATGCCATGTTCCTTTGCTTTGCTATTGATATGGAAACAAATGACGGAACTGCAGAGAAGCCATACTTTGTGGATCAGGAGCTGCTGGTAAACCCCACTGATTACAGCAGAGATACTTGAGACATTCTAAGCTTTTCAGCACTTCTTCTCTCCCCAAGACCTAGTAATCTGAACCCACAACCCATGCTATTTCCTTTCTAACACCTTAGAACAGGATGGACTCAGGAATACAAGTACATTAAGTTATAAACTGAAGTAATGGCTCCCTCTGACTCTTGTGTGCTAGCTACGACCTGCTGCCTTCTTTTAGGTCATATTCTGTAAGTAATGGCTAACTATTTAGGCCTAATTAGATATATTGTTGGTACTTAAAAAATAGAAATAAATAGATGAGCCAGGTGCAGAAATTGATCCGTGGGGTGCCCTAAGACTAATGACTATATTTCTTGTGACTCACTGTACAGTGATGAGGAAAAAAAAAAAAAAAACAAGTCAGAGATCCATTCCACATCCTACAGATGCTGTAGTTCTGAACAAACTTCATGCAAATCCGAGTTGCTCTCCTTCATACCTTCACAGATTCTTTTGCCAAAACACTGTCTTCTGTCTCTTGATGAACCTCTTCTGCCTCTGGACAGGTTGTTCTGTGTCTTTACCCTTGTAATTACTGTATTGTATTACCTTCAGTACTTAGCTAATAGTGATGTAGTGCTGTAACTGAAGCATTTGAACATATATGTGCCATCCCTTTCTAAATAAGATAGTATCTGAAGATGCAGATATTTGTTTCCTTTTGTGCTATTTTTGACACTTCTGTCTTTTCCTTCACAAACCATGCAACAGAGAAAATCTCAGTGATCCATGAAAATGAATACCCAGCAGCCAGAGTAGCTCATATGATGCAAATGTTCTGGATGGATTTCTTCAGGACAGTGTCAGAAGAACTGGTTTTGGGTTTTGGTTTTTATTTATTTTTTCAATGCTGCTTTTAGTTTCTGTAATATTCATAGAATTTTGTTGAGAACCACAACAAACAACAAAACAATGAAAAGGCAGCCTAAAGATAGGCTTAACCCTTTGTACAGAAGAAAGCAGATATATATTCTTTGGCTTTGATTCAGAATAGTACTTAAGCCCATCGCCTGGATAGGAATATGAAACCGAATGGAAAACTTTGAAGCCTTGACCTCTGTTCTTCCCTCTCTGTTTTGCCAAATGCTAAAATACTTCTTAAGCCAATTTTCCTTCATGAAGCAGAGGCTTTCCTTTCTCCACTTCCAAACTTTGTGGTAGTTTCTCTTTAACTCTGGTCTTAATTCTGTGTAATTAGCCATGCCCTAGAGCTGTGGGTGAAGGAGGATTTCTCACAGGGACAAGGAGTCTTCCAAGCAGGACAGGCTCTGTACCCTTGTATGGAAAAACCGTGGGCAGCACATCCAAACTCCTCCTCATTGTATGATCAAGAGTAAGTTTGCTCACACAGACAAGAATTTGGAGTTTCCCAACACATGAAGGCATTTGACTTGCCTGTGTTACAATCAGGTTACAAATGTCCTGGGGGTGGAAGAGAGGCTTTGTGGCCCTCAGGACAATGTGCAGCAGTGGGCAGAGAGCCGTGGGAGGGATTTCATACAGTCAGAGTCCTCATTCCTGCAGTAGGAGATAGAACAGAAATTCTTGATTCATCCTTCTCAGTTGCATTCATCACTTTTGCTGCCTCTGGAGTCCCTCCCGGTATCACTCCGTGTCATCCAGCCAGGAACCAGCTCCAGTTTCTTAGCCCTGGGCTAATTATCTTCCTCTACCAGGTATTTTTATTTGCATAATTGTTTCCTTTCACAAATGATCTCACCCTGGTTTTTGCTTGTAGACCTTTGTGAGTCAGAGTAACAAGTTAACAGAAGGGCAAAACCACAGAAGCACAAGACCATTCCAGGATAATGAAGATGGGACAGAGCTCCAACCTATGGTGAGACAGGAGCATGGGTTGTGTATTTATCTGCCAGCTAATGTGTTTGCCTTTGTGTTCCTAGAAGAAGGGATGGAGGTTATCACGTATCTCCTGATGTCTCACAGAAACCAATAGGCTGTACCCAGTATCCTGGTTTTTCTTCTATTGCTTTCCCTCCTCAGGAAACCCTCTGCTAGTGCAAAATGGATGGGTCAAATATTTCTTCTCTCCTTTCTTCACATCCCACATTTTGCCCAGCAGAGGAAGAGAAAGTTTGGCCTGTGGCAAGGGGATGGGGGATAAATGCTATTCAGATAGTCCTTCACATGCCTGCTGTAGCAAAGTCAGAAGAGTGGTAGGCTGCTTAATTTCATGCCCGAACTGCTGAAGTTCCAGACCTCTAAGATCGGAGTTTAGAAGCCTTTCCTCTTCCCCCCACCTCTTTTCCCTTTTCCCTTCTTCTTTTTCTCTCTCCTCTCCTCTCCTCTCCTCTCCTCTCC
>VZTA01000987.1:71350-99036 GCA_013398855.1 Mohoua ochrocephala
TCCCTTCTCCTCTTTTCCCTTTCTCTCCTCTCCTCTCCTCTCCTCTCCTCTCCTCTCCTCTCCTTCTTATCAGTATATATATTTGTTTACTCTATTTTATGATGGGGTAACAAAGCTGAGGTGCCAGAAGGGAGTGTTTCCCCACACCCAGGCTTGGGAAAGTCCTCAGGGTCAACACTCACTCACTGACATCTGAAAAAATACTGCAAATTGCCCAACCTGAGAAGCTGCCCCAGCAAGTTCAGAATCAGGACTGATTTTCCCCAAGCATTGTGGGGGCCAGGCTAGGGCTGCTAGAGAAAGATTCTGCAAGAACAGCTCCTCTGGCACCCACACTTGCTGGGCACTACTACACGTCCTCTGCTGTCACACTACTTACACAAGTGTAACGGATGTCAGTGATTTTTCTTGATCTGCTTTTAAAAGGTACCAGGCTCTAGCAAGCTCTCACATAATCCTGTGGGCATTCTGCTACAGGCAGAGCACTCCTCCAGTTTATTACTACAGTGAGGGATAGTTGTACTACATTTTTTCATTGTTTGGGTCTGTTATTGCATTCTTCAGTAATTTTTTGCCAAGCACAGAAACCAGAGGCTGGGTGGGTGTCATTCCCTGCAAGAAGATTGTGGATTTGAGATACAAAAGAACCTTAATTGTTTTCCCAGTTTACTCTTACGACATTTAAATGCAGAAACAGAGCGAGTGCTACGCATTATTTGACTCTGTTTTTCTCTCTTTGTAGACTTGAATGTGAAGTATACCAGGAAGTGTGGAAGCAGAGCAGCAATAGCAAAAACGGTCATAGAAGTAAAGGTTACCAATACCCCAGGACAAAGTATTAGTTCTCTACATCTGTTGTATCTTCTGCACTGGTAAAATGACACACAGTCTGTTTGTATGAATAAAATATTTTGTGTGTCATCACATCTGATTTTTATTACTACACTTGTTATGATGGTCTGAAAGTTGTTAATAAACTCACTCTTTGTAAATTTCTATGTTGTCAGACTAAAATTCGTAAGTCAAAAAGTCATGGAGCTGTTCTTTTGGTGTGTCCACTAACGTGATTTTTTCAGGCTTCTCTGGGAATGCTGTGTCAGTCATCCCTAGATCAGTAAATGCAGGAACATTTGTAGAGGAGGCGCTCTGAGATGACTGTGTCCTGATTTATTCTGCATATCTGAACAGCCAATTAAGGAACAGACTGAGCTCACTGATGGAAATTACCCTTGATAGAAATTCTCTGTAGTCAAGATAATTAGCAGTTATGAGGTAGGTGTTTTTCTTTTAATTATACTCTTTTGGGAATAGTTTTTACAAGTTCGTATCATAAACTGTCCAGCTCCTCTCCAAAAGGCAGATGAGGAATAGTCCTTCCTTCTGCAATTGAAAGGATGAAGCAGAAAAATTTGTATCTGGATTTAGAGCTTGACAAAGTAGCAGATGACAGAGATAGAAGAACAGGACAGACATTATATAAAAGGATGTTATAAATAATGCTTTATAGAAATGTTAGCCGTAACATGGGTGTGAAATACATAATGGAGGAACATAGCAACGGTCAGGGGTCTAGTCAGAAGAGGAACGGAAGTGTAGACATTTTAAAAAAACTAACTTGCTAACAGTCTGCCAGCATTTTCTTGTGAGCAATTTTAAAGCTTGTTTAAACTTTGTACCTGGATCCTGATTGTAATACACATTGGGGGCTCCACCTTGTTATGCGTATGGAGTTTTAGATTTTACTTGGTGGCACATTTTATTCTCTTTGTTCAAAAGCTCCTTTAAATTTTGTTTGAGGAGAGGTTTGAGGTGGGAAAATTATGCCAACCGAGGATTTCGGTAAATTATCAATACAGGACGTGAGACATCACTGCAGGTAAGTGACTCAGAACTGTCTTGATGAATATATTGATAAACCCTTGATTAGTCACAGCTTGGAAATGACGTACAGAAAAGCTCATTGATGGCCTGAATAAGAAATCTGTTTCATTTAAATACTGTATCTGGTCTCCTGCTGTTGAAAGGAGACTAGTTATCTGCTAGGGAATGCTAAGAAATACTTGCTTTTCATCCATCATTTAATTAACTTCAGTCTAGTTTAATATGAGCCATTTCAAGCAGTTGTGGAATATAGGATAAATGATGAAAAAGGGAAAGAAGTAGATTAATTACTTTCTGCCTGGCAGGTGAAGCTGATAATGTACTGGCTGTGACTCACCACCTCTCCTTATTTGAATCTGTACCCTTGGATACTTCTGGTGCTCGGCTTGTGGATGCTGTGGGAACTTCCGAAAAGTCCTGAATAAGCAGTAGCTCTCTAACCCTGAGGAAGCGTGCAGATACGGTACTTACAAAGGGGCAAAACATTTCCTCTGCCATGGGTTTGCCAAGATTGCTTCCGAGCAGCAGTGTCTTCACAATGTAAACATGATATTTACCACTTGACAAAGCCTAAGAGGTTTGCTTTGAAGTTAAAAACCCCCCAGTTCTTATTACACATTCGGGGGGGTTTTCCTGTTTGTATTTGATATTCACACTGCATGTTTTGGCCTTTGACTCAGGAACTTGGTGGAAAAAAGGGAGGGAAATTTTTATCTAAGCATGTCCTTGTTTTTAGACAATCCCAAGATGACCTTCAGAAGTCCCTTCCAATCTCAACAACTCTATGATTCTGCTCATTGCAATTATGATGCAGTGTCATTGCCTTCACTGCAGCTCCAGACTGGAGAAAGGACTCTTACAGACACTTCCTACAAATTCCGGGTTAACTTTTAAAGAAGGAAGGCACTGAAAAATACTGGTTAAGCTGCATTTGAGTGTTTTCTGTTTAAGCAATGCTGTTTTGTCATTAGTCCAGAAATGACATTATAAAATAAGTTTTGAGAACTGTGTGTATTTTTACAGAAGACTTCCAAATACATAGCTTTCCATTAAATTTGTACAGAAAGCATACCCTTGTAGCTTTCAGTTACAACTCAAGACCTCGCAGTCTTACATACATTGCACTAGCAATTGTGTCAACAACCCCCAGCTGCAGCATTCCTGTGTGGCAGGAATCCTCACCTGAGTTAGAGGGATAAGGCACTCCTACAGAAGCTGATGCTATTTAGTGCTTGTTTCTCAGTGCTGCCTTCCCCAGTAGAGTACTGTAGTCAGGTAGCTGTAAAGGAGGCTGTCTGTAGGCACAGCTCCTGGGAATACAGTTCCTGCTGATTCTGAGCGTGGGCTAAGCCACTTCCAGTATTTGAGGTCTGTCCTGCAATGCAGCCCAGTAAGTGTGGACTTGTCTTTCCTGCAGCTGTGGAAGATTAGATTCAGCAGAATGAAAGGTACTGTTATAACAATGTTCCTTAAAAATAGGAGATAGGGACTACTGGTGTCTGTTTACCAGAAAATGGCTAATTATTGCAGCCTATTGTTTTAAGCAAGGCAGCTTGATTTTGGTTTTGCTTGGTGTCTACTTCAAACTCTCAATTCAGTTACGATTTCACTGGGTACGTCTGTGGATGAAAGAAAACATGCATACTGACAACAGTTTGTGTGTTGTTTGTTTCTTCTCTTCAAGTACATAATAAGGGTGTGCAAGTAGCTCAAAGCCTAAGTTTGGATTCAGAAGGAGCAGGAGGGAGGCCATGGTCAGGCTTTCAAAAAGAGATTGCTTTCACCCAAACTAAAAACAACAAAGCTTTTGCTGTTGATTGTAGAACTGCTTTTCAGCATTCAATACAACAATTCTAAATAGTTAAATACTATTATTTTGAAGGGGGAGAAATAGTGTCACTCAGGAAGAGCAGGTCTTAACGGATGTGTTGCTAATAATTCCCTTGCCTCAGATGCAGGGCTTGGACCAGTGACCTCTAGAGAGCCTTTCTAATTTAAATTCTGTGAAATAAATAAGCTTAAGACTTACACAACAAATAGGTCAGTTGAAAGTCAGATCACCACATCACATTCAAAGATGATAGAAACTAATGGACACACACAAACAATTTCCAGTCTGGAAGGGAAGATCCTTCATAAACCCAGAACTTGCAAATGTAAAACATTTCATATGTGAATGTAGTAAGTTTAAACTGCAGTGAACACTTTTAAGATAACCTTGAATTATTTTACAGAAGTCAGAAACTGCAACATTGGCCCCCATCGGCTCTTTTTTCTCCTTTTAAGAACAGTGCAGGTACATTAGTGTAGCTTCTCTGCACTCCGTGGTGAGGAAGAAAGCATCCTCCATTTAGGAATAAAGCTCTGCTATCAACAACTGAGTAACTGGGATTGCAGACCAGCAGGCACAAAGACTGGGTGTCTCTTTACATAATCTAAAGCAAGGGTGGTTTGAGTTCTCCAAGGGATGGTATAAAGGCAACAGGCTGAAGCAGAGGCAGCAATAAATATGTGATCCTTGTTTGCCTTGAGAAAACAGCAGGGATTTAGTGAGCAGCTAAGGATCTCTGGTCATAACCTCAGAGTCACGAAGAGGGGAAGTGAACCTGGCTGTGAAGGACCTACATTCCTCTCCTATTAAGTCAGTGTCACTCATTCCTGAGAGATTTTTACAAGATTGTTAGATTAAATCCCACGGAAAAGAATGAACCTGAACTGCAACAGACCTGAGTTCTACATTACCCTTAACACGGGCAAAGGTGATGCTTATTTGGGAATAGTTCTTGTGACATCTAATCTTTAAGACTGGTAGCGTAACAAATGAGACAAGATCGTCTACATACCTTTAAGAAAAAATATTTATTTATAAAAATACAATGGGATCAGTTTGAGAAGTGTGGCAATAAATACAGTTCAAGGAAGAAAAAAAGCATTTCTACATGGATATATTATGGCACAATAAAAGGTAAATGCACCATCAATCATGGAACTTCTGTTGGCTCAAGACTTTGTACAAGCTCCCTTTTTAGTAAGACAACTATTCCTAAGTTTGGTCAGTGTTGATAATGGAATGAATACACAATCACAAATGCACATTTATGTCTAATGCAGGACTTACCATTAGCAAACAATACCTTAGAAACATAACAATGATATTAAATCACTAATGAGATATCTTAAATTTAATTGGCAAAGACCACATGTAACTTTAAGCATGAGATTCTTTTATCTCCTCTGGAGAAAAGCTGTAAATATGTAAAATGAAGGCTTAACTTGGTATGTAAAGACCTACTTAAGTAGAGATTGTGAGAATGCATAGCTCCTTATTAAACCACCTGGCTGTACGAGAGCACTCCCCCTTTCACAGTACTCCTTTTACTTCATATGCAGTTATTGTTTATGCTGTACACTACAACTGTTACAGCACTAAAGGCAACTAGACAGGGAAAGGGCAGAGAAAGGAAAAAGGAATGTATGTAAGGCAGTATTTCTTTAGGTACATTAAGCGTAGTGTGTAGGAAAGACAGGTAACAATTCCACAAGGCTAGTTTCGTTCTTACTGAATAAAATAATGGACTAATACTGAACTTCTGATGCAAAGCTAGTAATCAATGCCCTGGTCACTGTACTGACCATGGTAATCTCTTTGATAGTCATCTTGGTACTCTCCGTGATAGTCATCTGGGTATTCTGCCTGATAATCGCTATCGCTGATTTCTGACCCGTTAGTTCCTGTTCCTTGGCTGCCATTATGAATGACAGGTTCTGTGGGTGCAGCACAGTACTTGGGGTCATACACTTGTCGTCCAAGCCCATACACACTCATTCCCTTCTGTGAAGCTACTTTGTTGGTACCCATTTGTAAGGAAATAGTTGAGTTATCCACAGGTTGTAATATGTGCTTCTGATCGTAGATGTCTCTCCTGGTACCTGGTGCCAGCATACCAGCCTAATAAAACAGGATTGTAGAGGTTCAGTAAGAAGGTCAAGAGCTGTGATTACTAGACTTATGATTTCAACTAGTATACATCACTGAAAGTGCTGAAAAGTAGGAATTAAAGTGTAACAAAACACAGCACAGCAGCATGCGTTCACTAGTAGGTAAGTCACAGAAGAAAGTCCTCGCAGAAAGGTCCAATTTATGTTCCTCTTTGGAAAGAATATACTAAGTACTCTGACTAAGGTGGTGCCAGGAAGCAATTTCTTTTTCGCCTCTGTCTAGTTAATACTTAAAATGAAGTTACTGTTTTCTTCTGGCATAACACTGCCAGCAGGAAATTCTAGAAGCACCGGGTCAATTTTACGCCTTAAGACACTCAGCACAGAACAACACACTGGTTAAGATAAGAGATTCAAGTTCCTCAATCACTGCATAAGAGCACAGCTGAACTGTACCCACTCACTGCTGCCTGTTAAGACTCTGCTACTGGGCACCCCTCCAGGCTCTCCTGTCCCAGTGGGCTGAGAGCTGTGTCCACCCTGCACATGTCACACACAGTCCTGCTTACCTGACTGGCTCCTTTGTTAGTGCCCATCTGTAGGCTAATTGTCGTCTGGTCAAATGGCTTATCAGTTTGCATTTTTGGATCATAGAGGTGTCTTCTAGTTCCATAAGCAGTCATGCCTGCCTGACTGGCACACTTGTTGGTGCCCATCTTTATTGAGGAAAGGAAGAGGGGGACAGAAGAAATTATTTTTATTTGTACATTAAGCACAGTCTAGGGAAACAAATATGGTTGGTAACTGTGACGGCTGACAAAAAGAAGTCATTTCAGTGCATGTTTTCCTCGTGTAGTTTGACCACTACCTGTAATAAATTACCCTTTCTCCTTACTGAGTTTCCAAAGGAAAAATAAAAGCAACTGTCATCCTAAGGCATTTCAGTGACTGGCATTTGCCCAACTGCATTGCAATTGGAATGGATGTATGCCTCAAAATGTAATAAGTAACTTTTACCTTGGACAATAATGATTCATTTATACTGCCACAACTTCTCTACCACAGGAATTTTAAGATTTTATTTTGGCTTTTATGATTACTAAGGAAAGAGGAGAGAAAAAAAGTTTCTACCATACAAGGAACTTCAGCTATCCAAAGACTCCTACTTTAAAGCCACCTTAAAAGACAGAGATGATGCTGCTAATATTAGCTGTTCCTTTCCTCCTTATCACCCTTACAGCAGATTTAAAACAAACAAACCAACCTTCCAGGCAGTGACTTGAGCTCATAAAGCCAATCAACTGCTTACAAGAATTAAAACCTCATTCCTCCCTCCCCGATAAGAATATATTGATATTCTGCACCTGGTTTTGCATAAACAATGTATCAGTTAATCAAAGCAAGGAAGTTGTTCTCAAATGTAACAAATTAACTGCAAACTTGAATTTCATACTTACCTGAAGGCCAATTACACTTTGACCAGCTTTTAGTTTTCCTGCATCAAAACTTCGTGCTTGTTTCTCTGCATATTTGACACCAATATCAATTGTAGTATGAAAACCTTTAGTTTTTGCCTATTTAAGGAGAGGGAAAATAGAATATTCAGTGTTTGAAGTGTGTTTTCTGTCTCCACATCCTGAGCCTGGGCTCTCAAACGATGCCACAAGCAGCTCTATCTCCACGAGACTGTGTGTCAGGGCTGAGAGAAGGTACCAGTTCCCGGTGCCATTTGAAGGTGGCACTCCAAGCTACCCAAGTCAAAAGGATATTCTGCAGGGATTAGTGCTCTCCTGTGAGCCTCCCCTGTTCTGTGTATCTGTTCTGTGTACGCACATGGAAGCAGTCAGGAACCCTCACTCTGAACTCTAAGCCTTCCCTAGGGCATGTGGGAACACGCAGCCCTCTGAAGTGCAACCTCCGCGGTATCTCAGACTCTCAGTACTGTCTGTCCTCTCCTGAGAGGCTGGATGCTGTTTTCTGTATTTACATGGGTTGTAAGAGTGCCTCTGAACTGGCATGTGGATTTGGGCCAACTCCAGGGGTACAAATACTTACCAGACCTGCCAGTGCCACTAGAGTAGTCTGTACTTGAGTCATATTTCCATTTTCAAAAAGATCATTTGCTTCAAAAATATCATGGGGCTTCATGCCGTAGACTTGGATGGCTTTGATAAAATTCCCAATATTCTCCAGCTAAACAGAAACAAAAAAGCCAGTTTTCTACAAAGTGTTTCAAATCAGAAACTAAGTCATTTTAAAGCCTTCTGGTGTTGGTTGGTTTGTTTGCTTGTTTTACTCAAGTTCTTTGCCTTGTGCAAACTGGACAAAACAGTTGGCGCGGCTAAGAGTGACCGGTGGGAAGTCTGGGATTATTTTTCGTTAGTTTTAATACTGATTTCAGAAATCAGACTAAGAGGTTATCCAGCCTGGCATCCCTCCATCAGTGAGTACCATAAACTTTGTTAGAGTGGGCTTTGATAAGAAAACTTGTCTCAACTGTCTGTCCCTTCCAAGAGAAATTCTAATCTAAAACCTGCTTCAAAATGAGAAAATTTGACATAGTGTCCATGCTATTTGACTTCAGCAACTGATAATTTTGAATAAAATAAAAACATAACTATGTGGACGGGGTCCTTCTATGGACTGAAGGCATTATCTTTGCTCACCTCCTGGGGCAGAGAAGCTTTGGGGTTTATTAGCACTTTTTAGCACTATGTGCTGTAGAAATTGGAAAGCAATATGGAATACAAAGAGTAAGGACTGAATCTTGTCTTTCCTTCTGAAGTCTTAAGAAGTATTAAATCTTTATAAAAAAAATCCTCACCCATATTTAGAAGTGTTCAATGCCAAGAAAACGAGGAGGCTGACATAAGGGTATTAAGCTAGACCCAGCAACAGCAAAGGCAGTAACTCTAGGCAGCAAACCCTTCCAATGCTTGTTCCAAATGCATGTTGCATCCTCTCCAGACACTTTCTGAGGAGGATACTTCATACAGAGATGTCTTGGTACAGGCAAGCTGTTGACCTAATACCTTGCAGCACTGCCTGGATGGAAAACTCGGTTGTGATGTAATAAAAAGTAAACATATTTTTTTTTTTTAACTGGGAAAAGGCCTTGCTATAGGGCTCTAAGTTGTTCTTCCATCTGACACTGCCCCGAACAGCTAAAGCGCTGCTATTAAATACAGGTACTCAACTGCCATTGATGAACCACCTCAGCTGTAGCTGCATTCTGTTAAACACTGTTCATGTCTGCAGCATCCTCAACTCTTGGATACGTATCATATGTAAACTTGGTGCTACTAAGATTTAAGACGTACCACTTTCACAGCATATTTGTTAATACAGAACAAAATGATTGTTTGGGGGTTCAGGGGGTTAGAGGTGTAGTTCTGAGGTTGGTGGGTTTTTTTTGTTTTACCTGGTGCCAATTTAGTTTTGATTGATTAATTTTCTTCACTGATCCTGGCTGCAGCTTATTTATAAGCCTGGGGAGGTGAAAAAGAGGGAAACGCTTAAACAATAAATCTCATCCTTATACCATCTGTGCAGGCATTATATAATACTTTCACTCATGCTTTATTAGTTGCATTAGTTTCATCAAAATGGTTAATTTCTTGGTTCATACAGTGGACTAGCTCAGTTCTCAGGTCTCACAAGTCTAACAGACTGTAACAATTGTTGTGTGCCATTTGATTACTATAGAAATGAATTATGCCATTAAATTTAGAAACCCTTAGAAATCTTAGCTGAAATATAAAGGAGATTTAAGTGTTCGTTTTTCCAACAGTTTCAAAGAAGTTGTCTCCCATCCTATAGTCAGCTATCCTTGCTGTTATTGTTGATGTCTTTTGAAAGGGAATCTTCAGAAAGTCCCTTCTTAGTTCCCTGAAAGTAGAAAACTCCTAAAAATAAGGTTACTTAATAAATGCTTACTCGCATAAGATTATGCCATCTTTTAATCCCAGTTGAAAGTTTGCACCAATACTCAGCCCTGTAACCTCTTCTATCCAGTTACGCAGATCTTCTTCTATCTGGGGGTCATATTTCAGGGCAATCTGTAACACAAGCAGTTATAAAGTTACTTCAGGAGAGAAATCTCCAACTCTTCCCCACCCCAATTCCATCTCAGAGTATGCTATAGCTGTTATCCAACAATTTTATTGCTGGATTTTTAAACTGTATTTTATGCATCAGAGCACAGATGTAAGTACTTTATCCCTTTAACTGTAATTTTCATGGCTTTACTAAAGGTCTATTTGCAAAAAGCACTTAGAAGCATGTAGCAGTTTGTCCTAGAGTAAGAATTCCTGGAGATCCTGAAAAGTCTTTTGACAGCTGCAGAGGAATGATTTTTGAAAAAAATATTTGACTCAAGCTGTACTTTGGCAGGAAGTAAGGAAGGGAAATAGTATATTATGAACATAAGTATTCTGAATTGCCATGCCATCAGTACTACTGCTCACATGTAGATTTCTACATGAGAAATTTTATATAACAGATTTGAAGTTATTCAGCTGAAGATTATAGTGGGTTTGCTTTTATAGCTAGTTTATGATTAATGGAAATGACCTAGTAAATGTTCTCCTTGTTGCTACAACATTAAGAGTTATCTCACTGGAGATTCTGGGGGCTGTGTGCATGTCTTGGTTTATTGTTAACCTTTAGTATCCCTGCTATTTCTTTTCTCTTCGACCTTCCTGGAAGACGCTTTTGGAATAAACTATGATCTCATATTTTAATTGCAAAGAAAGAAAACCTGCAATAATCTTTCAAGTTAAAGGCATCAAGCAGAGACCTGGAGTTGTTAGCAAGATGACTTAAAAACTCATTTTCCAGATGTTCAGACTTCACTACTCTGTGTGTAAGTTTATGCTTCAGTCACTAGAAATCAACCCATGTGAAAGGAATGCTTAAAACCAGTGAACTTCAACAGCACCAGCTGTCAACAGGATCCGTGTTCCTTCACTCTGCCCTTTGTTCCCCTCCCCTGAATGCACCAAAAAGCAGCTCCAACTTCCTTCAGGCTAAACCTGGCACCTTTGCAATCCTTTTCAATATTGGCAAGTTTGGACAGAATGGATTCTATCACTTGAATCATCACTACTTCTTCTGCAAACAAAACAAGTTATCTGAGCACGAGGTTGTGTGGGATAAATGACCTCCACTGGTGCAGAGGTTGGCAACACTTCCACCTTCATTAGCTGTCCTGCATGGGCACGGGTCAGTAAGCAAGGTGGGAAGTGAGGTTACCGTGAGAAACCGGACAGGCAAGCACAGAATGTACCTGCAGTATTTCTAACACATGGAAAATCAGCTCAGCTACACCAGTTGCTTACAAACTCCTAACAGAAACTCATGGACAGCCATTCACATTTAGATCAAAATGTACATTTGAGACTTTTTACATATAGTTTTAAGACTTCAGCCAAGAAAGACCAGCTATTAGCAGCTATATTTATACTGCAGGAGATTATAATTCCAACAGATCTGAATTACTTGAATAGAGGCAATTGCTACATTTTGGCTAGCATTAGTAATCCCTGACTCCAAACTGACCAAACTACAAATTACAGTACTCTGTTCTCTATTTTTCTTCTAAGGGGAATGGAAAATTCCTGTATCTCTGGCTTTAGTTCAAAAACTTGTCTGAGTAATACTTATTTTCCTTAGACTATTTGTAATAGTAGTGCTATGGTGCCTTAGTTACAAATAACGGACTAACCCATTCCTACATTCAGATCTTGATTGAGGTGTAAAATTTTGTGCAGTATTCTGTACAAGATTACAAGGAAAATGTCATAACCTTACTTTTTAATCACACCTTTTGGATATTAGATAAGATTAGAAGCAGACTAGAAAAGCCAACTGAAAGTCACAGCTTCAGACGACATGGCTGTGGTCTCCTCCCTTGGGTGGCAAATAGCCCCTCTTGCACCTGCCTTAAGTTTGGCACCAGCAGCAGCACAACCACATTCATTTACAGCGATGGTAGTAATAGCATCACTGGGTAACACCTTGAAAATGGTGTATGAAGAAGTCAGCTGTCATCTTTCTCCTTCCTAACCTGATGATTAGCTTAAAAATGACTTTCCATGGATATTTTTATTTCCTATGGAAGCAAAGCTTATGTGATCACAGCCTTAATTTGTCTCCTCAGTAACATCGGGCAGAATCCAACTAGCTTGTTCAAAATTACAGAAGAGAAGCAGTCTTGGACAGAATTGAATCAGTTTAGATTTCGTGTGAAAATAAATATATGTGCAAGGGAGAAAGATACTGAAACATCCCCCCCCCCAAAAAAAAAGACTGAAATGTAGCATTGTACTCTTCTTACACATTAGAGACCTATTAAAATCTTGCAAAAGTGACCTCATCCATTTAACCTTAAGTTACGTGTACAGGCAAGACATACAGTGTATAATTGATTTCTGTACCCCACTTCAAATGAAGGAACAGAATTTATAGAAAGGCCAAACTTTCTATTCTGATGCTCCCGTTAGAAGACAGCAGATAATTTGGGCTGGTCATTCGTATGCTGACAGTTCACACTGTGATAAAATCACCATTCCAGCATGCATGTGGGTACAAAGCAGAGGCTGAGCTAATCTCCTCCACAATTCTTTAGTTACATATATAATGAACATTGTGCTTTTTCTGAAAATTTAGGCAGTTTCAGCGTAGTTTAAAGACAGTGTTAACCATCCTGCAGCTGAAATTTTCTGGACTAGAACTAGACTTGTTTCTACCACTTTTGTTTATTTTTAAACACTGGTAATTTTTGTTTTCCTTTTTCTAAAAAAAAAAAAAGTAAATTAAGTCTAAAATTAATACCACCAAGAAACACAGCTTGAAGATTAAAACTTTTCCCTCCCAATATTACAAAAATATGGAAGCCAGTAAGAGTGAGAACCCTAAAGACTTCTGCAAGTGTGGCTATTTTAATCTTTCTTGGCAAGCATATAAAAGAAAAAAAATGGCAGAAATTTTGCTCATTTAATACTAAGTGCATTCCATATGTGAGATTACAACTGAACTGAATATTAACTTGCTGACCCCATTGCTTGGGGACCTTAGAAGTAATCAGGTGGAGTTTTATCACTTCTGAAAAATATTTACTTTATGTTGGAGTACTTTACCATGTGTTCAAATCTTGAGCTTTTCAAGAGGTTTTAAACTGTCTTGGGGTATCACTACAGTGGTTATCTAGAGATAGGAAGTAAAAAATGCTTATACACATGAAGAAACTTTTCTTATTGCCACTAAAAGCATTACTATTAAATCTGCTAGTTTTCATAGTTGTCTTCACCTACTGTACTGTTTGACTTAAATATGGTAACATTTTTGTTCTGATTTTTGAGCTGGCGGGAAACTAAGTTACAAAAAGTAAAAAATGGTGCTAGTTTCTCTGCAAATTATATTCAATCTACCTGAAAGCTAGTGATGTGGAATCTTTAGAATCAGGTTTTAAACATGTGAGAAGAAGGGATTAAACAGGGAGAGTGACAGGTCAGATACCACCAGAAGCAAGGCATTATGCTTACTCTGAATTCTTAGCTCTTCTATTCCCAATGGCACAACCAGAAGTTATGTAACACTCTTAGTGAATATTTCATATTTTCCACATGTGGATATCAGAGTTGTTCCAGTTTTCCTTTGATTGCTATCTATGAGGTGAAGCCAGAGGCTTTGATATAAATGTAAAAAAATTATGTCTTTTTCCATTACTACTCGTCAACGTGCCAACATTTGATCCTTTATAAATACTTCATGGAAGATACCTAAATCTTATAAGTCTACAGCAAAAGAAACCATTGTCTACTGAAGATGAAAGCAGTAGCTAAGGAGCTTCAGTCAAAGTATCATCAGTGCCATGAAAAAAAAGCTACAGTTTCAAAATACTGTAGAAATGATTCAATTGTAGCAATGGATATAAGATTTTTACAGAAGTTTAATATAAGATAGCAGGAAGCCAACTGTTAATTTTTTTCCTTTCTTCTGAAAAATATATAAAGTTGTAAATGTTGCTCTTTTTGTTGACACTTCAGAGATACAGGTTTAATAGTTAGAAATATCTTCAAAAGGAAACTAATGTTTATACAAGTGGTCAAAATTATAGGTGATCCAAGGTTGTGGAAGGAAAAGGCAGGGTGTTACTTGCCTATTACAGACTGATATACGTGTGTTTCTGCCAACGTATGCCTCAGGCTAGAATCCTTGGGCTAAACTCGATTCCTCTGGCAACTCCACACCTGATCCTCACACCTAGTTCTGTTCAGGTAGGACTTTCCGGTTTGGGACATGTTAGAGGGTAAAAACCCTCCCTCCACGTGTAGTACAGGGACAATAATAATCATCATCACTGTTTTTATCAAGCTCATTAATTCCTGGAAGCTAGTGAAGTTCTGCTGGCCAACTTTAATAATCTGTCTGTGTCCCTTGAAGTTAGTCAGTGTGCCCGTAGCATGTTTAGTTTGAGTGATGATGTTAACCAGCACTTCACACCATAACTGATATCATATGGACTTTCAGTTGTCCTTTTATACTAATCTTTTCCAAATTACACAGTACACGCTGTACGCTAAGGGCAAGGCGTATGCCAAATCTCCAGTTTAAGAGTTCAGCTGGCTATACTGCTGCTACTCTGGAAAAATACTGTAACAGGATCTCAAGAAACAGTTTAAGCACACTGCGCTTCTTTTTACCCTGGGACTAGCAAACACAAATCTTACTAAGTTAAAAAGCAGGTATAAAAGATGAAACTTTCAAAGTTAAACATCGTGTCATAACAGCTTGCACTTCTTAGTTCTGACGAAATTTCTGATTAAAGCTGCAGGCTTCCTGCCCACCCCAGCAGGAGTCAAAGGTTTAATGTGCAGCATGCTAAATTTAAAGTACTAGCAGGCATTTTAAAAAACTGCTTGCTGGTCGTAAGTTTTAACAAGAAAAGCATGCGCTTGTCAAAGTGCATCAACAATTCTAGCATAGGAACTGTGTTTGTCAACAAAACTTAAGATGTGTATACATATAAAACTGCAGCAAAGTAGGTTGTACATTTTGGTTTTCCAAGGTAAATAAAGTACAGGGCCACGTACAGCAAGAGAAATAACCAAGACTTTACTCCAAGATAGCATAGGAAGAGGTTACATATATGGTTTTTCACCAAAGTGAACAGAAAACTAGACAGAGGCCCAAGTTTTGGATTTTAACATTCTTCCTAGGGAGAAATTTGGTATGGCCCATATTCTTGCCTAAAGTGACAAAAAATTACTAACTTTTCAGTTTAAAAACAAGATTGAGTAGAGAAGGCTTACTGAGTTTCTAATAAGTATAGGAGCATATTCATCTTGTACTGAATGTAATTCATGTCTAGCCAGGGGGTTAATATTAATTTTACTTTTACACATTTACATCATAAACTACTGAAAGCAAATAAAAACAACAAATGGAAAACTCCAGGTTTTAAGACCTAAGATTGTACAGTTTCAATTTTAAGCAGCAATTTGATCCTATATCAACTTTTCAATCTTTATTAATTCGGAACTGAATTAAATCTGAGTGAAACTGAATTGCTGTCATTTCAGTGCTGCCTTTGCAAACATCCTTTTCATTGAAATAAGCACTACCTTCAGCAGCGATTTGTCCTGCTGAGGCCAAAGATAGCAATGCTGATAACTTCTTTTTTATTTGCTTGCCACTAGTTTGTGATGAAACCTTTTTCCTCCCCCTTTTAAGGCTTTATGATGGAGTATGGGGAAAGATGAAAGCAAAATTCTCTCCTGGTATCAAGGCAGAAATAGCTCTTGAAAGTCCTTACTGCTCAGAAGTGGGAGTCAGGCAGTCCACAGCCAGTCCCAAGTTGTTATCCAGAATTCCTGTTCATCACCTGCTGTTCCAGAACACACTTTTGAATCACCTATCTAAAATTTACACAGCAAAATACCTGGGAGAAGAAAAGTGTTAAGAGCTTGCTGGCTATGTGAGTAACTAAGAAAAAGGGACAGAAGAGTAAATTCTTCTCATGAAAGGAGAGGGAGAAGGACTTTCTAATTTTTTTTTTAATTATACAAGCAAGCTAAAATTTACCTGTTAAAATTCTATGGTGTAAATAGATTACTGTACATATCTAATCTTCAGCTTCAGAGATGACAGAGAGTGGCAAGGACACAATCATTGATTATTCAGTCATAGAGTAAATAAATAGCACACCCTGTAAGTTGAGACAGAGAACCCAAGAGTGGAAAAATATAAAGTTTTGATTTTTACTGAAAGTGGGTAAGAAGAGGAAGTGACAGAGTACCAAGGCGATTGTCAAGGAGAGCTTCTTGCCATTTGAACTATCAACCCAATGAGCTTTCATCATAAGGACAAATTAAAATTCCCTGTTAATTTCATGTATGTTGACCTGGATTGCATGCAAAAGCAATTGTCAGAGGAGGCATATTTGTGCACTAGAAACCCAAATGTAAAGGGAACGTGACAATCCAGACGAAAACCAAAGGAGAAAGTACTTCAAAAACTCAAAGCCACCATTCAGTATGCCCTGGTATTTGAACATGCATTTTTTTCTGTCATTATGGACTGTTGTACAGAAAGGCAGAGAACACTGCATTAACACTGAAAGATCTCACTATATCCCAATATGCTACTTAGCACAAAAATTTTACAGCTGTATCCATTTTGGTTAATATTCAACAGTAATTTTTTTTTATGTGTAGCATAACTGATACCCTGCCAACATCTCACTGTTTTCTCTGTAAATCAAAATTTAGGCTACAATCTTTAAAGAAGAGATGGATGAGCATTAATCCAAAATTCCTGGCACTTTTCCCATAGGCACGAGTTTAAACTCTGTGAAGTGAGAACAAACCATGCCTCAAAGTTTCCAAGTCGTCTTACAAGTACAGATACCTGTAGTCATGCATGGTGCTTGCTGCCAGATCAGCTGGCTGGGAGAACTGAGTGTTCTACTCCCTGGCTGTCCAGCAGAACTTTATGACATTTTGCAAGCTATTCAAGAAGCCAGTGCTACCATCTCTTCCCCCAGAATGCACCGACAACTTGGACACACGCCTGCCCTTGGACTGAATGCTGGTTCCCTCTCGTTCTTATTCAAACATGTTCTCAGTTTTTCTTGCACTTCTTGCTCTTATCGTGTTTTGTCATAGTCACAATTTTCTGGCTTTTAACTCCAATTCTCCTTAGTCATCAGCTTCCACTGTCAACTGTAGCACCTTCTGGTTCATGCCACCATACATTATACTTCTTGGTATCGAGTTTCTTTGCTCTGTTTATTTAGTCTGTATATTGCTGAACTATTTATATTTCTTTACAGAACATGGTTCCAGTAGTATTCATTACCTATTATTTTGAATCACTGCTGGTTCTCGTTTCAAAAAACCACTGGGATATGAAATTTCTTCTCAGCTAAGACACAGCTGATCCAACCCAATGGACAAAAAGCCTGTCAGTCCCTGATGGGAACTTAATTCTCCTTGCTTTGAAACCCACCACCAGTATGACTGATATGACACAGCAAATCTGGGCAGGCTCTAACATCACGAGCAGCAATGTCTCCTGAAACAACGCACTGAGTGCTGCACAGAAAATCCTGGTAACCTGACAGACCTCAGTGATGCCTAGTTAATCTTCTTTTGTGGGGGAAAGGAAAAAACGTCATACAGAACTATCTGGTGCATAAACAGAAAAAAATTCCAAAGCATCTGAAAACAATTTAGTTTTTCCAGTAGTAACCCAGGAAGCATCTCCTGAGACAACTCTAGTGGAACAGTAGTTCTCAAAGCCTAGATGGAGCCTGCAAACAGAAACAGTAACATCAGTGATCACTCAGTCTTTCTCAGAATACTTTTCTAATCTATTGCTACTACAGAAACCCGGGACATTATATATTCTTTCAAGCTTATTCACGTTTCTCCCCAGTAGAATGCCTTTTAAATATGTAATTTTATAAGCAAACTGTATTGTGACTCAGTAGCCCTTCCCCAAGGCCCAACTGTGTTGACAAGTCTTTCAAATTTACCCTCCAAAGAGGACTACAGAATCTGATTATTTCAGTCTGAGTCTCTCTCCACACCTTTTTTCTTCTCTTTAAACCCTCTTCACTTACCAAAACCAGAGTAATTGTGTTCTACAGCAGCAAGCAGGTAACTAGTAACTCAAACACACCTCTCAGAAAAGTTGGCTAAAGAAAGCTGAAGTCTGTCACTGCAAGTGTTGCTATAAAAGTTACTCAAAATGCGCATTCCTTCTGCCTCTCCAGCAAAGGCACAGTCCACGCTGCATTTTCTCAGCACTTTTTCCAAAGGTAAACCTCAAGACTCTGCTCTTACCGCTCTAATTTGCCCCCACCCAGTAAGCTCAGGCACTTGATTCCTTGCTGCCAGCTGTGCTACCAGGCACAGGCTTGACTGGGAAATGAAGCAGATGACATGGCAGGTCCTGAGGTAACAGGCATTTCCCAGTCAATAGCGCTCAGTGCTTCCCACCCACTGCAGTGACGCTGCTTGGTTGCCTGCACCGATTCAACTCCATGAACTCACATTAGCTGAACAGGCTCACTGGGGCGCCTGTGATAGGTGTTCATCATAAAGAAAACACAGATTCCTCTCATTCTTACCACCATTTCATCCTTGCACATAATGATTCAATCTGGCTTTTGGGTTTTTTTGCAATTTAGGTGAAAGACACGATTTCTTGAGAACTTCCTTAGCTGCTTCTAGCTAGTAAGAGCTGCCTAGATTTATCTTTCATAAAGGTAGTAGATCAAAATCTTTCAATTCATGCATAGCATGTTTTTCTGGTTGAGGTCATTTTCCCCATTGCTAGTTTTCTTAGCAGAAGCACAAGAAGTGCAGATTTCACACCCTAAGCTTTAGAAGACCTTGTCTATCAACAGCTTCATACTCTGGTTTTGCTTTACTGCCAGCAAAAATATTGCAAGAATGAACTTGGCACAAAGAATGAAAGACAACGATAATCTGCTGCTCCTGGTCCTCCACCTCACCCCCTCCCGGGTATATCTCTGACCAATTAAAGTTCAGTAGGTGTTGTACAAGGTTGATTATAATCCAGGAAACATTCAAAAATATTTTGGATTTGGCCACCCAGACAAGTTGTGCTTTAGCCACATAAAAAGTGTTTTAATGATTGTTTTTTTTAAAAAGGGTGATGACCATAAACACATTAGAAAATGTTTATTTAATTTTCTAATAATACACATCTTTAAGAAGTAAGTCTAAGAAAAGTAAGACAAATTGACAAAATTTATGATTACATGAACTTCTAGCTCAACTTTTTATTTAATGAAAACATAGTTTCAGTAAGGCACAAATCAAGCCATAAGCCTGCTACACTGGAGTTTATGAGTAAAGAAGAAAGTACAAGTGTGAAAGTAGAAAAGACAGTCAAACTCCAAAGTAGCAATGCCCTGTAGAAACTTTCAAAGCAGTATTTTTCAGCAATTCAACACAAGCAGAAAGAACAGCTGGCACTGCTGGGGGTGGGTAGGAGATGCATACACGTTGCATCCAAAACTCAGGATGCCACAAGGCAAGTTGTGGTGTCATTATGCTGCACACCTGAACTGACAGCAGGTTTGAAATACCCACCCAGCAGAATGTGGGCAACGCTGTGCTGCAAGTGAGTACGAGAGGTCTCAATCCTCAATAATTTAAGGTTCCATAATTGTTCTGTAGAAGAAAACGCTCAGGTGCACTGACCAAACTCTAACTTTGTTAGTTATGTTTTTGTTCCAACACTGTTCCATCCATTCAAAGATCAGTGCTCTATCGCTGATATTTAATTTCACAATCTTTGTTTACTTTTTAATTAAAACCAGCTAGATTCTTTCAAACAGAAGTAGCTTTCCATATCAAAGACATTTTCATACCATCATTTATTAATGATAAAGGCTGCTATCAAGACAGACCATAGTAAAAAGGCATTAGTCTTTATTTTCTTCAACAGTTACTTGTACTTTTTAATTGTATAGGGCATGATTAATACAACAGTGTCAGCAAGGTAGGGGAACAGCTTCTTGCAAAATTAAGCAAAGAGCATTTAGTCTTAGCACACCAGATAGGTGCCTGAACTACACATGCTTCATTGACTTAACACTGTATTGACTTCCAATTCTGATCCATAATGGAACTTCTTCTAATTGATCCCCCGCAGTGTTATGAAGTGAACCAAAGCAGTGGCAGCTCAGGCTGGTCACGCAGTGGGAATCCCAACAGGAGCTGCAGTACAGGTCCTGCTCCAACACATCCTTCTGCTTGGTGTGTACTGGCCTGAGCTCTGACTTCATGTTCTGCCCATCCTCAACACAGAAGGGAAATTCTCTGGTGGGATCCACGTCAGCAGCAAGGCAGGAGCTGCTTTTCACCATGAACTTTTAACTATAACCAAATCCCTTCCCAAATGCACGTATTTTATGCCTTACCTTTTTCTGTGAAGGCTTCTAGTATTTAGTCAACTGATTAGGGACAACAGAAAAATACTTTTAAATTAAATTATTCTTATTCAAGCAAAATCAGGGATACTAAGATAAGGCTGTCTATAAATAAGAGGCTGTAGCAGTGGCAATATCAGCAGGAAAGCAATATAACAGGAGAGCTTTCTTAGCAGGAAAAAGGTTTTCACAATAGTGACGTCCAGTTTTATGCTGGGAAGAGCTATGGTACAAACATGCAAAGCAGAGCAAGAAGATTTGTTTAGAATCCATCTATAATTCAGCCAGCTAGGATTTTCAGTAGATCAGATTCCATCTTCATGCAAGCATTTCAGAACAGCAAGAAAGGGCAGAAATATTTCGGTTTTGCCCAAACCTAGGAAAACACTTGGTGTTCAGATCCTCTGTGCATGCACAAGCCACATACTGTTTCACTTCACTGTACCTCTTAAGGATTACTCGGTATAAAGGTCTGCCTAAATAAAGTCCTCAAGAAAAATCCTGTGTTGACCCCAGAAGACAGGGCTGAGTGTTGGAAGGGAAGCAGCAAAGGCACTGAATGGTTAAAGTCTGGTTTCCATGAGCCAGTGAGTATCAGTGACCAGGGCAAGCTCAAGCTCCCAAGGCTTAAAGCCTGCTTGGCCCAGCTGCTGGGAGCGGGCAAAGGCGTTGGGGAGAGTCCAAGCAGGGCACTAGACCGTGGCTGTGACAGCAGCACTTCATCCTCGCTGCAATGGCCTCCTCTCACTGCCAGCTCCTCCTGGGGCACCAACGCCTGGCAGCCTCTGCCAGTTATACATCCAGAACAGCGTCCACTTCGGGTAGGAGAGAGTTTTGTATAAGCAGCAAGAAGTTTAATTATGTTTCCCCTCCAAGTATCTACTACAATTTGAACTGGTTTGAGGAGGAGGAGGGGAAAAAAAAAAAAGGGGGGGGGGGAGGGGGGAAGGGTTATTGTGGCTTTAAAAAAAAAAAAAAAAGGTCCCAAACATGGAGCCACCCACCTGAAGAAAGTCAAAACAGTTTTTGAGAAAAACACTGTAATTCAACCCCACTAAATAGAAACAATGACATAAGTTACTATGAGACACTACTGCGGAACCAAATGTATTTACTCAAAAGAGAGTATTTGCTGCTGAACATGGCTATACAAGTTAACAATTGTTTAGAATCAGATACTTACAAAAAGCATTTTTAAGCAAAAGAAAAAAAGAAGGATTTTCGCATGATCTCACTTAGAAAAAATCTGTTTCAAATTGCCCTACGTGTCCTGGCCTCAAGCCCATTTTTACTGAAGGCCTTTCCTGTACAGTTCCATAGGGGATGGGAATCTCTACAAAGTTTGCCTTAAAAGGACGTGTCAGATGCCCAGTGTATACCGTGTTATGCAGCTACAGAAGCTAACAATTCTGAGTACAAAGAAGTTTCTAGCCTTTATTCTCCGAGGCAAATTATAAACTATTTACAGGCAAGAAAAAGCATCCAAATTAATGTTCTGTCAAAAAAAGACAAGGTGAGACAAAAATCAGTGATGTGCTGCTCTCCCACAAGAATGTGTGCATTCATCTATCTATCTATCTATCTGTCTTTTATGGGTATTGACTCAGCAACAGGACTATAATCAGTATTTTTCTCTAAATTTTAAACTAAGTCTAACTCTGAAACCACACAAAGAGCACATTCATTTGTAAATTTTAAACAAGCAAGCATTACTGTAATGCAAATCATAGTTCTTATTTTCTGAGGCTGCTAATCCCATTTAATTGTCGTGACTGTCAAGCTCTATTTGCTTTCTTCAGAAGTGTTCTAGTCACAGGAGGTACACTGTGAGCTTGCATTCAAAGGATGCACAATACTTATCTCATATCCTTAAAGAGTAACCTTAGCAAGTTTTATGATTTTCTATCACCAGTGTAAGATTTACTAGAAGTTTACTAATCCACCATAAACAAGGTCACTGTAATACACTTTACACAGGCACAGAAAATGCTTTAAATTTGAAAGTGCAGACACAGTGTGCTTAAGGTTAAACATAACAAAAGTTTCAGCAAACATCCTCACTGCTCATTTACTTGTGCCCCGTGCTGGTGCAGCACTGGCAGTTCTGTCTGTGCTGTCCCCACACAGACCAGTGTGGTGCTCAGCCTCTGCCTTGACGTTCATGAGGCAGCAGGAGCTAATCCTGGCTATGCCGTGCCATTCATCACCTTCCTAGGAAAGATGGTGTAAGATGAGAGGCAGAACTGGAAATGACACCCCTCACTCAGGGCTTAACACAGGCAGTGACACCTGCCCTGCAGTTCAAGCATGGCCTGTGCTGCTCCATGCCCAGGTCGGAGGACTCCAAAAGACAACTGCCAACTTTGCAATGAAGTGTCAAAATTTACCGGGGATTTAAACCATTGGGCAAAGGAAGTCAACTCCTGTGCCTGTGGTTTACAGCAACAACTGCCAGATGTCCCTGGGGCAGCCACTTTCACACATCTGTTTAACCTACTCCGGGGCTCCCGAGCTGTGACACTGGGTACAGGGCACCTACCAGGCGGGGTTGTGCGAGGGCTCCCAACGGCAAGTCTCGTTGTTTGTGGGCTTGGGCAAGTGTGCAGAACAGGCATGAGTGCAAACATCCAAGCTGCTGGCAAGAGAAGTGTTTCCATGGCAAATCACTTCTTATTACTGCTGTAGTATTACTACTTCTATTGAAGTAGCCACAGAATTGGAAACCTACACTTGATCATGCCTAAGAGAACAGACCTGTCCTGAGATTGTAGTAGTGAAAGTGGAAAATGGATTAGCCACATCAAGGTAGAGTAGACACACTGAGAGACAGTAAAGGATGAAGGTGAGTGGAAACACTGTAGATAAGATTCTCCACTGCTGGATTATCTTCCTTGTTTAACAACAACAAAAACATCTAATTAATCTGCATTAATACCAATTCTCAGTCAGTATGAGAACTCTTCACACACAGGATCTAACACTAGGAGAATACAAATTAATAGGTTACTACAGCTTAATAAAGCCAGTGATTCACTGGGTATCAAAGAAAAAAAAAATCCTCTGCAAAATTTCCAGCAAGAGACTAAACTCATGTTTCAGCAACTGAGGTGGCAAACACGTTCTCAGAAGTGCAAGAGGCGACTGCCCAGAACAGGAACAAGGCATGATTTGGAAGAGGAGGGCAGCAGGACCGTGTTCAAGTAAGTGTTGTTGAATGCAAGTAACTGAAATTTAACACTGTCAGTCAAAGTAAAACTAAGCATCAGAAACAAGTAACCAGCAGAGAAATCAAAAACAAATAGGAGAATTCTCATAAATTGGTTGCTGATACATTAAAAAAATGTATCTTAAGACTAACTGAGAAAATAGATGGTTTCATTTTTTATATCACCAATGTGTTTTTAAGTGATGCACGTAGTTATTGTGCCAAACATTGATCGATTGTAAGTTTAGCTATGGAATTATTCCAGTCATATTTATGTTTCATGGACAGTTTTGCTGTTGATTCAATTATCAAAACTGTACCATTAAGCACAAAGTTATGAAGTCCACTTGAACTGTAGATCTGTTACCAATTCCTGGATCCAGCTGGAACAAATTCACAGTCCCTTGAAAAAAAATACAAAAATTGACACAAAGAGAAAAGTTTTAGTGCTTTCCACAGTGAAACTGATATTTAGCTATGAAATGTTAACTTCAAGAGCCATGATCTACTATCAGAAACCATGAATTAACTGGAGCAAACTGAAGTTTAATGCTGGCTCCTATAAATTCTTCTGCCATTTCCTCTGAAACTCCCTTTTCAGTATATATTTCTATTACAATATTTCTAAGAGCACCAAAATATTAGATTTTTTAATTTATTCCCCATGCAACAAAATGAAGATTTGTATAATGCAAATTATTTTGATTTTATGATTATGATTTTATTTTAAACGACACATCTGAATTTAATTCAAAACTTGTAAATGAAATATATTACTTTTAAAGTTACACAGATGTCTACGTGCAAGAGAAAAGGAATGCAGAGATCTTATACTGTCACTTATGATGACAGAAGATATTGTCCCCTGCTCTCAAAGCCTAAATTTTCACTGCCTTTACTCAGTACAGTCTCAATTTTTATTACATCATTTCAGACAACATTAATAAAAATGCACTTTTATCAGCAGCAAACGTTCTTACCTAGGGTTCATAAAATTTGGTGAGCAAACCTAAAGGTTTGTCAAAGGAAAATAGTCTGGAGGAAGTATGGAATGGTAAAGAAAATACATAGTAGGAAGAGTTGCATTTTAAGAGTGGAAAAAGGTATTTTTCTGTTTTGAAAGGAGGGGTGAGAAAGAGGAAGGAGAGGGCCTAACAGCTGAACCACAGACAGCCAAAACCTATCTCACTATTAAATCACTAATTAAAAAATCTGAAAGTTAATTATTTTAATCTGGTTCCCAGATAAAAATATTTATTAAAAGAAAAAAAAAAAAGTAATTTCTGGAGTAAGCAATTAAATCTGTTTATTTGGCCTGTAGCAGGTAAAATAGAGGACAAGAATTTTCTCCTCAGCAGTTTCAAGAGGAACACTATAATCATACCTAGGACTGGTTTGCATTATTCACCACAGACTTCAATTCTTTGTCATTAATCTGTATTTGCCCTCCAGAAGGAAAGCAGGAAACACTGCTGCCCTCCTGCACACTTGCAAAACAGGGACATATTTTGTTTACAGGCTTCACTTGTCTAACAGCCTTCACTTTAAAAAGTTTGTTTCCCTTCCTCTTCCATCTTGTTGACCTTTCAGGGTGGCAGCTGCAGGGCCGGGATAACTCACCTCAGTTACTCTGCTGTCTTTAAAAAGTTTGGAAAATGGTACCGACCAGTGACAGCTTCCCGACACAGGGATGGCTCAGAAGGGAAGTCAGGGACACGCAATAAATGCTATGCAAAATTTAACTCCCCACACAAACCATACTCCTGCCCACCCTTACTTTCTTATGAAGATGAAACTGGCACCGTATCAAACATAAGAAGAGGGAGAAGATAAATGCCTGCCCCATACAAATAACATTTCCATGGGAAGGGTGGAGTCACTAGGAAGCAGCTGAATGAACTGGAACCTCTCCTCCTGCTGCCCAATGTTCCTGTTTGCTCCACACCTTCTGCAGCGAGACAATGGAGCATAAATCAGAGACAAATATAAAAATGAGTTTGCAGCTTTATCTAATTGCATCATCATCTCATGCTATGTCAACCTCACGTACTGCAGAAACTCCCCCGTTGCTCAAGAAGAAAATTATTTCTTGCCTGCAGAGGAAACCATCCATTTCAATCAGTTTAAAGGGCTCCCCACTGAATATTTGTTTTGGATCAAATATCTTCTGCGATCTCAAGTAAACAGGGAATCAGCTTCAAAGGGATTACACTAGTTCGACTACCTACACATTTCTCATGCAGACAAGGCTCCTTACAGCTGGGAACCAGTACACAAACTCCATGCTTTCTTTGTAGGAATGAGGAAAAGAGATCCCTAACAGAGACCAGACACCATATTGGTGTGAACTAAGGTAAGGAGCAAAACAAGAGAAGGGTGGAGCCTCAAAAGGACAAAAAGAAAAAAAAGAAAAGGGGAAAAAAAAGGGAAATAAGCCCAAAACACCCAACTAGACATAGATTTTAAGCTTAGAGACAGAATCCTGAACCTCAATTAAATAAAATTCTGAAAAAGTATCAGGACATGTTATATTCATCTATTCAAATACCATAGCAAACAAAAGGTCTCTCTGAACACTAATACAATGTCGAATGAGAAAATAGAGAATAAAAACCAAAACCAAAGGATTTTTTTATCCAGCACAGCTGGACTCTCAGGCAGCATAGCCGCAAAGCTGTCTGTTTTCTGCAGAAAACCATTGCTCGGGGATCAGCACTGAAAATTGCAAACAAGAGTATCTAACACTCATGATCACTCAAGCAGGGAGGTACTACAGCTACTTACAAACATTACCCCAACAGCACATTAAAAAACCCATAGCACAATAATTTGCACAAAGGCCAGTATTTTAGAAAGCGTGATTATAATCAGTAGCAAAACCTGATCCTCCAAGAGTTGGAAACTAATTCTTCAAATCTTCATGAGATAGAAAAATCTGGAAAAAAGAGTTTCTGATCTTTACAGAGACATTATCTGCTGATCCTCTAGAATTATACAGATGAAAGGACACACATCTAACCCACAAACACATGCAAGATACTAGATTGGAGGTACACAATATATCTGTACATAGCACAACTGCTTTGAAATTTGATCTCTTACAGTGATAACAACATTCTAAAAGCTCAAAGCTACATCTCTTCTGGAGTTTTTGTTGTTCATTGGAGGCTTTTTTGTTTGCTTGGGTTTTTTGAAAGGAGATGAGTTCATTCCTCTTTGGTGCACTTGAATTATTTTCTATGGCACTGCCGCACTGACATTCCCAAAGAGAGCAGCAGAAGCCTGCAAACAAGTAAACTGGAGCTGCCCCAAAACATCCATCCCTCTGCAATATTTGCATTGAAGACAGAGAATGTGAGCAAAACAAAACTCAGCAAGATCAAGTAGAAGGCCCTTTGCATAAAGGTGTGAAACACACTAGTTTCAAACCCTCTGCTAATGCACGGGCCTGGAACAGCTCCTCAGGAGGGCCTAAGGAAGCTGATGGCAATGAGAAACTGAAAGAAAGAACAAAGAACTTCTTCCCATCTTGTCCCCATTAGGGGATCACTGTTAAACCTACATAGTTTTGTCAATAATTTTTAAAGTAGAAGAGCATCTACTTTCTTCCTAATTCCCATGCAATAATACACAACACATTTTAGTCTTTTTTTAGGTTTGGGTTGTTTTTGGGGGTTTTTTTCAGTGTGTAATGGTGTAGATAAACCACTAAGTTTAGATGCTGGAAGCAACCGCTCTGGAAGACATTTGGTTACATGACGTCATCAAACTTTGCAGCAGAACCCACAACCATCCTGAGAAAGCCAATAAGGAAAAAAAAAAAAAGGCAAAATGTTATTTTGTAAAGCATAAATTACAATGTTTAAAGGAACTACTTTTCTCCCTGCTCTCCTTTCTACTCAGCTACAAGTAAAACAGGATTTGGGGATCTGCTGAAGCCTGAAACCAGACATGCGTGTGAAACAAACGGTTATTAAATACCACTTAGATTTTAAGCCTGTGAATAAAGACACTGAGCACCAACTTATCCCCACTTGTTTAGCGGTATAATTTTTATTGCAAAGGTTTTTCCTCTTATCAGGTAATTGTTCGCTGCAAGGTTGCAGCCACTGTAACAGGACAACATGAGAGACCTTTTGTTCCTAAGAATATGAGAAGAACCTCAGCAAAGCCGCGCACAACCGGCGCCCG
>VZTA01000987.1:100169-134764 GCA_013398855.1 Mohoua ochrocephala
GCCGGGGCGGGGAGCGGAGCGGGGGGACGTCAGCGGGAAGGAATCCGCGGGCACCGAGGGCCGTCGCCGTGGAATGCGCCGCCGCCGCGGATTGCTACGGCACGCGGCGGCCCCGGGGAAGGGGGCGGGGGGGAATCTCGGCGAGGGACCGGTGGCCGCAGTCTGGGGCTGCCCGGCCTCTCACGGGGGCCTCCGAACTGCCGCATGCGGTGGGAAGCCCCCGCCGGACCGGGATGACGGCACTGAGGGTAGGGAAGCCGGGAGGACGGCGGTGGCTCTGCGTTCGGGGCGATGCTTGCCCTCGGGCCCTTCCCGGGCGGTGCGGGCGCCGGAGAGGAGGGCTCGGGGAGCCCGGGCAGAGTGGGACCGGGTGCGGGCAGGGCTGGATGCTGGGGAAACGCTCGGCCGCTCGTGCAAACCTCTCTCTTGCGCTGTGCCGTGGCCTGAGCTACTTGTGAAATTCCTTGGAAAGGTTACAGAATATCAGGAAACTTGGAACAACGCTGGGAGATGGAGAAGGAGAGAGGAAAGACATGCACAAGTCGTCGAAGTGAGATTGAAGTGTAGCACGACGACGGGCTCATGCTCGTCTCAATCTCAGTTCCTTCTGCACCATGTGCTCCCGGGCACGGATCCTGCGGGAGCCAGCACCTCCGGAGCTTGGTGCGGGTCACCCCCTTCCCTCCGGCGTTAAGGCACTGAAGGACAGCGCTGCGCTGTGTTAGTGGCCGCTGGGGAGCCGTGGGAGTCCCGTCCCTCTGTGGAAGGCACAGGGCACACACGAGGTTTGCGTGCTGGGCATACCAGCGGGATTACACCGCATCCAGCCCAGGGAGCGCTCGTTCCTGGGAGCCAGCGGTGGACCACGGCTGGCTTCGGCACTGAAGCCGCTCTGGAAAGCGAGTACACAGTGAACACTTGGTCCATTGAGCGAAGTCCTGACCCGAAAATACAGCAGTGTGTTTCCTTCAATGTTAAAGTAACCTTTCAAATGCGGTTAAATTTTAACAAATTTGAAAATAAATATCCTGGGATGATCCACTGCTAGGGCCAGTTGGATAAGGCACGGCAGGCTGTAAGGCTGGCTGCTGGAGCTGTGGCCCACTTAGCCACCTACTTGGTATCCCAGAGAGATAACAGGTCTGTGCTTCAATCTCGTAGCAAAATATCAGGGCTAAGTGGTCTAACTCCGGCTGAAACCAACGGGCCTCTTTCAAAAGACTTGTGGTGGGGCTGTAACAGTCCTGAGGAACTCGCAGGGCAGCCCGGAGGTTGTTTTATGCCGTGGTGCTGTGGATCAGCTCAGCGCAAACCGCTTCTCCACTGCACTGCCTCTAAGGAAAACAGCCAGGGCTGTTCCTAATTAAAGGAAGCAGAACTGCCTATAGAACCCATTGGGAAAAGGAAACTGTGCAAGAGAGGCAGGAAACTGAAGAATGGGGTGAGGGAAATGGCAGTTCACGTAAACATAATGAAAGTTCATTAGTTCTTTGACATTCATATTGGGATAAACTCATCTTTCATGACCTCAGAGAGCATATGATTTAGGGCTAGATTCAACATCCTCCAAAGTCCTTGGAAATGTTTCCATTGACTTAAGTAATGTTGGATCAAGACACTGTTTGTTAGTGCTCTCAATCATTTTTGCTGCAATACACAGTGGCTTGGGAAGTTTGAGACATTTACAGTTGGTATGATTTTCTCAGCTCCATAAATTATATGTTTCATCAATTTTTGGAATAAAATGGTCCTGATTAGTAGCAGACAAAAATACGGCCTACCATTTTTCTGCTGTACAATTAGGTTTAAATTATCCTCAAATAAATCCTGTAGTTTGTGGGAGTTTTAACCTCATCTGAGCTGGGCACAAATACCATGTGTTGGTTTTATGCTGATACTGAACATGTGATTAGAAAACTACCAATCTTTCGGGGCGATTGCTGCCTTTTATTCTGTGATCAGTAATATGCTCACACCCTGGGGGAAGAGGTTGTACAAGAAATATTTGAGTGTAGTTAAAAACACATTCTCTTTTGCATCACTCTGACAACACAAAGCAGATTTAAGCCCATCAGTGCACTACAAAGCAGCTGGAGCATACTGGGCAATCTGGCTCATTATGGGTAAATCTCTTATCTTTGCCCTATTTTTCCACATTTTTTATTACTAAGGCTGTTTGTATGGAAAGAGGATTTGTACAAGAATTATTCCCCACCTGAAATCATAATCCTCTTTGTGACATTGTAATAAGTTCTTCAGCCACCACATGTAATATCATAAACATGCGCTGATGACTTCAGTTGGAAACTAGAGAAAAAGAGCTCTGAAGAGACTAAGTCTGTTTTCTTGGAAACATGGACCATAATCTTACAAATATTCTTCCACATGAATTATTATAAGCATATGTGTAGTCCAGTTAAACTCCCTGAGTTTAAATTATCCCATGTGTAATTCCACCATAATCTATAGAATTAATGTGGCTCAATCAGACTATCAAACCCACATTTGATTTCTGCGTTCTGCTCAAACGCTGAAGATGTGCAGGGGGAAGACTGTTGAGTCCTACTGGTGGAGTCGAGCCTGGCCATCTCTGAGGTGGAGCATTGTCTCCTTCCTACCCATCTGATCCTGATAAAGGGCCTTGGTTTAATCAGCTGGCTCAGCTGAGGAGGAGTGGGATGATTTCCCTGAAGGATAAAGGGAGTTAGTTTGGGAGAGCTAAACTGCACGCAGGAAGATAATTTGCCAGGATGAGCTCTAAAGGGTGATCTATAAAAGGAGGAGGAGTGCTTTGCTGAGTGCTGTGGCTGGTCTGAGGGAGAGGAATAGGGTTCTGAACTGGGGAGAACGGTGGTACCAGCCATGGGGCTGGGTAGAAGCAGATGAAGAAATACACCACTGTGTGTGTTTGTGGTCATGGGTGTGATTTTTGCCTGGAGCAGAGGAGTAGGCTCCTGGGTGGGAGGTGGGAGCCACAGAGCTTGGAAGTACTGGAGTGCAGGGAGAAATCAAAGCAGGAGTTGTGCCGCCTTGGTACAGGCGGGAGGTGACTCAGGGGAGGAGGGGTCCCACGCTGCGCTGCTGCTGATGGAGCTCGCTGGCCTGCAGGTACCTGGGGGGAGCTGGCTAAAGACAGCGCTGGCCAAGAGCCCAGTGCTTTAGGAAGGGGAAGGATACTCTGGGATTTCTGAGTTACAACTGTGTTGTCTCCTAAGGATTAAGAAAAAAGAATACTCGCGAGTGAGTGTACTGACCTGGTGAGGCCAAAGGAAGGCTAGACTCCTCGCTCCCCCTTTGATGTGCCTCAGCTAAGAGGCAAGGACCTAACTAAGCCCTTTTGCAATTCTCTTGAATTTGGGGTCGTTTTTCTCAGGCTGCCATGTCCGTGTGTTAACTGCTCCCAGTGTTGTGAAATGGCCTGTCCCAGGGTGGTAGTGACACCAACACTCAGTAATGTTTTAGCCTAATTAACTTATGTGACTAGTTATTAAAATTGCTGTAGGATAAATACAACTTGTGACTCCAGTAAGACTTGACTCTTACTGATGGTTAAGACCGAACATTAGCAATAGCATTGAAACTGCAAAACAAGAACTCTACAGAAGAGCCTTAGTACTACCCAAAACTGCTCCTAATCTTTCATTTATGAGGATTCCTTTTCAAAATAATGCATGTCCTAGGTAAGCCGGTATAATGTTTATTCAAATGTTGCCTCATGTATCTACTTCAAAACACTGCTGTGCTCATACTGCTAATTACTTTGGAACCTTCTGGGGGTGTGCAGCATTGCCCTTGGTACTTTGATTAAACATGCCATGCTGTATGTGTGCTGTATTGCCTCTAAACTACTTTACCAGACCAGTCTCATCCCACGAGAGATCCTCTTGCCTTGTAGAACAATTACAGGCACTAAGAGGTGTTCGTAGCCCACTCCTCCTTCCTCTGTACCAGACTACAGAAGACAGCATTTTCTCGACAGTCATTAATTCTACCTAAAAGTAGCTTGCGAGTGTCTTAAAATCAACATCTGGAAAAACTGAGTACAGAGACTTCTTTCAAATACCACAAACTGAATCATGGGGCCAAATTCAGCCTTGATGGAATTATTATCTGATATCTGTGTTTTCCCTATGTTGCTTGAGTAAATTCCCTTATATGGAGATGTTTTCGGAGATGCACATGATGCCAAAATGCTCAGAGAATTGCATAGGACCAAACCTAAAATACTGAAGTAGAAAAAAAAAGAGATTCAAACAGAGTTTTCTTGAAAGTATGTTGTGATGGAAATCCCTCCTTTGAGAAGGGATTTTCAGCATCGGTTCTGACACTTGCAATACTGGGAGCCCAGGTCTTAACATTGGGAAAGACTCCCCTTTGTGACTAATTTTTAAGGACATATTTGTTACTCATGTTTATGATAAAATAACTTGCTGAAGGGAAAGACTTATCTATATGTTTTTAATTTTAGAGATTAAGCTGTATTTAAACCAAAATAATATATTCAGTTTGTTAAAATATCTAAATGTTTGCTTCTTAGTCCATCGCTTCTTCATTAACACTGATGTCATCTTCTGTGCCCCATACTGTTATGAGAATAGGGGGGTTTGTTACCTTGTGGTGCTAGCTGTTCATAAATAAGCTTAAGGCAGACTTTTCTGCTTTTTTATTTTTATTTGAGGCTCATGACCTTCTCTTAAGATGTGATAGCTGCATTCTTATCAGTGGGGGTATGGCTAGAAGAATAGTTGAATGCTGAAGTACATTCCATGCTAATATAGAAAAAAATTTAAATATAATTTACCAGCAACCTGATTACTGTTGGGGGTCCTGTGTTGTCATGTGCCTCTCCCTGCCTCCGCCCTGACTGGGTGAAAGGCTTGCTGCTGGGGTTGGTTTTTAACTTGCTAAAACCAGTACGCAAGCAGAAGGCAACAAAGGACTTCAGATTGCTTGCTGTGCAATCAAAATGCCTGACATAATCTTACAATTGTGTTCCTCAGGCATGGGAACAGCAGTCTGTTGGCTCGCAGCAGGTGCGAGTGCAGAGTGCCCTTTCTCCTCTTTGATGGCTCCACTGCTCCATCGGTGGGACCTAAAGGCTCGCAGCCAGACCAGCACACAGGTGCCCAAGTGTTTGGCTCTGTGTTCACAGCCACCAGTTTCATTTCACAGGGATGTTTGCCTGCAACAACAGTATGGCAATACACACAAGGAAATGCCTGCAGGGACAGCATGTGCTACCAGAACTGCTCCTTGCAAGGAAGGCAAGACTTGGTGTGTCTTTCTTCGTTGTTCCCTTTCATGTGTGTGAAGAAAAAAACAACTCAGCTCTTGTATCTCTACTTAAGGCAGACTTTGGTAGGAAAATAACTTGGCACTGTATCTTTGTGCTACTTGTAAACATTAGACCTCTTTAAAGGGTGGCCTTTTCCTTCTTAATTATTTTGCTTCTGATGGCTCTTCTTAAAACTTCCCACCAGTCACACTGTAGCTCCTGAAGTTCACCAGGCCACTTCCGTGGCAGCCCTGGACGAGCCAAGGCTGGGCCCAACCAACCGGCACACACGGGAATTTTTGCTCCCCGTAGCAGAGGAATGAGCCACAGAGGATGAGTACACACAGGCCTCCTGCCAAAACTGTATTTGAGCTGCAGTTCTGGAATGACAGAGACAAAGGCCAAGTGGTCTTCACATGAGCTGCTGCTGTTTGCAGCTTCACAGGAGCTGCTGCTCTGGGAGCCGAGGGAACACCCCGAGCCACAGGCACCTTTGCCCTGAGGAGAAGGGGCTGCTGCCTGACTGCCTCAAAATTATAAACAAGGAATACTAAGGAAGCGTTCCACTCTTAAACTCTGAATGGATGCAAAAGTTAATGATTATAACACGTTAATTCTAATGCAGAATGACTTTCAAGCCTGAAACTTTCCTTATTTTTTAATGAAACTTTGTGAGTCAGTTTTGCCCTCTCTTTTGGAAGGGATAACTCTATGAGGGAATCAGAGGAAGGGAGAAAACTGTAACTTTGTGGTATTTTGTGCTTCTGTAATTCTTGGCTTCTAGCTACCACTTTAACTTTCCATCTATACATATGAAATATAAGTTTTCACATATATATTTTGAAGAAGCAATTTCTGTCTCTCCAGGATGCAGAAGAAGTTATTACATTTACTATTTTGGCTGATGCCTGCTCAGCATGATGTGAGATTGATTTCAACACTTTATCTCCCTTCCTGAACCTCCAAAATTGATTTTTATGCCGCTTGAGCACGTTCTCCTTGCTTTTATTTCAGTGCAGCTCTTAACAGATCTGAACAAATTCACGTCTTTCAAGGACTGGTGTGTTAACACCAATTTTTTTCTTCATTCTCCATTGTGTTCCCCAGTAATAACCTCACAAGATAATTGATTTAAAATAGTATGTGGTAACTTTTCCATGTAACTTCATGCTGCATTATTCAAATTTATTTATTTGGATGCCAAACACAAAATAATTACAACAATTGACCTGTGAACAGATCAGTTATTTGATGGTTAAAGTCTTCATGCTCACTTATTGGAACAAGACTATTCTTGAGCAGCGCTGATATTTTAAAAGGCTGGTTAATTATCCAGTAATAATAATCTTAATCCAGTCTTAATAATCAAAATCTTACTACAAAAAAAAGGAATAAAACCCTTCTCCTTGCTGCGTAATTCCGTGACTTCTTCCAATTTTAATTGTCTAGGCAGTATTTTCTAAATGAGACTAATTCCTTGTCAAAAATATTTTCCACCTCTGACATGGTATTCTTTCAAGCTTGAGAAAATGTGCTGGTTTTTGCCTCTCTGTTAGCTTTAGTTCATTATCCTTCTGTGAAATCTCATGATAAAGATATACTTAGAAATTAAGATAACTTCAAGAGCAAAACAATACTTGCAAAAAAATAGCAAGCGATCGTCAGAGCGCTTTATAGGGGTTTTTGGGACTGGAATGGTGCAAAGAAGCGAAGACTGCTGAGGGTTGCACATGAGTGACTGGCTGAGACACAGTGGCATTTAGCCAGAGGCTGGCTACCATGGCATGGAAACTCAGTTATTACAATAGTTTGGATGCCAAATCTGTTTGAATAAGAGAGGTTTCAAATAATCCATGTCACTGCTAATGTACTTCAGTACATGTCAGAGGATGTGATTCAGACTTGGGGAGAGAAGGGAATTAGGAATAGCTGATGCTCAGATAACTGAGACTGTACCAGAATACAGAATGCTGAGGTTTTTAGCCACTTTATCCCAGATCATTAATCTTGTCCATTTTATGCTCGCATTGCATCCCGCAAAACTTCAGAGTTTCCAGATGATGTTGAGTGTGGGGTTTTTTTGATGGTTTCAACGTTTTTTTTTGCTTGTTTGTTTTGGCTTCATGTTTTGTTTTTTTTTTTGATGCTACAGAGAATTATTTTTTTCCTTTCTTTTTCTTTTTTTTTCTCCCAAACTGAAACAAAGATTTAATATTTAAAATAATTATTTGCTTACGTTTTAATGCAAGCAACACCTATGTTTTGAAACTCGGTGATATCAATATGATGTACTTAGTGTGTGCTAGGTGTGCTTGCTCAGTAATAAATGCAGTATTGGGATGGTTCAGTTCTGTATCTTGCAGTTCCCACCTGTGCTGACCCATCTCCAAAAGGGGCTGTGGGATGGAGTAGAAGGTACTGGAAATGTTTACTTGTGAACACAAAGGAAAATTCTGGTCATGGAGGCCAAAACTGTAAGTAAACAGATACAAAATAAAGTTGTATCTGCAGTCTGTAATAAACTTTCTTCAGAGGAAAAGCTTGGCAAACGAGCCTATAGAAATGTTCATTACATCACAGCACAGTGCTGAGCTGTGTAAATTCTGTCAAATCAGTATAAAACCCTAACTGCTTTGTGATCTATCCTGATTCTTCAATAAACCTGAAAGAACTTGAGGGTGGGAGGCGTGTTAGGGCAGCAAGGCAGCAGTAATGATTTCTTTCCTCTCAGAATTTCCTCTCTCCTGTTCAGTCTTTCCAAAGTAACACTTTACACGGAAGCAGCTCTCTCTGTATTTCCTCAGCCTTCCTATTCCACCTCTAGTGTTATTCAAAGAAAAAGTTAGATGAAGGTTTTCATGAATTATCTCTACTCTGGAGTTTAATGAAAAATATGTTTAGAATTGGGATGTGCTCTGAGATAATTACCTTTGCTTGTCAGTGGTCATCTTCTATCTGGAAGTGACAGAAGAGTGGAGATCCTTCCGCCAATAATTTTTGAAGGTATTTATTTTTTATCTAACTCCACTGAAAAATCTGACTTAGTGTACCCTGTTACAAAGTTACTTTTTAAAGGAATTATTACAAGTATTAATGCAGAGCTGCTAAGATATCACTTAAGTGCTTCTTTACAAATACAGCTACGTTACTTTTAATATTCTGCTTTTCAGTGTGGACATAAAAAGCACATTTAGCTGTAATTCCCAGCTGTCATGCTTGCTTTTTTACAAATGGGTGCCTGCAAAAACAGGCCCTGTTTACTGCTGCTGAATAATAATTTCTGGATTTCATCTTGGCAGTGAATGTTGGGGAGATATCCTTTAAGCCACTGAATTGGAGGTTAGGACATTCATTTCAGTGTCAGCTGACATCCCAAGCTGGATCACAAATGAAAAGCAGCAGAGTTCAATTGCAGTGTTTAACAATAAAGCAGGAAACTCTAATTGCCAAGCTACTGGCAGCTGAAAGTAGAATTTACAGTAATGCTAACCGAGCAGATCTGACTGTTGATACAGCATCACAAATATCCACTCTTTCTTAAACCAAGTAGAGGCTTTTTGGATTTTAAGAACCTACTGTGCACCAATGCATAGAAGGGGTAGGATTATGCACAGCAACTTCACTGTAGGGTATAAAATACTTCTTAAATCTCAATATTTAAAAAATACTATAACTTTGTTATGGACTCCTTTAAAAATTATTTGCTGCATAGTGCAAGGACAATTTAATCCATCTGAGAATATTCTCTTTCTCTTCCTCTGAAGTTTATACAAAATCTCTTTGAGCACCTGTCTTAACCCAGTACAGTCCAGGTCATCTCACTGCATAGTCATGAATACCTGATTTTTTATTAAAACCACTCACACCCCCAACACACTTCCTCAAAAAAAAAAAAAAAAAAGAAAGAAAAAAAAGGCACTCCAAACTGCAAATGAAACATTCTGAGTGGAACAGTGGACTAGTGTCTGTGCTACCGTTCATTAATTCATCAATTTACAATATACTTGTTTAATATGCATAATATCTTAACTGATAAAGTGTTATAAGTTTTTTTAAACATTAAACATTCCTCAGAGAGACCATCATTTCCCCCATTTTTATCTGTTAAATATTATTACCCCTACTCAGTCTCTTGTTAGAGAATAACAAACACATCAAATATCTTGTTCAGTTTTGTTCCTCAGGTGCAGGCAAAGATAACACAAGGTATGTGTAAAACCCACATTATCAATCAACAAATACATCCTTTTACAGATGCACGCACGGTTAAAGCCTGTCCCTGGCACAGCTACGTGTGAGATTGCATATTTCTGTTGCATACATATTTCTATCTGACAGGCCCTGTTTACTGCTGCTGAATAATAATGAACTGGATTATAAAACATGTTAAAAATTTTTGGGCGAGGAAGTAAAACAGATATAAGAAATTCTAAATGGGAAATGTTACACTCTGCAGAATCTGAGTTTAAAGAAGTACGTCCACAAAGGTCCATCTTCATGTATCATATGCCACTTTCATTTCCATTGCCATTGCAGCAATGCAGAGGAAAAATGTTGTCCAAAGCTGTTACTGTGAGAGCTACTGGTTTTCTCGAATTCTTGTGCAAAATTCTGGTTCTTACCAAGCAGCTTATGCAAGATGACCTCTGCCTCTGAGTACTTCCTACTGATTTCAACAATACTGGTCATGAGATTTCCTGCTATCAGGAAGTACGGTCATTGGAAAAAGTCAAATTCACGTTTGAGAAAGGTCTAGAGCTCAGTTTTTGCTGCGAGCAACCTGAGGGTCTGTTAGAAGCCTACATTTCCATCAAGAAGATGTAAGAGACACAGTTGCTAGAGAGAAAAGAGTCTTTCGTGCTATTTGCCAAGGACTGAAGTGTGGGGCAAAAATGTCTTCAACTGGATGGTGCCACTTGGCACGAAAGGAAGTAAAGGTTTTTGTGCAAGTGCCACTCTCTAACTCCCTCTGAGCTGCTTTTCCCCGCAGGCATCCTGCCTTCTGTCCTGTCCCAGGGAAACTGGCTGCTGCTTGGATGCAGCCTGTGATTGCACATTGGCTAAGGCACACTGATAAGCTCATTTGGAGGTGAAAATGAGGTTGCAAAAGATGGTCACTTTGGGTCTGGATACGCTCCAGGGCTCCTTGCACAGATTTAAGAGGCTCTCTTTGCGTTACATACATGTTTAAAATTATCTATGTGCTGTCTGTTACAGCAGTCTTTTGTTTCAAGGCATCAACTGTCCTGTGTTATGAAAGGATGTTTTTGCATGGAAAAACAGGTGTCTGAGGAATTGTGTGAGTACAGCTTCAGAAGTTGTTTCTGAGACTTTGACTACTGTTCCCAGAAATCTTCAATGTCTTGCAAAATGTAACAGAACAGCATAACTTTATTGGAATGGTCATGGCTGAGTTGTAAAAATTTGAGCCATTGGCTGAAAGCAGATCCATCTGTTTACCTTTCAGATCAGTCTGTTTAGCTTTCTTCTGGTATAACACAGAAATAATCTCTTAAGCTGTTTTAATCAAGAGTCAAACTTTTGCTTATCTAGTTAATTTATTTCTAACTGGTGCTCCTCTTTTCCCTTCCCTTCCTCCTTTTTTAAAATAAAATTAACCTGTCTTTAATGTACATTATCTACTCTCCACTAGGAGACAACCAGGTCAAAAGAGAAGCAACTCTGAATATTTAATATTTGTCAGCTAATGCATATCTAGATAAAACAATCTGATAACTAAAACTCATTTAGAATTTGGCTTTCATGCTAGGACTCAGGCAAAGAATTTCTGGATGCCTTCTGTTCTCTTTGAAAATCTTTGCCAATTTTGATGATGATATTTCCATGAATTCATATTTGTTTTCTTTAAGAATATATTTCTTCCTCATTTTGCTTTAAATATAAGATATTATGGTTTCCTCCTTTGGAAATGGAGAAAAAGAGGTAACGCATTTCACATCAAACATGCCTTGTATGTAATGCGAAGGTGTTTGCCATCCTATTAATATTTAAGAGAAAAAATGAGACATAGCAAACCCCAAGAATCTAAACTTCAGGAGTCCAGTCAGCGACCTTTAAGTCTTTGGCTAGACCCTGGGAGGGCTGTTTTCTATTCCGTGCTGGGAGAGGAAGAATGCAGTTTTCCCCTAGAACAATAGACCGTTTGGTCGTACCCACCTTCTAAAAACAAAAGATAAGAAAGAGCTTCTCAATAACAAAATGCTAGTTTACTTCAGCTCCACTGTGCTTTTGGAGAGAACTAGCAGTTATTTGAGATAATCTTTTCAAGGAAAAGTCACTCTGGTTGATAACAAAACTTCCTTCAAGAGAACTTGAGCCAGAAGTCTTTTTTCTGAACTGTCTCCTATGGCTGTCATGCAGTGTTTTGTTGAAGGCTTTAGTCAGAGTTAGGCTGTGAGCTTCCCATTTCTGAGCTCTCCAGAGCAGTTCTACCTGCTTCAACTCTACAGGCTTCTGGGTCACTTCTAATCCAAGTTTTCACTTGCTAGAACTAATTATAAACTGCTGAAAAGGAAAATGCCCTTAACTCAAGTAGGCACTTGAGCCAGTAAGGAAAATAGCAGTACCAGGGAATGCGTACTGTCCCACAGTCTCATAGCCAACTATCTGAATTAAAAACCACTTTACATGTGCTATTTCAACCTGTGTTTCCCATGTTGATCAGAGTGAAGAATGTGCTGTTGGGGGAACACAGGCTGAGATACTCTTGGCTTTGCTCCTGCAGAAGGCTGGCAGGGAAGAGAAGTGGGAAAAGTCTTCCCAAATCCTTGAAAATGAGACTCCTCTACATCAGACGGCCTGGAGCAATTCAGTTCTTCAGGACAGCCTCTTGTGAAGAAATCTACTGTTACCTTCAGAGTGTTTACATGGGAGGTTACAAGTCTGAACAGGCAAGTTCTTTCTTTTAGCAGGAGTCATTGCCATGCAGGTGACAGGTGAAAGAAAATTCCTGGAACTCCACAGCGTTCAAAGGCAGACTCACAAAGTTTATGAACCCGCAGTTGGAAAGCACACCGAAACCCCAAATTTGCCCTGGGCAGGGCTCTGAGGGAGTAACAGAGCAGCCAGAGATGCTTTCAGTGAGGTATAAATGGCGAGCAGGATGAGGACGGCGCCTCCTGCTCCGCTCCGCGCAGAAGCGGCGCGGGCCGGGCCGTGTGGGGCCGTGTGGGCGCCGAGGCGCTGCAGCCTCCGCCGCGGTGCCAGGCCGGGGCTGCTCGGCGCGGGAGGGGCTGCTCGGATGGGAGCGTTCGCTGCCTTGCTCTTCTCACGCTTCTCTAAACCTCCGGGCATTGATCTTGCGCTGCTGCCCCTAACCCAGAGCGGAGGAAGAGGCTGCCTCTGTCCTCTTCCCCTCTACTCTAGTTCCCTCGCAAAACAGAAAGCAGGATTCAGGAGAGAAAGCACTGATCTAAAATAAACTACCACTAGCCATAATAAAGTCCAGCGTATCTCCAACTTATCAAACTATCTGCAACTGTGCAGAAAGTCACGATAAGATAGTCCTCACTCTGACTCAGGGGGAAAAAAGCCCTTGGACACATCAGATTTACTTCAGCCAAGTCATTTTCAAGGACCTCGGTATATGCTGCACAAAGTCCTTCTCACACAGCCTTAACCTATTAACTGCTCTTTAATTTCAGACATAATCTTGGTTTAAAACCCACAAAAACTCCCTGTTCTGAACTCACATGTGACCACATCAAGGGCCTCTAGTTATGCCGAGGATTATTAAGCCTGTCGGACAGGTTATAACAGCTGGCTTCCCCACAGGCCCGCACAGGGCCTTGCAATATCGCGACAGTCGTTGTCTGCACAATGTTTTCTGATGATTTCTAATGATTTTCTGCATAAAGCAGCCTGTTCCTCTGGGCCCTTGTTTCCTAACAGCGGGAACCATTGTTTCTGTCGAGCTGAATTCCACCCCCATTCCCTCCCAGAATAGCTGCGGCAATGTTTTGACATCTGACGCTGAGGAAAAGGCTTCCGAGAGTCTCCTCCTGCGGCAGCGCGGGGAGCTGCTCTCGGCTCCACCAGTCAGGCGGTGCACTCTGGAGGGCGTTTCTACTCTTCTTTGAGCTTCTTTCTTTGTTTATGTTTCTGTAGCCAGCCACATAGCTCTGTGTGTGTACAGATGACAGATGTGTTTATATTGCTTTATAGGTGGGACAGTTGTAGAATTACATTTGTCCAGATGAATGTGAAATGCAGGAGTATGCTTTCGCACACTGACTGCCAACAAAATACCTTTTAAAAGTTGTTCCGATGTACGGGTTACCATTTTTCACGGCTAAGTCTTAAGCGTATATTGCGCTGTTGAAAGTAAGGTCCTTGAAATGAGAAAATGGGATATACTGAAAGTCAAATTCACTGTATCAGAAAAAGAGGGAAACTCTGTTCCTTCCCTTATTGCTGATTTTTTTCCTCTATTTTTGAGCTTGAACCAGTTCAATTTCCCCAGCTGACAGTTTTGCTCTGTTTGATGTAGATTCGGTACAGCTTTTTGTAGATAAGCTTTGAAGAAGGTGCTTCTTAAATTGGTAAGTATTGTGCCTGTAGCATGACACTTGTCACCTTTTTATTTATCTTAAGAAGTGAGCAACAATTTTCAAAAGGTGCACAACAGATTATAAGGACAGCTTTGACAAGACCAGAGGAAAAATGATACTGGTTTAATGCTCTGGGGGTTTTGGAAGACTGCAAAGTACAAACTGTCATGAAGCCAACTTAATATAACTGTTTCCTTTATACTCTAAGGATTCACAAGGGACTTCACTGCTAGCATAAAGGAAATAAAGCCTGTTGTGCTAGAAAAAGACTTTGTTGCTTACAATTTTTAAAATGACACAAAGTTTCCTTACAGGAAACGTTACATTCATACAAATTCCCATATTTATTTGTAGACAAAAATTACCATTCACATAGCAGGAAAACTAGATGAAAACAGAAACCACGTAGACTTAGAGCCACTATGGGTTATTGGTGAGCAGACCTACGTGATAGCAATAAATACAACTACACAAAAATTTTACTTAAATGCAGAGAAATCTTTATTGTCGCATTTTTCAGTACCAGCCTAATTTCTTAACAGGAATTCTTGAAAATAAATTACTACAGGAATGTGAGCGAGGAGCTTGCAGAGTCTATTTTAGGTAACGCTTAGCTTTTCTTCTCCTGTTACACTATTCGACCAAGATACACTGACTTGGGATATTTTTTCTTTAGATCAGGCCACTGAACAATGAAATAATCTGAAAAGTAGTAAAGAATCTTTCCAGACAGGGATAAAGTTTCCACACGGCAGATGCTCTCTACATACACAATGGTTGTTCTCTTTATTCGTAGAAGGCCAAGAAGAAAAGCAGATAAACAGACAGGAACACATGTTCCCGGTCCATTGCACAATATCTAAAAGAGATGAAACACATTACAGAAGTAAATAATGAGTATTTTCATACAGTAAAGAATTAAAAGTGAGTATATTCGTTTAACACTACATTTACACAAAAAATATATTTCAAAAGATATTAAAAAAACCCAGAAAAGGCAGGTGAATATGAAAAAATGGGGGGGGTGTGTGTGCAAAAAAAGGACATTATTTCAAAGTAGCTGTCAAAAATACCCTATTTCTTTACATGTCATGGAGGAAGAAAAGAGCTCTGAGATGCACAGTTATTTCTATAAAGGAAAAGTTTGCAGTTCCTTGACTCATGGGTATATAACCAAAACAGCTTCCACTCTCAGTTACAGCTTTGTGTTGTATTAGTATCAGTCATGAAATCTGTGCACATAATAAAGCCAAAGAAATTTAATTAGGATTAAACCCGGGATCCAGTTATAAACCTCTTAAACCTTGGCTTAAGTCAGTAAAACACTTCAGAGTTGATCAAAAATGTGCTGATGAATTAGGACCTTCACAAGAATCTATTAGCTGACAGGTGTGACTCGGTTTTATTTTTTATTTTTAATAAACACTAGGAGACAGTTACAAGCATACAGGAGGAAGGTGTTTTGGCAAAAAAATGTCATGTCCTTGGAGCAGAGGACCTCACATTTACTTATAAATGTTAACAATAAAATAAAGTACTCTTTTAATTTTAGACATTGTTCAACTGAAAAACAGACTGCTTAAAAGTAAAAGGTTTAAACCAGGGTATATTAGGCACTCCACTTGGTATCAAAATTGATTTCAGGCAAGGAATTTCTTACTAAACTTAAATACTACCATGTAATCAGCACTTTTCTGCACAGCTGGGGTTACATGGAAATAAAGAGTTCTTTTATAAAAGCATGGCCCTATATCCCATTTTTTTTTTGTTCCAAGTTGACCAGCTTGTGAAAGATATTATACTGGTAGGGGAAAAATCTGAGTTTCTGCTTCAGGGCTGTAACAATCAGTTCAGAACATTTCCCTTCCTGCTTCATGGCAAGATCCCACTGACAAACTGGGAGCCTCAGCTAAAAGCAACAGCTTTGGTGCTACAGAGTTCCAGAGTCTCTCACCTATGCTCTGCCTTGATCATAGCCCCAGAAATCCAGCTTGGGGATGCGATGACCGCAATGCTGCGTTTTCTTACCACAATCAACAGACTGTAATACTGTTTCTAAAAATGTTCTGATTGTATTGTTGATCTTAATTGAACTATTTATTAATGCAAGGCTTTGCCGATGTTTTCTCAAAGTCCCTTACAAGTAACATGCTGTACGCAGTTTTAATCTTAAAAGTTTAGGATATCAACATCCACAGATACTTGAATTTGAAGCTTGCAATGGCATACTTATTTTGTATTATCTTTGTATTCTACAGCTAAGAAGCTGAACACATCAACTTTGCATACCAGAATTTTGGAATCAGAGTCATATACTGTGGTTTCAAACCTCCTGCTGAACCTGATTTCAAGCACATCCATGCTGGGACTTCAAATCCTACTCTACAATCTACTGAGAATGAAGATCTGTTTTTTATACATTTGGCTTGGTAAGGACATAAACCAACCACACGTGCTGCCTTTTTGCATTTCAAAGAAACTTTTCCATATCTGTGAACTAAATGATGCATTTTGTCATACTTCCTGGGAAGTTTGATTAATTTGCACGAATGTTGACTGTGATACTGGTACATGGCTACTGACATGTAACTTAAGGCATGTTTAGGTATCTCTATTTGTAATAACATTTGTTACTATAGTGAAAATAAAGGCGTAGGGAACAACGTGTTCTCCTGTGTCTGCAGGCAAAACCCACCAGCATCCCTGTAGAAGCTGGGCTGTTTCACACAAGTGCATAGGAAGCCCCTGAAGCCCCAATAAATTATTTACTACTTACTATTTTTGTGAGTTGAATATACAGTATAACTACTGATTTCCTACTCAAAATTCAGTGTTAAGTGAACAGACAAAAATGTGCACCACTGCTGAACAGAAACTCCACTTTCCCTTTCCTTTAGTAGAGCTACCTGGAGTACACATATTGTCTTATCTTCACTGCTCCCTGAGCCCTTTCTCTTCTATTGCCATCTATTCTATTGCCATTTCTGTTCTATTGCCGGCCTCTCTCCTGCCCTTTCCTCAGTGCCATCGTTTTCCGTCAATTTGTCTGTACTCTACCCAATCCTCTGAGATGTCTCCCACACATCCTCTTCCCTAGTTTTCTTTGTGGTCACTGATGTTCATCTCTCTTTGCAACCCTCTCTCAGGCACCCTTCCAGCTGTCTTCCTTCTTGAATGGCTGTGCACTCTTTTAGCCTCCATGTACTACGAAAGCTCAAGCATCGGTCCCTTACTTTCCACAGTCTGACAAAAAACACCAGTTGTGGATATGATTTAGGTCAGGTAGCCATCCTAACATTCTACTGAGCCCAGAAGCTGAGAATTGTAGAACAGGTTTTATAAAAAGCTGAATTTTTACAATCATGGTCTTTATCAAGCCATACACTTCATCCTACTTCTCCCCTTTATTAAGCTTGGCCAGCAGTTCCAGTCCTTTTGATATTTGGTATTCTTGTGTCTAAATGCACACACAGAGGTAATTGCCTGAATGATGAATTCCAAACTAAGTGTACTCACAAAAGATCACATAATGAAATAACAGTAAATGGGTCTATTTTTGAACCTCTGTGTGGCTCTAAAGGCCACACTGAGCTGCTGTCATCACTTTGCTGAGGTACAAAACAGAAAGGCGACAATCAAAATTAAAATCATAATAAAATACCTCTCCTATATTCAGGTTTTGATATGATGCACTCAGTTTATAGCTTCTACTGACTGTTTATAATTTGTAAGCTGCTTCTCAGATGCCCTTTGATTCATGGAAAAGTACTTGCATGCAGGAAAAAGGATCAGGAAAATTATGGACTTGGCATCTTTAAAAAACACATGATCTGATCATAACTCATGTCCTCTGCTCTTTCCCCTTCCACACGAGTTCAAACAAGACAAAGCAGATGTGGCTCTACAGGACTTCTGAATGCAAAATGCTCATATCATACTCTGATTATAGATGTTCCTATCCCAAAATGCTTGGATTTAGGAACTGGCCCCTGAAAGAGACTCTTATAAACCTGCTGAAGCCCACAAATAGATCCCTATCTGAACTGGGGACTCTGATCTGTAAATCAGAACTAAAAATTAACCTTCAGCTAACCTTCAGTGCATGTCTACAGACACGTCCTACCTAGAACTGGTGCCGTTGCAATTGCAGTGGCAATTCCCCTCCAAAAATCTGGTCTGACCAGTCTTACTCCCTCTCTCCTGCCAGCAGGAAGGGAGACCAGTGGTCCTTCTGCTTGGAGTCCAACATCATACACTCTTCAAGGAATACAGGGGAAACCTCTGAGAAAACAAGTATGTACCTTATAAAGAAAAGGAACCATTGCAGAAGGTGTAAGGTAGAAATGCTGCTGTTCAGCTCCTGCCAGCACACAAACTGGAAAGGATGACAGAAAGGAACGGAATCATCTACAGCCCTCCTTAAAGATGAGAAGATGAGCACTCCTACTAGTGAATTTCAAAACACTATTCAAAAGTAAATTTCAGAGAATGATTGATGCCTTACACCTTGAAAAGACCAAGGCTTTTGCTTTTCCCCGCCAGCAGAACACCAGTATCTCCTAGTGAACCCCATGGCAATCATCAGTATGCTGTGGGGAAGAGGAAGGAATCTATTGGACAAGAGGGAACCAGGGCATCTACAAGGCCAAGGAGCTATTGAGGGTGTTTCCCTCAAATATCTATTTACAATTATCTATTTCCCTCAGGATCTATTTCCTTCAGCTACAAGGCTGCCTGTAGAATATCTGTGTTGCATGAGAGATGTCTCTGAAAATCTCTGAGTTCAGCCTTCCTTAATAAGGCAGCAAAAAGGGGGGAAGAGGGGGCAAAGACAATTTTTGTGTCACTTTTGTAACCTCTTGAGCTGCAATTGTCCAAGGACTTTCCAGGTCACTGGGGGTTCCGACTTTGTTGCCAAGAAGCTGTAAGGGGTTGTCCCAGAAGCCAGTGCTCCAGGTCTCTCTACACCATTTATTTGCACCTCAAATGCAAGGAAATGCCCAGCTCACTGTTAAATTGGCTCACTGGCTGCCTGGGCTCACAGCTAGGTCTATAAACTAAGTCCTACATACTAAAATTCACTTCCAATTCAATCTAACCAAACTTTAAACAGCACAATAAACTAATCAAGCTGTTTATTACTGGAGGTTTAGAAGTAAAGGATCAGAATACAACATTTAGCTTCAACAACTCTATGCATCTAATTTCCTATTAATCACTTTTATGTAAAAATGGAATAGTTCTTGCCTTTGTGTTTCAGATATTTTCCACAGCTGTTGAAAGAAAATAAGCTAAGCCAGCAGTCTGGGAACTGCTGGGAACCACTGGCACATGGCACCACTGCTGATAAAAGCTACTTTAGAGTTGGTGAATGCAGCACTGTAGCAGAGTGACATTTACCACTGAAAACACTGAAGAGCAGAGCTTGCAGCTTCACTGGGATTAAATGTCACTGGTTAAAGCAAAAATGAGTAAAGCAGGAAACGTGCACTTTTTCTCATAAGTACGTAAACATACGATTGCTGTATATCTTTTAAAGAACAAGTGTTTAAGTACTACTTATGTTCCCAAATTACAACAATCAAAAGGAGGACAACGTAAGTCTCCCTAAACTTAGTAGAAAGTGGAAAACTAATTTGTGTTTTGATTTGCATAGGAAACTGGCAACACCTGCTGTTCTCCTTAATGACTTCTGCAGAGACTGGCCTTTTGTCACCTGGTCAAGAGCAGAGAAACTGCCCTGCTCCCTGGGGCTGGGGAGGATGGTGATGTGGGAATGGTGTTTGCTGCTGGGGGGGGAGGTGCACGTGTGAACTGAAGATTGTGCTGCTTACCAGGCATGGAGCTACCTCCTAGAGTACCTTTAGGACACTGCTTGGACCTCCTTTGTGCTGGTATTGCTCCCTACTCCACAGTGCTGGACAACTGGAGGTAGGACTAAGGGAACAGGAGGTGGTGGCGATAGACAACTACTAAAAGAGGCAAAGGCAAGTGGAGTGATACAAAATGGACCAAAGCTGGGTTAACTGAATGATCTATATGCACATATATCTATGCAAGTCCTACTTTTTAGCAATGTAGGAAAAAAAACCCATTAGGTATTCCTATGTTATAGGAATAATGAACGTTTTTGTTTGTGTGTTTTTTGTTTTGATGGGGGAGGTGGTTGTTTCTGTGGCACGAGAAGAGAGAATCTGCAATGAATTATTTGTATTCTGCTGTGTAAATTGCAGCATCTCAGGAGCTCACCAGCACTTGCTTGGTTTTAATACTATATTACTATTTTGAAAACTTCACACTCAAATACTTAAGCATGTTGAGAGGGAGTGTTGTTATTGAAGCTTTTGCTAGTCTCGCTCTTTAGTATGTCTGAAAATTCAAGTTTTGAACCTTGAGAAAAATTAGCTTAGAATTGTTACTACTTTTTATGGTTTAAAAAAAGCAGGAACTTTTTTTAACAGTTCCTTATTATTGCTATTGATGGGGAGAAAGAGGAATTTCAGGTTCTGTTTGAACAATAGAAAGGTCATTAAACTACCTACTGGTTTATTCTTTTTGAAGAGTGAAGATCTTATCCAGTTCACTTTCCTCCACCACCTGCATATTAAACCAGCTAAAACTTCACACCCTATTTGCTGTTTGAACTTACCTGCAGAACGCAAGGTAGGACAAAAAAATGCCAAAAAACTAGCTGTGTAGTCTGATGGAAATCAGGTAATTAAGGTAGAACTGAATTATACCTGGCTACACTTTTATCTTCTACTGTCTAAATCACTTGACTCTTCAGGGGTGCAAGAAGGAAGTTACGGTTTCCTGCAGCAGCAGCTTGTGTTCGGGCTGGTCAGCAGCTGCAGCAGTGCCATGAAAACCTTTCTTCTTCACCTCTGATCTCACTGGTACAGTAGCTGTTGTCACCACACAATACACCCGGCTAGTGAGGTGCTCTTCAAAACAAGCAGAGACATGTGTGGTCCTACAGGCAGATTACCTAACCACGATAAATAAGATTAGTGAATGCCAGAGTGGAAGAGTAAGGACTTAAATCAGTACACTACACAGCTAGGGTTTTCTTTGTTTCTGAGTGTTACTTTCATCATAGAATGAAATAGATTGGGAAGCATCACCTTTTATGCAGCTCTCACTTTATAAAGGTTTGGGGGGGGGGGGAGAGAGAAAAATCCTACCTAGTGGATTTTTCTAGAGGAGAAAAGGAGAGCTTCTGCAAAACCACTAGGAACTAGATGTAAGGATTTAATCATAACAACATTAGGCATTGTCACTTCTGCCTTCTAGGCCTGACCCAGAGTTACCAACCCATTGTCCTCAGGGGCAAGAGACAAGGGAAGAGGCCCAGCTGATGTGATTTGCATCAGCATCCACATACAAAGTAGCGAGGGAAGGAAGCTCCTGGATTTCAGCAGAGCACAGGAGCTTAGCTGTGCATGTGGCTATTTGACACTGTAAAGACTTAAAACAGCTCAGGTCTGCTTGTGGGTATGCCCAAGGGCTTTACTGATGAAAAGATATGACTGGGGTCATTAAGAGTGTCAGAAGTTAGGCAACAGCTTAGTGAGGAAGGTTTGAGAACCTTCATTTGGATGCCTAAAGAAACATGCAGGCTTTAATTTTTTCTAAGGAGTCTAACCTTAGGCACCTTACCTAACTGCCCCTGTATGCCAGGTGACAGGTCTGTCATTGGGATTAAAAGGTCTTTGGAGTGGTAGTTTCCATCAGCATACTTCCCAGCCTAGTTGCCAAATGTAAAATGAGAAACATAGAATGATCAATTAAAAATAATAATAAATGACAGCAGTGGGGTTGGTACTAAGGCTCAAGTCTGTGAAAATGTTAGTGTTGGTTATTAAAACATTACAAGAACAGCCAGGCTGTCAGTGGGACCAACAAAACAACCATTGAGTCTTCTGAGAAACTGTGGGAGATGGATAGAAGATTAAGAAAGAACAAGATTACCAAAGCAGACAGAGGGTGGAGAGTAAACTAACTCCCTACCTACATTGCTATGGAGGGGGTATGTGGTTTATTGCTGCTGACAGCTTAGTAGGAAGTAGAGGAAATTTGACTTAGTGTAGATGAAAAAGTTGGTCATAAAAGAATTCAGTAAAAGGCCTTTGTCAGGTAAATGAAATGGTAGTTACTGAACTACATCTCTAGCTGCAACACCAGGTACTAGCTGGCTTTCAGCAACGTCACCTTGGCTGAATCTGAACCTGACTACAGTCTCTTGGTCACCATGAGAAATACCATCCAGCCTCTTTACAAATAATTTTTATATACTGCTTATTCTAGTAGCCTGCTTCTACTCGAAAGGAGAAATTAAATCCAAGGACTTTCAAATATACTCATGTATGTTACTAATAATGGCTTAAAATGATCCTTTAATTGCAAATCTCAGTGTGCCTTTCATTAATCAGGCATTTGTTTAACTTCAACTTGAAAGCAGCGTTTCAGGTTAACTGAACATGACATTTAAATGTACATAAAACATCTCTTGAGCTACTGCCTAATCACTGAAGTTGGTATAGCAAGAATGTGCATCAAATACCTGCCTGAAATATCTTCACAGCGTAAAGCCTAGAGGTGTTGGCAATCTGTATCTGCATACCAGTGGTTAGATTCAGCAAGACTGCTATGCTTTATAACATACATGGAAGTGTGACCAGGGTGTTCATTAGGTTCATAATGAACCTAATACCTGATGAGTTAAGACTCTTTTACGTCTGAAAATGCCTCCTTAAATCTAGGCTAAGATCTCAGTTCATCTTTACTGCTACTTCTGTCCTCCCTCTGCAAAGGAGTGTCTATAGGCACGTCTAATGAGCAGTCACAGAAAGGGCAGAGCTGCAGCGCAGCTTTGAACCAGCTGACTGGAACAGCTTTAGATGTTTATCTGTGCTCAGCACAGAGTAATTCTGCATTGTGGCTGCAGGGTACCTGTACACAAGGCAGGAGGGGTGAATAAGACTTATTTTCATCGACACTGAGAAGTTAAACACAAATTTCGATGCTTTCACTTTGGGTTTTTTTTTTAGATGAAACAATTTGTATCACTGGAGGTCTTAATCCAGTGTTCTCACTCTTGCTTATTTTGACTGTTTTGATCCTAGAAGAACAACAGCAGATCAGACATACTGTCAATCTGGTCCAAAAGAATTATAAACACTGGGGAAAGATTCAGTATACAAAAGAATGCAGCAGATAGTCCTAATATTGCATTATACAAAGTTCACTTGTTATAAAATGAATAGAGAAAAAAAGGCCACCACCCAGATTTTGTAGCTTTCCACAAAGTTCCAATTAGAACCGTGATAAAAGGGACAATAACTTACTATTCGTCACAGTAATTTGTGAGAGTGTTATGAACTTAAGACATTTTGGGCAGGGCACAAAGAATGGAAAATCTTAGCTAAATGAAATAATGATCTCCTTTCATTTAGCTTACTGGGTGAACACTCCTGTAACCAGAAGCTGCCTCAGTCAGTTTAACCAGTCGGAGGACCAGGCAAGTGTGATGGGATGTGCAGTCATAAAAGAATAGGTAGATTGCTACAAGCACGGTGAGCTGTGCAGGTTTCAGGCTTCTAGAAAGACGTTTAAAAGGGAGAGACTCATTCAACTGACAGCTGGTGGGGAGGGAGAGACAGCAGAGCACGTACTTGCTGTGCAAATGTAAACTTACTACAGACTTCCCACAGGAAGGAGGCCCTAATGTGGGAGGACCGTCTTCTTAGCCTGATTTAACCCAGGCTTTTCCAAATAGCAGTTATCTGAAAATATCTACTTTTTCCAGGCTCTGTAGAGCCCTGAGGCAGTAGGAACTGTTGAGAAGTGTCCCCAGAAAAGGAAAAAAAGTCTGGTCCTAAGGGTCCAGGATGTGCAATCTACTAATGAATGGAGCTTTATGCAGCATTTCTGCACGATTCTAGGTGAAATTTAATTATATTCAAGGATAGCAAATCACTGACCCAATTACATAACCCATCTATGGTTGAAAACAAGGACTGGACACAATATTTTGCAGCTTCTGCTGTGTGGTAGGTGCGTATCCTTTGTTTTCAGTTTGGATTTCAGGTATGCCAGAATGACCAGGATAATCATGATCCAGACAAAAGGCTAGCCCACCTGAAAACCTAGCTTCAGGGTTGGCAAACTGGCCCAAGGACAATAGTTCAGTAAGCAGCAAGAGGAGTGCAGTTTCCTTTGAACTTGTATCTACTGACTGACTTCAAGCATATTATAGGAAAGATGTAACTTTAATTTTGTCCTTCTTGTATATTGAACAATCTGTGTAAGATGCAGTATAATTTTCTTTATCTTTGGAAAAAAATCTCTGTGCAGCTTGTCTAATTCTCTGTAAATACGAAGGATTTGCATCCTTTTCTAGATAACAGATCTTATAACATCTTGTTCTGGTTTTAGGTTTCTTCTTAGCCTTTCTCTCAGTGAAGACAATAAAAGTCTCTCTTCTCTGACCAGCTGCCTGTTTTCATGGTAGGAATTTGCAATCTTTGAGACTGCATGCTAAGTCTGGCTGCAGCTGATGAATGGTTTTAAAAGCTTTTCTGGGAGAAGGTAGGTGTAGGCAGTGTGTGCTGGCACAAGCCTTTCCTTCCCTGGAATTTTAGGCCTTCGTATAGGAAGCCTATCTAAGGCAGACAGATGATGTAAAAACTGCCCACCATACATTCACCTGCAAAGCACTCTGACACTTATATTTCTGTAATTCTTGGCTATAGAAACACAAGCCAATCATCACTTCTGACATCTTAATTGTTACTTGGCTTCGTATTTCTAAAGGGACTTAACTTTGCAGAGCGCAGATGCTCATAACTCAGAAATGGGCCTCCTGAAGATGATCCCAAGCTGAACAACTAAGCTAACTTCTATTTCTAAAACTCTCTGGAGGCCCACTTCAAGTGTGGGTCAAGTCCTGCAAGACAGCAAAGATCTCCTGGAAGTCGTTCAGTTCTTTCTGAACTTACTGCCTTGAAGAAGGATTAGATGGAACTGATTTCTCATGCAATGTAAACCAAGAAGCTTTGCCAGATCGGTGTGAGATACAGAAGGGACACGGTGCTCATCAAGTACAGCATACATCAAGTAACTCCTGTGCAGCTGGGTGTGCTGTCTCCCCTTTGCAGCTATTTGCACCCCGCAGATAGGCTTAGGTTGCCATAACTAGCATATCTCTTTTAAATCTTGCCTTCGTGCACCTAATGGTTTTGGGCTCCCTTTGCAGTACTTCTCTTGTCCTGCATTTCTGGACAACTGCAACATTTCTGTGTTTCTCTAGCTTTTGGGTACCTAGAGAAGACTTCAGTCATTCCTTCATACACACACACATTTCTGACAAGCCCGAAATCAAGTGTAAAGATTTGGGGATCACTCAAAAAGACAAATGACTAAGAAGCAACTCAAAAGTTGTCTTTCCCTCCTGCAGTTAAACAAAACCAGTGTCTAGACTGAAAATGTACAGCACCCTCTGTAAGCTCTACTGTTTAAAAATACGAAGCTCTCAGCATGATGTAATACTGTGCTTGTTTCTAAACTTGGTTGTTGATTTCCATGCCAAAAGTCATAGATGAGTCCTGTGAATGCCAGCATTTGTCCCAGCCCTTCTAGTTCTTTACATTACTAAGCATTACATTTTGCCAAGTGTAGAGTGAGTTTAAATTCACTGCAAACATTTTTGTTGAAAGGCAATTAAATCCTACCCGTTGCTTCACATACCATACAGTCTTTTCACTGGCAACGTGAGGCATTTTAATCCCTGAATCAGTCTCCTCGGATAAGTGTTTTAAAATCTTTGCAGCTCTCTGAGTTATTCTATTTTACAGAATTCTTAAACTCAGATATGCATACAAGTAGTAGTAGGTAAGCAGCTTTCAAGTGGTACATGATTTGCCATAATGCCAGAGATGCTTCTGCCAGCTGCTACTGTGGCTGACAATAGCACCTGACAAAAGGTAATTGGGGCTGCCTTCCCCTCCAGCTCTTTAACCATGGATGAAGACTCTTTGGATCTCATTTTGAGACAGAGGTTGCTTTAAACACTGCAAAGGGCTTAAAGGCCTTGCTAAAATGTATCCTTAATTTTACAAGGGCAAGTGTTTTTCAAAAACGTTAGTCTTCTGATAGCTTACCACAGTTTATCAACTCTAACACCATTTCTAATAATTCTCTGTGTAAATCTCATTGTCACTTTAAATTCCTTTGGTAAACAGAGAAAACATAGAATTAGGTTAGTAACTTCCTGCTTCCCATATTAAGCTATGCAGTGATATTTTTCAATTTCTTTTGCAATGCGTAGAAAAATAAATATGCATTAACCTAACACAGTGGTGTAGCAAAGTGATTACTAAATATGTTACTCACATTTCTGTCTGCTCATGTAAACAAACTCGACTATTACCCCTGCCCCAATCAAAATCACTGTAGAAAGAATAGCATGCCACCTTCTCCCCTCTCCCAATTTCATCTCCAGTTTTCAAAATAGGTTTGAAAAACAGTAACTGCAGAAAAAGCTACTTCTGTTGTTCTGCACACTAAACTGCTTTGAAAACTCCAGCAAGCAAGTAGCTTTTGATCTGACAGGAACTGACCAGTACTATTGAAGCAAATGAGATCAAATTACTCACAGCAGCCTCTCTAAACATTCAAAATATCACAAACATAAAAAAGGCTCTTCAGAATTAGCCATACAGTTCACAGAGGGATTTTTAAAAAGTCTCTTTACAAATATCCTATGTTCGTGTATAGATGCTACTACTGAACTATGAAAAATACCTTGTAACTGCGCTAGTTTTTACATCTTTCATTAAAATATTTTAAGCTTCATAAAATATTAATTTAAAGTTCTGCTAAAATAACGCTTTTTAAAAAACCCTCAAGTTTAGATTACTGACTCTTAAAGATGGTAACAACTCTAGTGAGAAGCCAGCTGTAACCAGATTTTTTTCTTACAGAACTGTAAGACTGAAAGCTAGGAGACCAGTGTTAGCACTAAACTTTATTGATTGAATATCTCCATTGTAGTTCTACCATCTGACAACCCTGAATGCTTCTGACTTGTTTAAATGTGTGGAATATTTTAAAATAAATGTAATTAGCATGAGAGTGCAGTTTTACGAACAGCTTGAAAAAGCTACTAAAGTGCTGAGGAGTTGCTACTTCAGCAGTGATGCTTTTTGTCATTAGATGAGATAATTAATGTCAGTCAGCCAAAGACTAAATAAATATGCATTGTAGCTCAAAAGTCCATGTAAGCACAAGAACTGAATCTGTATATATTTGTGCTGGCCTGAACCTGTCTGTGCCAGACTGGTCATACCATTTCAGAAGCAAGTCCAGCCAACAGGATAACCAGGCTTTCAGGCATAGTTTGTGCTGCTGCAATCCTGAAGAGATATTATCAGGAAGCAGCAATCTTGTTTTTGCTAGCTCTACCAGCATAACAAGGGAGTGACTCTTTGATGTTACTTGCAAACTTTGAGAGGGAAAACTGGCATTTGCTATTCTAATTCACCAGCAGTGCAACCTGTTCTTCCTTGATGTATTGCTGCTATATTTAATTTAACATTAAAAATAGTTTTCCTGTGAACTGTAAATCTAAGCATACAAATGAGATGCAGTCTGCAATGTGTTGATATTCCAAGTGCTTTTATGATGGAGATCAGCAAGTTCTCAATAAATTAAAATTTTCTCTACCTACCAAATCTGGTTTCCGTTTGTAGGTCAGAGGAAGAGAGTAAAGTATGGAGTATAGCGTTGTTACCACAGAGGAGATCCAAGACTGTCTAACCTCACGGCTTCTGGGAATGCGATCAAGGGTGAACTGGAAAAGAGCACGAGGAGAGGAGCTGTTACTTTTCTGAGAATGTTGTGGCTCCTTCTTACTAAATCTGGCTGTGCCAAACTTTTTTTAAAAAAATTTTTAGTCTATTTTGGAGACGTTTGTGTATAAAAAGTATACAGTAAAGTATAAAGCACAGAGAAATACTAGAAGTGTGTAGTGATTGTTTAGTCCCGTCTCAGGTTCCTTCAAACCCCTGGCAAGTCCCGGCAGCTGTGCCGGGAGTGTTGGGCGAGTGCGGCACCTCGTGGGCACCAGCGGCGCTCGGACCCGCACTGCCGCCTCCGGCCTCCCGAACCTCCCGGGGGATTCACACCGCAGGAAATGCAGCGGCTTTTCTCAGCTCATGTCCGCAGAGTGCTATTAGAAATGAAAAAGCAAATATCACCATCCTTTAAAGGAGCACTCAGTGAGTATTCAAAAGATATGCATGATGCATATTCAAAATGCAAAATATTTGCATAAAGAAACGGGAAAGAGCATCTTATTATTAAATAAAAAATAGGTAAAGAAGTAACTTTCTTTGTTCTTTCCCTAAATGAAGATAATTCACTGTGTGTAAAAGGTATAAAATTAATAAAGCACGGACTTTTTTTTTTTTGTCTTGAAACCCCGGGAGCAGGGAGCAGTTGTTGGGCTGCCTGCCCTCCTTGCAGGTGGCTTTACCTCGATGCAGAGGAGCTGCACCCAAGAATTATCGCTACGTCAGAAGGCACTCCTGACACCGATGACATTTTTGACTGTTTAAATGAAAGACAAATGTAGTGGCGGCAGGGCAGTGTTCAGCGATGCTGACGTGTGGACAGTGGTTGTTATCTCACTTCACATGGGACACCAGATCACTACCACTCTGGAAGAACTTATATTGGGTGTGAGAAACTCTATAAATACTGAAAATTGCCCAGTTACTTCAAATGCACATTGCTAATTGTCATAGCTTAGTCCTGGTGATTTGCTCCAGGAGAGGTGACATTAACAAAAGCTGTATGGTAAATACAAACTAAAAATCTGTCTTGAATAGCAATAACTGGGACTTCTTTCAATATATAAGGTGGAAAGAACAAAAAAACTCCCAACACTTGTAAATGCAGAATGTTAATTTTCTTGATGGAAATTATCCTGTTTCACCGTACTATGTTTCTTTAATAGCTGTGATACTGGAAGGCATTAACAGATGTTACAAACTCTTTTTTCGATGTTTTATTAGCAGGTGTTGAAACTCTGATTGCATTACTCTGACAACAGAATATGGAAAAATAAACATGCCCGCTGCTCCCAGGTTTCTGGTTATCACCGCCTCTCTTCCTTAAAGCTTTGGAAGAGTTCGGGTGATAAAAAGAAATGCTGTAAGTGGAGTTTAAACCCTTGCGTAATACTCAGCCCTGCAAGAAATATGGGTATGGTGAGGTGGTTTTAGGCAGATCAGGCTCAGTGGGACTATTCAGATGAACCTTCACTGTAAGAATGGTGTTAAAGAGTATTTGACAAAAAAACTGCACGTGACTTTCTTCATCATTAAAAAACCCAAATAATTTCAGCAAAGCTTGGCAGGAACTCCAAACAGTATCAAAGCAGAAATTTACTTGTAGAATTCAAGTAAAGATCAGGCGGATTTTATCTATACTTTTCAGAAAACATGCTGGAAACTTTGCACATCAGTGTCTATGTCATGTTAAGACTTCAGTCCGCACATCAAATGACTCCTATATATTAAGATGAAAAAACAAAACTGGAGGGGTTTGTTGTTGTTTGTTTGTTTAAAAGCCACTGCCAGATGCTTCTGTAATCCCAGACTCTCATCTCATGAAGTACTGTCAATGTTCCAGACAAAGGTACATCCTGTATATTTTGCTGGAATACTGCATAACATGTCTGATAACAGAAAAAGATTTCTCCCCTATCTACTATGGTGTTGTATTATTGCATTTCTGTTCTTTACACCTTTAGTGCAGTGAGAATTTTTTTTTAAATTTGAAAACAATTGTTCCAAACTGGCAAGTCCATAATGTAATTTCAAAGCCAGTGATGTAGTCCTTTACCTAGTTAATATTGTTGTTTTGCAAGGATGCAAGGAAAAGCTGGTGGGAAACTGCAACTGCTGTGAATTATTATAATATGCTCAGCTGAACACACTGTAATGCTTGCAAAGAAACTGGATTTACATAATTCTCTTTCATGCTGGGAAAACAGATTTCTTAGCATAGTACCTCTCAAGAAACATAAAATGGAAAAGAACATATGGTCAGAAGAGGTTTATGTAAAGGTTAGTTAATCTGGTTGCTCGTCTCAGACATGACCGGTGGGGGTACAGGAATTCATGCTCTTCAGTCAACAAATCTAAGTTGTCTCTCTGCTGCTAGAGGATGTTGACAGCAGTTGAAACAGGTTCTCTAGGAGCACAGAAGGTTTCCTGAGTAACAGCTCTGGGGGCATCCATGTGGAATAGTTGTGGTTACAGGTGGGGGACAACAGAGAACAAAGAGGCCAGTGATAGCAGGACCAGAGACTTTTCATAGAAGGCATTTTTGATTTCTTTTTCAAGAGACTGAGTGGGTTGAGGTGCAGCATTTTTATTCTTGTAAGCAAGATGCTCATTTTGGCTTTCTTTCCTTCTCCCTGAATAGCTGTTAGACCAGAGCTAGACCACAGATCAAAAAGAAAAATATTTGGGGAGGTGTGTGTGTTTAATTTTCTCTTACATCACTGATTTTCTGTTACATCATTATTGTAATTTGTCTTCCATCTGGTCCTTAGTTCTGAAAAAATTTACTTCCTTAACAAGATGAGGAAGGGAATGACCATGTGCTGAAGCATCCAGACTTCTCCCTTTCATTTATGCAAAGCTGTAAGAAGCTACTAAAACATAATTTTTAAATGTTTGATGATCTCCAGTGTCCCCAGTAACAAAACACACACTGTGTGTGTGTGAAAACGCACTCTGAAAGTTAGCAAATACAGGCATCTGATCTTTACTTTCCAAAATTTATCTTTCATTTTCACTCTAAATACTTTTGCTCAGTAGAAAGAGAATGGTCAAAGGAAAATGAGCATCTGTTATCCAGACATCAAACTCACATGCAGCCAAAAATGTTCCTCTGGCTTTCAACATTGAGGGAAAATATAGCTACAGGATCTGTTAGTAGTTGGAGAGGTTATAAAAGGGAAGCTGCTTAGCAAAAATAAGTGAACTATGAAAACCACATAACCTTTTAATGCTGAAAATATGTATCTTTAAGAAATCTAATAATTTAGGGTTTGAAATTTTTCAGGTAGGTGAACATGACTGTGTGAATGGCTATTTACCCAACAAGATTTCTCTGAACAGGAAATACCTCTGGCCACTTTATTAAACATCCATCCTTGGTGCACAGTGAGAGGTGAAAGTTGGGGTAAACAAACGTAAAAATGTCGTTCCTAAGTGAGCCTGTTGTTCACCTTAGCAGCAGTTGCCTTACATTAAATGGGTTTATTCTGAAAATCATTGGTACTGAGTCCTACAGCCTTTTGTCCCAACAGGGCTGCTGAAGACAGTGGAAGTGCACCATATGAAATCCACACCGTGTAAATAATTAATTTACTGTGTGTTGTACTATTTGCTCGAAAGAACTTACCATTTTTATAGTCAGAACATTCATTTCCATTGTACTTATTCCACTAATACTTTCTACTAATCTCACTGGATGTCAGATCACCCTTTAGGTCAGCAGTTATGCTGCTGTCTGTTAATCATACAGCAAACTAGCTGAAAGCAAGCAAACATCTGAGAAAAAGATAAACAAGGTATTTTAATGATTTTTTCATGATTTTTAGGAGTTCAGCATTTGCTCAGGTCATCAGCCAGGAAACTGACATTCAGAGGCCTTGCATCCCTTTTAAACGTTTAATACTTTATTTCAGAAATACAACTAAGTCTAGAAACACACAAAGCCAATACAATTTAAATTAAGGTTTTCTCAGATAAAATATTTTTATATATAATTTCTTTCAAAAAAATACTGTGTCACTGAGGGAAATGCCAAACTAAAAAAAAAAAAAAAAATCCCCTCTGCCATATTTTTGCCCCAGTATTCTTACAGCTACAAGTAACACTTCAATGGCTAGCTGGTTTACAAAATTAAAAGAGATTTCTTTTCAGCATGTTTTTCTTGAGCAAGGGAGAGCCTTCTTTGTACAGTCACTGTAACTACAATTACATTCTCTCATCGCTTTAAGTGGATTAACATGTCAAACAGGAGGTAAAGGCTTTTAAGAGAAAGTAAGGAAGGTGGTAATGAAAACTGGGAGCAAGAATGGCATTTGCTAGTTTTAGGTATATTTACTTTGTATTTTCAGTGTCTCTCTAGTACACCATTAATTAGTAGTGTTTATTTAGTTTATTTCTAGAACCAGTTTGCATAGAATGGCACCCTTAGCTGAACTTCAGTGCAAGTGATCATCAATACCTAGAAAATCAAACACATTTGTTGATCATATAAATGTCCTTTCAAAGAACCACTTCCAAATGGCCTGCAATTAGAATGTCATGTTAAGATCATTTTTCTTACATGAGCATATTTAACAAGTTACCTGGGACTTGGAGAATGTTTCAGCTCTTTTTTGTTCAAAAGAACATATTTTAGCTTCACTCATCTTATCTGAGTCCGCCAAAACATAATGTCTAGGAGAGTATGACTCTGACAAACAGCTAAGTAACCTCAGGATTTCTGTTGTGTGCCCACCTGTTAAACAAAACAAGCTGCAATTAATAGGTGAAAAATTTCATAGCTTTCCATTTCTTCAGCTGAATCAGTCACTTTTCATTTTAAAGCATATTGGTACTACCACTACCAGTGAGAGAGTATCTTCTGAGAGCAAAGGCTTCAATTAGAGGACGGCTGAGACTGTTTAAGTAACATGGAAAGAACTCAGCTCCCACTGAAGCGGTATTGATGGACGTTTTCCAGTGAAATGGGACTGAACCAGGGTCACGCAGGCATCTGACATTTGTGTTTAATGTCCTGTACACAGTGCAGAACAACCGGGCAAAGAGTGACACTGCAATCTGTAGTCCAAGGCCACCCCACGGTGCGATGGCCAAAATGAAGCTGGATGGGATCTGGCTCAGAGCTGCACCGCGGAAACAGAACTGCCCCTGACCCTGCCCTGTGCCCTGTGCTGTGACCTGCCAGAGCAGGGGCTGCACTATCACAGCTCAGCACACCGAAACCAGCCAGGCAGCAGCGCCACCCTGCAGCCACAGATGTGTCAGCCACAGCAGTGCCACCCTGCAGCCACAGCAGTGTCAGCCACAGCAGTGCCACCCTGCAGCCACAGCGGTGTCAGCCACGGCGGTGTCAGCCACAGCAGTGCCACCCTGCAGCCACAGCAGTGCCACCCTGCAGCCACAGCAGTGTCACCCACAGCAGTGTAGCCTCTGGGAGCTGACAGAACAAAGAGTCCTGCTCCAGCCGCTGCTCTGACCACTGCCCTTGAACGGGCCTTCACAACCTTCTAGTGCAGGGTCACTCTGTCCCGGAGCTAAACTGGCACTCAGCTGGAGAGAAGGGGAGGGAGTACTTACTGTGCTTTTTGGGAGCTGGGTTAATTATTTTTTTTTCATCATTTGAGTTTCCTGGAAAGCAGTTAGAGGGATACTGTAAGAGTGGAAAGGGGGGAGAAGGAAGATTGTGTGTGTAGGTAAAATGGAGCAGTCTCACCTTTTATCTGTGGGACTGGATTGGACCAACATGAAACCGCACCCGTAAATACATAACAAAAGTGTTTACTGGATGTGTTACTTTTCACTCTGCTGGAAGTTGCAGATCAAACCAGTAAATTAAATGTATTATACTACCTCCTGCTGTTCGGTGTCACTAGGCTCCCAAGAGACCTTTGCTGCACAGGTAGCTGGTGAACAACTGACAAGCGAGGAGAGCTATGTTGCAGCATCGCACTAGACTTGGCCACCTTTCTGTACAATTTCGTGCTGTATTTTTCAAATACGTTTGGAGATATTTTCTCCGGAGTGGTGTTTGTTAAAGGTTTCACAAATTTTAATGCAATCACCTGAGCACTCACTGAAGAGCAGGAGATTTCTACTTAAAAGCCTCAAAGAATAGGCTTGAACATTACATGAATCTTAACTGACATGTATTATTTCACCTGGTAAGCTTGCAAGAAGCAGAAGTACTCTTTTAATAGGGACAAACTAGATTCCAAAGGACTGAAGGAAAACATACACATTTCCAGCCCTAGTGGAGGTAAAGATGACCTGAAGAATTATAAAACTGCCAGTCAAACTCAGATTGCAGAAAGATCTCGGGATTATTACTCAATTAGTTGGTGTGCAAAAACCAAAGGGATATTGAGGTGCTGAAATCGCAGCTGGCCTGTATTTGTCAACTGCAAATTTTCAAATAATTTTTTGGGGGTAAATTAATTGCCTTTCAACTCTGAGGGGGTGACAAGGAGCAGCAGATAGGTATACCCCCCTGAGCGTGGGGTGACATTCTTGCCTCTGAGGGATCCACATGCGACTCTTGTAAGTAAATCACAGCAAGGTGCTTTGGGTAAATTGCACAATGCCACGTATGTAAGGAGCGTGCCAATCTTTGGAAAGCCGTGGCCCGCGTCACCATCAGTAATTTTCAGCCAGAAGACCGAGCAGCTGCACAGGTCAGTCCTGCACTATCGATGCCTTCGTGCGTGACTTTGGTGAAATGCACGTGCTGTTGGAGGGAAAGGTTCTGAAACTGAACTGCCGGACATAAACACGGACGAAAATGCCCAAGATGAGTCTGTAGCGTAACAATATCTCAAATCGAGAACCAAAACACCCACAGACAGGCGGCAGCCCCAAGGACACCGGGCCCAGCCAGACCGCGGGAGCTGCTGTGGCGGG
>VZTA01000987.1:135388-149401 GCA_013398855.1 Mohoua ochrocephala
GCCTGCCGTGGCACGGGCGGCAGCAGCGGCCGCGGGCCCCGCTGGCACGCACAGATACTGATCCAGGTACGTCTGCTTGCGTGCAACCGTGATGTTACACAGCCTACGGTAGCGCATAAAATAAAGAATATTAACATTTCACTCCCTGCTGTGGTTCTCGTTTTCATTCATGGTAATACTTAAGCTTTTTCTTTCAGTAAGAAGCGTGAAGCAACAGATCAGCACTCTTTCTGTCTCCGTCAGCATCCGGTCTTTGTTGGGAGATAGCGATGATTCAGCCATCGGACTAATCTCAGATGAGACGTGTGTTTGCTAGAAAGAGTAAGATATCGCATTTTATGATTAGGAAAGAGTTTGTTCGTCATTGTCCTTAATCTAAGTGCCAGGGAGCAAGGCCCTCCTCTTGGCCACTGGGTCAGGAGCAATGAACTCTGGAGCTTTATGAAGAGGTTTGACGCTACTGCTTTATGGGGTGAGTTGTCAAACCTATGAAACGTGACAGCTGTGCACTTGTACCTCAAGTGCACAAACACAATAGATCAAACACATTGCAATTCTGCGTCTGTCTGCCATGGTTTTTCTGGCTGGTTTTTTTCCTCTTACTCATTCTGAACAAATTGGACTTTCTGTATCCCTACCAGCCTTGGAAGCGGAATGTTTCTTCCTCGTTTTTAACAAAAAACCTGCCAGTTGTGGATTCCAATGGTTATTGCATGTCATACAAGCAAAAGATACACACTCCAGCAATCCTTTGCCATCTTAGGATCTGAAGTGAATCTTTCTGATTCATGCTTCACAGCTTTACAGATTATGTTTTTTTCTTTACATCAGTGTAACGTATAATTCTGCAGTTGTTTTAAGCAGAGACTATTAAAAACAGTATTACCATGGTAAGCTTGTCTTCCACCCAAATGAGTAACCTCACAACAAGCATCTCACTGCCTAGTCATTGCTGACGTTTGGAAGCAACAAGGTTTTAATTAAAAGTTCTGTTGATGATGCATGAATTTCAAAAATTCATTTTGATTTCCACTTAATTAGCTACATAAAACTAATAAGTAGGAACAATAGAGATGCAAGTCAATGACAGAAGAAAGTACCACAGTACCTTCTCAGGACATTAACTACTAGGTTAAAACAAGACAGTAAGTTCTATAGACAATTTAAATACTTATTTTGTCTATGGTCATCTTATACTCGCTTTTATTCTCTTCAATGAAAATAATGTCATTGATGTAGAATTTATCCTGGTTGCCACAGTGGGTGTAGCTAGCAGTTGTTTTATTTATTAAATAAATAAACCCCACGTTTTATTTAAGGTGGGTTTTTTCAAAACTTTTCAAGATCTTTCCTTTGCTCTTATTTTTTTCCTATCATAAATGTTAAAGAACTGCTTTTTGTTAGGCATTTTGTTCCAAGAAACAGTCCTGGAAACTCAGCAACAGAGAGTGATATAAAAAGCTTCAACTTCTTTTCTCCTTTTCATGTTATTTATTCTGTATGTACATACTTCCCCTTCTAACACAGAATTCTTCTGTAAAGGTAATTGGTGAAATTAATGAGAAACTGACCTAAAACCAGGGAAGTTGGGAGGCACTTAAAAACAAGAGGAAAAAATAAGAGTGATGCAGACAGGGAAATACCTGTTCTTTGGAGTAGGCAGTTTATTGGATGCAAAGCAGTTTTTGACTTTCAAGGAGTCTAAAAAGCTAACCAGTCAGTTTAGCTCATAAACTCCTACAGCTAGTCCTTGAAGTCTGCTAACTCACTGTTAAATTTGCAAGAGTAAGGGATATAGTTTTGAAGTAGTATCCTCAGAAGACTGCAAGGCTTGAGGGAAGAGTCAGGGTTTGGCAAGACTGGTTAAAATAACTAAAGACTGAAGCAACAGTCTGCTACGAAGTTGCAATAAAGTTTTGCGGGTTTATTTTTCCTTTGTGAAAACTGAGCAGAGCTCGTGAAGATCCCACCTGCAGTGTAACACTGCTCATTATGCCTTTTCTCAGTAGGACATAGGTGTATCGGTGTATTTTCATCATGGCAACTCCCTGCTCCCTTGACAGCAGGTTCTGGGCCTGGGAGACTTCAGTGCAGCAGCTGTAACAGTCCTGAAGAAAGCAGGTTGCTGTCTGCTCCTCCAGCTGTGTGCTGAGTGCTTGGCCATGGCTCCAGTGTGGGAGTGCCTCGAGAATTCTTCGTCTCAGCATCAGCTGTGCCTATGAAAGTTAATATGAAAAGCAAGAACTCTCCCAAAATTTAGCACGACATGTTAGCTAAGCAATGTGAAGCAGGTGAAGTATAGGATTTCCATGATTAGTGCTGGATACTGCTCTCCAGTCTGCAAAATCCCTGATACTGCGAGTGAGTGAGTGACCTGTATGTCTGGGTGGAAGCGGAGCACTTGGTCTGAAAAGTCATTGGACAGAAGGTGATGCAGGTGCAGAGGCTGCCTCTGACACCTCTGCTACTGGTGCAGGAAGGTAGCTGTGAACTTCTTTATGAAGGAGAAATGAACCACACTTGTTCTGAATAATCGGTCGCTGTTGTCCAGCTCTGAAACTCTTGAATAGGCAAAAATAGGTCCAGGATTTTTTCCATGTACCGCTTGTGAGACAATGTTCCAAAGAAAGACGTGCTGCTCTCCTTTTTATAGGTGAATATTCTCTGTGGAAGCCTACTGCTACATGGGGTGCATGTCTCCTTTGAAAATTGCACTGCTGGCTACTAAAGACAACTGAGCAAAGCTCGCTCTCTGTGTGTTTCAGTTTCTTTTGTCTCCAGCACGAAAGGCTGTATTTGGAACATAAATAATTTTTTTTTTCCCTGAAATGAAATGTAGACAGCTTTGGCTGTCTGACAGTAATTCCCTTTCTGAGTTTCCCCCTGTAAATGATCTGACTCTTACCTGTTAAACAAGAGTCTTTGCATTCAACTGAAATACACCTTATATTCACGATTTCTTAAATGGCACTTTGAATAATTGTGATGTTTGGGGTTTTTTTTCATTCTAATTATGGGTTCTAAAATTAGACCTGTGAACAAGAGTGAGTGTACTGTTGTTTTCTAAAATGAGGTCATTTTTTCTTGTTTTGGCTTAGAGTGCAGCTCCACGAACGGTTGCATCAGCACTACTGATGAGTAAACTAGCAAAATGGTAGAAGCAGTTGAGTGAGAAAAAGGGCAGGAATCACTTCGTCAGGCTTTGCTACTGCAAAAAAATTGTAATGTGGAACCATTTGTCATGCTAAACCTCAGTAATTTATTTAAATGTATCTAAATATTATTCTTCGTTTCTGCATGATATTTTCATAGAAATGATTTGTAAAACCAGATACGTTACATAAGTAAATTTGATTTTTTTTTTGCAAGAAGCAATTACTTCTTTTTATGTGCTCATGGTGTTTCTAGAAACACTAAGAGAAGTGAAATGCTCTTTGATGAGACAAAACCTGAAGGCTTCTAACTGGGTTTCTCACAGTTCTTTAATATTAGAAATGCAAACTGCATCTGGAAGACTCTAGAAGAGCAGTAACATCCTAAGTGTTGTGAAAAGTTCTGTGGTTGGGAAGGAAAGGTATTTTGGATTTAATCAGTGGACTAGACCATTTGGGATCAACTGGAGACAAGCTACTGGCTGATCTCACTTGGAGGCAGAATTAGGATGTTACCAGAGCCAGTCGGTGGCAACATTTCTCCCTTTAGACAACTGCTACTTTCAATTGCTTTGGGCCAAGTGCAGTTACACTTTCTTATGAGTCATTATAATTAAAGGAATGTAATCTTAGAAGTCCTGATTTGTATTTGCAGTCAATAACAGCTGTAATATTTATGTTAACGTTACAGTTAGTGCTGTGCTGCCTGGTATTAGGGCACTTCTCGTATATATTTAAGATGAGTCTCATTTGTTTAGATGTAGAAATACAACACTTGCAAACACTTAAACAATGCTTGTGTTAAATAACCAAAAAAGTGGGACCAAATTCCCCAAATAATGAGGCTTATTCCATATTAAACACTTTTTAAAATTTAAATTTTTTCCTCATTCACATTTGCTTTTCTTTACACTTTAATTTTCAGTGACAGACAGCAAAGTGGATGTGAGTTTACAAAAGCTCAATAAATAAGGTATCCTTCACTCCTACCGTTTAAACATTTCCCTCTTGTTGGCAGTGTCAGGTTTTCTGAAAATAGCCTTTGGAAGTCGGAGAGGAGGTTGTTTTTAGAAATTTGTTTGGGTCTAAATACCATGTACAAATTTAGAATCAGAGTAGCAATTTGTAAGGAAAATGTTTTTCTCCAACAGGCATGAGCCACACTGCCAGCAGATGTTTCTTTAACCTGCTACATTTGAGAGCATGTCTGGAGGGCTGGTGTGTGTGGCTTTGATGACACAAGGCGTGGTAACCATTTGGGTGCATTCTGACTGTGCTTTTATGAAGCAGGAACTTTTGTAGTAGACAGCACCGAAATTACATAACGCAACTTGTAATGACTGGGTAGTGTGTTCAGGGAGCAGTCCCTGTAACATGATGTAAAATAATGCTCTTCTCTCTGGTCAAAAGGCCAGGAGAAAAAGACTGCTGTTTCACTTTTAAAAAGTACCGAGTGTCCTGGAGGTCACTTGGGTACCTCAGGCCACTTGGCCTGTAAAAATAAGGCCTTTTTTTAAAACACTCCTAAAAATAGATTTGAAGTCTATTCTTAACCTCCTGGAAATATGTCTTCTGATGTGTAATGTTAAATGAAATTTGCAGGATACTTGGGGGTTAGGATGTAGGATTCTGTACATAAGCACTGCTGCATTTTGACTGGGGTTTTCCCGAGCTTTCCACGTTAGCATCTGTAAGGAGGGTGAGGAGAAATGCACACTGGTTTAGCCTTTCCTGGGTTCCTGCTGTCAGAAAACTGGCCACTGCTTGGGTAAGGAGATAGATGAGACCATGCTATCAGCTTGTTTTGGGTGCACAGCATTTCCTCTCTCAGCCTGAAACCCAGGCAGCTGTGGGGCTGTGCTGCTGTCACGGCCCTGGATTTCAGTGCTCAGCCCTCAGCATTCTTAGGTTTGAAGAAAGGGCGTCTCACCCTTCTGCGTTCTCTCCCTCCCCTCCCTATCAGCATTCAAAATGCAGCAGAACCGAGACCCTGCTCTGTAAGGAAAGGCTACTCAGTTGAAAGTGAGGATGGTTTTCTGAGCTGTTTAGGTTTCTAAAGGTCTAGCATTGAATTAATGCCATGCTGGAGCTGGAAATAACTGGTCATATTAAAAGAGAAGGAAAGATGTCTTCTGGTTTTGCTCTACACTGTCTTTCATTTTCTTTTCCTCCCATCTTTTCTTTAAGCAGTTGTGTTTAAAAAAATGTCATTTATTGACTATTGTTTTGGGGATGTTGCCAGGTATAGCTGTGGATTTGGGGATTCGATCAAGTACTATTTAAGTCAATTGAATGTAATGACTCCACCAGCTCTCAATGGAGATAAATTGAATTCTTTGCAGAGTTTGCAAGGGCTGCCAAAGGTATCTCAGTGTTTTAATTTCTGTATGTTTTTTGTATAATTCTTGCAAGACAAAATATTAAAATTTCGGAATCTGAAATTCTTTTTTTTCTTCTATCTGTTTAGTCAAAAATATGTAAGATGTCAAGCACAGCAAATGCCGTTAAGAAAAAGATGACATAGTGTAAAGTCCAGCTATTGCCAATATAATTTGCCTTCTGCACCCTACTTTAACAGCTTTTAATTATGTGATAACATAAGATTTAAAGCCAGATACCCCTCACTTACATTTTTTTCATCAGCCACAGGTGATGTGTAACACTGTTCTCTCTCTGTTTGACAGTACAAGAAAAGAATGTCCTTGCCTTTATTACTGTTTTAATGAATGTTAGGAAATTATAAACCATTTGCATTAGTTACTGTGAATTTAATGCATCGTTAAGGTGTCAAGAGAGTTAGTTGGTCGACTCCAGTGCCTGTGAATTAAACAGTGATAATGAGACAATTGCTTAGAGTTAAGTTACGTTATTAATTATTTTGCTGACTTGTGATTAATATATTACTGAAAAGAAAAAGATTTACACATGTGGAAACACGAGTTTTGTGTCAGCTTCCAATGTCAGCTTCCAATTTACTAACACCGACTAAACCAAAAAAATAATAGAAATAATTTCCAAAAAGAAACCTTACATGTGATTTCATACTCTTTTTAGAATACTTTGAAGAAAAATATGTTGTCTTTTTGATTGTACCTTTGTGTTTGAGGACTGGTACAATTGTAAATACAAGCAATTGTTAAGTAGCTGATAGTCAAGCCAAGAGCTTGTATAAGTCTTGATGATGATTATTATTATCATTATTACAATTGTTACTATTTAATTGATGAACTGTTTGTAAGGTATACTGCAATCACCTTTAAAGAGTACTGTACACACAAAAGAAAAACCAAGTTTGTTCCAAGTGAAACTGAAGAGTGCCTGTGTGTGGAGTACAGTGTGGCCAGAACAGCCCTGACCTGGCACTGCGGAACGTGGCATTGGACTGGAATGGTTTGGTCTGTGTGTGTGCAGGTACAGTTGTTCAACATACCTAGAATTGTAAAGATTCCACTTTCAGTGGTGAGATTCCTGTTACCACCGGGGCACAATTTCCACACGGAAAAAGAGGACATCGCCAGAGGCGCTCCAGATGTGCAATGTCCCTTAGTCAGCAAATCAGATGAACAGGGGCTGAAATGTTGGTTCTTCAAGCAGTCCCAGTAGAGTTATTACAGAAAAATGTGTATGTTTACAACAAAATAAAAGGAAATGGACAACACTAAAAAAACCCCAAGATATTATAATTTGTGTATATCACTGCAATTTTTCTGCAATTTATTCAGTTAGACAATATATTTGGTGCAATTCACAAAGTGACTTTTCAAATCTACTTATAATGTTTGCATGATATATTTTCAGGGTGAAACTCTTCCACCTTAGAATTTTTAAATATCTATCTATCTATCTATCTATCTATCTATCTATCTATCTATCATCTATCTATCCATCTATCTATCTCTATATATCTCGCATATAGAATTAGGATAATTTTTGTATTTTCTTTATTTTTAGGTATTCTTGGGTTTTATGGTCAATATTTTTCTAGTATTTGTCTAATCAGTAATGTATGGTGCTGAATAGTGTCACTGGAAGTAGAAGGCTAAACAAAATTCCTCACTTGATTTGAAAGGCAAAGCTTTCTTTCTGTATTTTAGCACTGCTGTATTTATTGTAGTTTCTTGTGGTTTTGTATGTTCTTACCAGGACTGCTGTCTTGAATCTTAGATTTGAAAGTTAGCAGTATAGAGCATGGCATCCTTCCTATAACTAGAATTGTGTAGAGGAACAGAAATATGCCTGTATGAATTAACATGCAGATCAAGGCCTTGGGGGGCGGGGAAGCACTAGACCTCCTGATATCAATAAAGACTAACAATCAAACCCTAGGTAAGACTCTAGTATAGTGCCAGTGCAAAATTAGAAAATAATTACAATATTAACAAGTAGCAGTACTAAAAACAGGGGCTTTGCTAGAATTCATTATTAGCAAGAAAGGAAAAATGAATAATACATTCTGGACCTCCTAAACTGACAAACTTAGGACATAAATTATATTTACTTTTGAAACAATGTATTATACCACTTTAATGTCTGTCCCCAAATATGAAATTAAAAAGTTTTAATATTTAAGAAATAGCAATTTTTAAGTCATGTTCTCTGAAAAATATGATTATTACAAGTATTATTGAGTACTGCATTTGAGAACTATGTGGAAAATATTTCTTGCTTTCTTATTCAGTTTTTTTAAATGGATTTCAACAGCACTTAGACATATTTAAAGTGAGTGTGAACCAGGTTTTATTGTTTCCTTGTATCATCGAGCGATTTTTCTTCCTTGTTTCCTCAAGGCTTTCATAGATCAAAGCACTCAGAGGGAATTATATTGTCTGAAGGAGCTGTTTAACCTGTTCAGGCTAACACATCTGCCATTAAAATATCCTTGCAAACCATTCTTTCCATGGTGTAGTGTGTGCTGAAAGAGGCACAGTGACACGCAGTGCAGCTGCCCTGGCGTGTGCCAAAGTTTAGACTGAGCTAAGCGAGGCTTAGGAGCTATCTTTAGCATACAGATGAGTGATGCCATCCAAAGCACGTGCTCTGCCTTTTTACCTGAAAATCTGATGCTATCACATAAAACAAAATACCTCGTCTCAGCAAGCACTGTTTTGTTCTCCACTTGAATTATGCTGATTTTAGTTACCAGTTAGAATGTTAAAACCCGGATTGCTTTCTGACCCCTCTGTATGCTGAATTGTTGGGAAACATTTTGTTTGGTTTTAGCACTGTTTGGCACCAATTTTAGTCTTTCCAATTGTGTGCCATTACAAAGTACATCTTCTTCCATTTTCTGCTGTTCTGACATCATCAAATTCTAGTCACTACCCTGTTCTACAGTGCTCTTGTTGCTAAGAGCCTCGACTCACAAAGCAAGAGGAAATATGTGCATGTGAAGAAAAGAATCTGGTATTATTTCAAGATTCCTCCTGCTGTTTGTGGTGTGCTTCATGTCGGAGATTAGGGAACCAAGAAGTTTTCTAAATCTCAGAGCTCTCTGGCTTAAGCCTTTGGGAATGAAATGCTTTCTCTAGACCTTTCTGGTTTGCAGATCCCAAAGATGCACCCAGTCACAGCTTTGTTTACTAAAGAGCCAGAGACACGTTTAACAAAGCTGCAGTACTGCCTCCATTAAACTCCTTTGTGCAGGCACATCAGAGGGAAAAAAATGCATGGAGCAATGTGAGGTGGACAGCGAAGGAACCCAGGGGATAATAACTGTGGGGAGGAAGAAAATAAAGTGACAGAAAAAGAAAAAGTGATAGGAAAATAGAATATAAAGTGGAAGAGGGGTAAAAGAGGAGACAGAATGACTTGCAAAAGAAAAAGAGAGATGGTGTTCCTGCGAGTTCTGCGAATCATACTCAGCACATCTGTCTTAATGTGGTTTGATGTCTTGTCATAATGCTGACGTGGTGCCTCAGCGTAGTGGTTTGTAGTGCAGCATGGTAAGCTCACAATGTGCTGTTTTACAGGTCCTCAGTAGCTTCTGGACAGTTATAATCAGGACAACAATACCAGTGGAGAGGGTAATGCTGCAGGTGAGGTGTAAACAGATGAAAGAGACAGCGTGTGATGAAAGACGTAAATGGAGAAGACAGAAAAACTGGAAGAAAGCTGAAGAAGGGACAGGAAGAGGTTCATGAACAGGCAGCTTTCCAGAAGCAAGCCTTTGTTCTCTTATGGACAGTAAGTACTACTGGCAGAAATGCTCTCTCAAGTGGGAGGTGACAGGAGCTGGGAAAGTTAAACTCACTGACCTCTGATGAAAATTGGAGTGTGTGTTTAGAGGGAGTAAACTAAAGCAGGGAAAGTGAAGGCACATTACTACCTAAAAACGTGGTAGGATATGTCACAGTGACCTGTGCTGGAAAGGTGTGACACACGTTCTGTAGCACTCATCTGAGTAGGTGTAGCGCAGTATGCATCAGCTCACAAAATGTGTCTGCTGTTAGGAAAGCCAAGATAACACTTTCCCTTCAGGGAAGCATACAGATCAGCAACTGTTAACTGGGTACCTGCAGGGTGTTAAAAAAAAAAGCCCAGAGCACACAGATTTGTTCTTTTGTCTATGCAAATTTTTTTTGGAGGGGGAGGATTTTTTAGAAATTGAGTATTTTTTTTCTTTTCCATTCACCATTTTCCTGCTATTTTTCAGGGGTTTTTTTTGACTGAAACCAAATTCAGATCCTTTCTTTTCAGTCTCCTCTTTTCAGTCTTGGGCTTTCTGAATTAAATGCTGCAATATTAGCTGCCTGCAGTTCCTGTGATTGGACTCCATGGGTGGCCCGAGTAATTTTCAGACAATGGAGCTGGTTCTTTTCTCACTCACACCACTGTAACTCATTGGCTTCAGTGAAGTTACTCTTGATTCACAGTGTCGTGAAAGAAGAGTTGCGCTTGCTCTTTCATATGTTCTTTAATCTCCATGATATTTTTGCTTACATGTATAATTGATTTTCTGGGAATATCTCCTGCTGCTGACAGGTAGACCTAGGAACTTCCTAAGACAGAAATAAATGTAAGCATTTTTAGGTCACTGAATTCAATCCACTGCTTCTACAACACCATGTTATATAATTTCTTTCATAAACTGCTCAGGCTTTAAACATTCCTTAAGATCTATTCTTACTACAGTGGGCAAATTCAGGCAGAAAGGTTAGTTACATCCTGTCTAAATTTAAAACCACAACTGAAATAATTTTCAAATGCTCTAAAAGTATTTTTCTTTCTCACCTATGTCTCACTTTTCAGTACAGCAACCATGATAAAGGCTTCATTCTTGGAAGAAGGGGGCTCAGCTCTGGGAAAGCACGATTCTTAAATTACAGGCATACTTTGGAAAGGTTACTGTGTATTTTTCTTTCATGGTCACATCCCTCTGCAGATTTTAGTGGGAGCAGTCATCTGACAACAAATTTTTACCATACCTGAAGTGCCACTCTGAAAGTAATTCCAGAAGGAGAAGGGTACGGAACAGGTGTGTACAACTTAGCTGAGGACAGATTACTGCAGACTTTGACTTACTTACGTTGGGCTGCCTTCCAGTTACTACCCTGTTGTAACAAATCCCATCCATTTTATCCAAATTTGTTCTTCATTTATGGCATTAATGGGTCTAATGAACATGAAGCTAAAAATCATCGATATAATCAAGAAGTTTTATTGTAATTAAAGGATAGATGAAAAGCACAGCCCCATTTTTCTCTTACATAGTGTAAATACGATGATTCAGCTGAAGCCAACAGAATTATGCTGCTACCTGCAAGTGCTACTGTGATACCTCCCCGTCCTCCCTGCCTTTCCTATGCATATGTGTTGATATGGGATATAATGTTATTTTTTGCCTTGTGTTGCTAAATCTCTGTTCTGCAGCCCACCTTAGCAACAAGCCCATTGCCTGTACTTCTGTTCTGAAGTTTGACCTCAGAAGTTGCAGTTGTTACCGAGGACAGTTCTTGACCGTTGCCATTTAGCAGTGGTGACTTTGGCTTGCAGCAGCTGGAAGGTGGTGGCTGCATATCACGAGGGAGGGAGGAAGAGGTGTGTTAGTTGTGACAGCCAAACTGTGGTCACTGTATAGCAGCCAGTTGGCTGTGATACTGCTCTGGTGGCTCTCGATCCCACCCTTCGGCTACTCTGTTTCTGATGCAGAAAAAGGTGCACCAGTTGCATCACACAAGTACAGTAAGCCTTATACTTTTAGGACTTGCTGGAAATGCTCAAAGTAATTGTGTGGTATGTTCATGCAACACTTTGTAGGAGTGGTAGAGCACTCCCTTAGTTTTGTTGGCGTTGCATTGCCTGTGCAATATGGGCCTATGGTGTTTGCTCTGAGGGTCTCTGGGATTGCTGGACATGGGACATCCGAGTGAGACTGCTGCACGTATGCAGAACATGATGAGATTATTAGATACCAAGAATCCCAGACATACACAGTTCTCAAAATCTCCCTGGAGAACAATTCTGGTTGGAAAAGAGGACAGACAACCAATCTAGGGCAACCTGGATATGGTAGCCATATCTAACCATGTCTACAGGTCTCCCTTCTACTGCAATGCCTTCATGCTCCCCATAGCCAGTTCTGTTTTATCTGGCAAATATTCTTTGTCAGAAGTGTGAGAGGTACCCCGCTGTATGCTCATGTGGAGAGCAGTTGCTAGTCAGGAATCCTCAGTGCATCACCATGCTCAGCTTTGCAGTCAGCAGCTCTCAATCCAGCACATGTTATGGGGCTGTTGAAAGAGGGCATTGCCTCTGGTCATGATCTGCTGCATGCTCAACAACGTGCTGAGCGCAGGCCAAGGAGAGAGCAGCGAGGCAGGTCAAACTTGTTTCTTTCACCCACGCAGCACACTGGGCCAAAGGAATTGTTTGGTAGGCTGTGTGCTACACAGACCTGATACAGAGGTTTGGGGAGAGTCTGGTTTGTCTTCTCCTAGATAATTCCTAACCTGTAAGTGCATAATGGTAATGGTTTGTTTTGAGGCTTAGAGCTCTGATAAGTGGTCTTCGGCAGAGTTACCCGTTCAGTTTACGACATTACCACTCTCAAGTGTCTGTTTTACTCTGCTCTTAAGTATTACCACACTCTTAACGTGGAGACTCCGGGTCACAGGCTGGCATGTTAAAAAAATACCTACTTTCATTGCTGTACTCTCCTAGAATGATCATGACCTCAGGCAGTTGAGAGAAATCACATCTTAAAGCACAGCAGGTAAATGTGCCAGAGCTTGTTGTTCAGAGCCTCTGGCCTTTGCTTCTTAACTATGAGCGGAAAGAGTCCTTGCCAGTGCCTGCAGGCCTGAGGACAACCATTCTTGCCTTTGCTGCCACTGCAGGTCCTCTGTCACCCCAGAAGTCCACTGCTTGTCCATATGGAGTACTGGTGTCACAACTTAGAAGAGCAAGGAGTATGTGTAAAGAAACTTCAAAGTCACTGATATTGTATTAAGCAAAATGGAGGGCTGTTTTTTAGAAGGTGAATTAATGAAGAAAAATTTCTCATGGAATTTTTATGGTTTATCTCATCTTGAAAGTGGTTTATGATCCTACCATGGCGTTCTTAGGATTTAGTGGCTGTTATTGCTCACTAAAAATTGCAGATGTAGGTGAAAATAGGTTGAAATAGTCATTTATATCAGGAATAAAATTATACAACAGAGTAAAATATGAGGTTTTAATCTCAATTTCACTAAGAGATTGCGTTGATATGGTATTGCTGTCTTTATTTGTCCATCTGTTTTTGAAATGGAAGGAGATTGGAAGCGGGAACGGGATCCCCTTCGCTTGTCTGAGGACGTCTTGTGAAATTTTGTTAACAAAAATCAATGCAAAAGCTGGTCAATCATAATACACAAGTCCACACAAAATGAAACTTCAGTAGTTCTGATGTTTACACAAACACCTGGTAGTTGGTTCATGTCCAGCAATGGATTAAGCCAAGCTGGCTGGAAACAGTTAGAGATGCTGGCGGTGTGCCCTGCCCACCTCCCACAGGTTCCCACTTCTGCAGCAGGAGTGGCTCAATGCCTCGTTAATCAGCACCTGGGTTTCTGCGTTTTGCAGATTGGCGCATTAAGGCAAGCCAACATCAGTTTCTGTTCAGGCTTAAGCCAGAGCATTCCTGCTGTGGGAGATGTCTTGCAAGAGAGATCAGTGTACATAGTGGGGTAGATGACTTGTCAGCTGCAGCTTAATCTATAGGGTGAGATATATATTAATACCTTCATCATTATTTTGTTAGAGGAGAATTTTTAATTGATTGATCTGAAAGATCAGAAATCATTAATGGAAACGTAAAGTTGAGGGAGTTTAGGATGTGGATGATAGCAGAAAGATGCCAAGAGGAGCAGTCATGACCATTACATTTTCTAGTCGGTGAAAGACTATGTCTGTCTATCATATTTAATTTTGTCAATGTAATTTTGCTTCTGTTTTTCAACACAACAGCTCAAAAATGTAAAATAAAAAAATAATTTGTCATAAATCACAGCATTGAATTTAGAAAAGAGCAAGTATCGGCAATACCTGTTCTCTCTATGATGGGTGTGTTCCCCATGACTCCGAGCTGTACAGTGCTCCCGAGGAGTGCATAAATGCATTCCTAGGGCACGAACGGTCACATCAGCGTTTTTCCCGTGACACATTTCAGACAACCAGGCTGTGTAAGTGAAAGAAAGACACGGTGACTAAAATGTTGTTGGAAGGTGACCTGCTATGCCTGACTGGCCTTTTTCCTGCTCCAACACAAACACCATGAACAGTCAGCAGCGTTCAGGGCCCCGTGAGCCCACGGTGGCAGCTCGCAGGGGCGGCGGTGGCAGCCGGGGTGGCCGGCGGGGCCCGCTGCCCGCGCGGGTGGTCC
>VZTA01000987.1:150035-179691 GCA_013398855.1 Mohoua ochrocephala
TCCGGGCCGGTGCGAACGGTGGGCGCCGCGGGTGACCGGGACGGCGAGGTAATGCCCGGCTCGGGGGCAGCGCCCCTCGGGGTGAGCCTGGGGGCCCTTCGCGCCCACCGAGTCTGGCGGGTTCCCTCTCGGGGGCTTTGCGACTCCAGACTGCTTGCGGGGTTTGAGGAAATTCGGTAAATGGTATCGCAGCGGACACCTCACTCTGGGTACCCTGTCTTTATTAAAAGCGTGCCTTATCTGCCGGTTGCTTTGGTGTACTAAGAGCAGAAAGCTGAGTGGAGTTTAGGGTGTGAATAGCCTTAAATAGAAAAGGGAATGGCTTAAGTGTGAGTAGCTTAAATTTTGTTGTGTTTCTCCTTAACGCTGCTTACTGAGCTAAGTAAGATATCAAACGAATAGGAACGACCATTCAGGACCAAGAGCACAGCAAAGCTCCAGCACTGCAGATGTTTTATTACTGGGCTTATAAAATGTGCCAACAGTCAGTAGTCCAGTGTTGCTCTCTGCAGATTGGTGTGATAAGTTTTACAGCTATTGGATTTGGCTTTCAGTTTTAAGCAGATCAGGAGAGCACAGTACTTCATGCGATGTCCTGGTATCACTAGCAGCTTTACGGTGTAATCTTGTTTGGAAATTGATCCAATTCATCTTGAAATCCAGTCTCAAAGTAAGTCAGGGCTGTGGGCCTTAAACCATCCTCTGCACCTTCTTACCATGTCTTGTGGCTATGCTGTTACATTTCTTATTTTCATGATGTGAAAAATCGATGTAGAAAGAGTGAGATGAGAACGTAAATGCTTTTGATGGTACAACACTTGCTAACTCTTCTTCTAACTCTTCTTCTCCTTTATCCTCTTTCATTAAGTGCCGACTTGTTTCTGTCAGGAGTTCATGGTGTTTTCATATTGGGGATGAATGGATGTTGAGTCTTAATATTGTTGAGCTTTTTCTTCTAAATTTCAAGTAGAAACAGAACTGCAGGAAAACCACTGCATATTTGTAAATAGCAAATGAAAACCAACATATTTTTAGCTTTTAGTGAGTATGATGAAAAAACCTGTGTTACTAACCTTTTCAAAGTTACTGGGTCAATAGAGTAGTTTGAAATCACACTAGGCATGTAAGCAATACCTTGCTGAAAAACGTTAGTTTCAAGTGTTTGGTAATATTTATTTACCTAAAGACTACATTGAAAAGCTGCAAGAGTGAAGTTCTGATCATATGTAGTTACTGTCTAACCAATGGTTAAGACAGTGATTTTGAGTAAGCAAGGCAGATACTAATGGTGAAGAACCAACCTGTATATAGTACCGTTTTTCCTGAATTACAAAGTAGTTACACTAAACCTCCTCCCCACCCAGCCTCCCATTAGCTCAAACCCTGTATCAGCTGACAGAACAGTAATCAATGACTATGCAGTTTGAGTGATAAAGTGTCTGCTCATACATAATCCACGAAGTTCTGTATCTTGATCAGACTTTGCTATACAGCTACAAGAAGATACTTGGAAAAAAAACCCACAGTGAAGTTGAAGCTGCCTGGCTTACTAACTTTGGCCTCTGTCAAAGGAAATTGTAATCAGAAGCTTATTGTGCTTGTTTTAAGTCAACAAGAACAATGCAACAAGCTGTTTAGGGTCAGCAACATAAATAATTTTTCTTGTAAATGAAAAAGGAATCTGTTAAACAACAGTTAATTTTCAACAGTTAAATGGGATACAGTTGAAAACAACCTAGAGATATGAGAAAATCTTTATAGCTGAACTGTTTTTCCATCACATGTGAAATGAAATGCTGTATTTACACCTGGTCCTTGAATTGAATTAAAATATGGCACTCTTAATTGCTGAAGTAAAACATGAAATTATTCTGGACTTGGTAGTTAATATACTTAAACAGCATCTTGATAAGCATATATGAAATCAGGCTTGCAAAACTTGCGTATCTGTGAGACCAACCACAGAGGCTTAGTGATTAATTTCTTCTCTGCCTCTCCTCTAAAACCATAATTCCTTTCTCCTTCGTGGGCATCATGGTTCTGCATTTGCTGGAAGTCAGATCATGCGCTTTCCGTGCAAGAACCTTTTTTAAAAATGAGTTCCCTCCACAGGCTCCTTAGGACAAAGATTACTCTTCTAATGCATTTCTTTCAAGGGACGGTCGGAAGGTTTGTTTAATTCCATAGTCTGTACTAAAATGAACACCTGTCAAATGCTGAAACATTACTTATCTAATAAAATCTTCTGGTACTAAGGGGACAAAAGAAAACATGGTTTTCTCTTGTCCAAGAGATTAGGTCAGTGTCTTTGAAACTCAGAGGTACTGGTGCAGTTGCTGCAGATGAATAAAATGTAGCATCATGAGAATTGCTGTATTTTATCAAAGGGATGAAGTAGGTGTGATTGATGCTCAGTGGTTTTGCTGTTTTTCTGAAGAGAATTGTACTTAACCTGGATTTTGGCTTCCTTCATTAATTAAACCAACTGATTTTTTTTTTTCCTTTCCTGGTCCAAGAGAAGACTTGGTTGCTACAAATGATATAATGCAATAACAAAGTTTTGTCCTGGGGGTAGAATCTGGAATTGGACACTATGCAGTGCTTCTCAGTAGCTTTAAACTGGTAGATACTAAATAGATTGTTTTATTCTTTAAATGGTAAGGTTTTAGAAAATCGAGCCTAACACCCATTGTCTCTGGTTCTTTAAACTGTGTGAAGAGGATATAAAGTTTGGTTTGTGTTTTGTATCTTCTTGGTCAGGGGAGGCAAATGGAGAAGTATGTGGAGAATTGAGAATACCGAATATTCAGGATAGTAATTGAAATTGGGGGTTTTGATAGAGCAACATTAAAAAGTGTGCAGGACTTACATGCTGCTGCACTAGAACAGGTCATCAGAAAACAACTGGGATCAATTAGTTTGATGCAATGCACCGCAGCGTGTGTACGTGAAAATTTTAGTTTGGATTAAAAATGCCCTTACGAACTGAATCTTCTGGTCACCCCCTTTGATTTGTGTTGCGTAGCTGTCCCAGAGCATGCAAGCTGGATTCCTTTTGGGTTCAACTGGGCAGGAAGATAGGCCCTAGGAGCACATCAAATATGTTCCAAGAACTGTGGAGTCCTTAGGACAGAATTAAAGCTGGTCTGAAGTAAGCACTTGAAATCCATATGATAGAGGCAGGTTTCACTCAGCAAATTCTGCTCTTATTTGTCCTGCATTCTGTTTTTATACATGCAGCTCTGTGGGTACTGCTCAGAGGAAGTTTTATTGTCTTCAGTTCTGGGGAGAATAAATGGAAAAGGAAGAGGCAGAGGGCGAAAAATTTGAGACCATTGAACCTTCTGCTTCTAAATCTTTGAAGATGAAAGTATATTTTTTCTGATCTATGTGTTTCAATATACTCACCATTTACACCCCAAAGTGAGAATAGTGTATTAATTTTTTAAAAAGTTATTATTTTGTTATTTATGGTGGACTTTTTTTCCCATTTTTTCCTCCTGAAGTTCAAGTTTCTTACCATCTGCAATGCAGATACAATTTCAAAAATCTAAGGCATGTTCACTCATTCTGTAATGCATGTGAAATAAAGGTGGACATAAATGTATTATGTAATTGTATCACTTTTGCTGACCATTAGGTTGCTGTAGTAACATTAAATTATGCTTTTTTAGATTTTATTTTTAGATATTTTCTTAAGTAAAACTAAAATACGTTACAGCAGGTTTTTTATAGGTATTAAAATAATTATTTAAGTATTTGAAATGAAGCCATTTGGCTCTTTTCCCCTTTTCTGTTCAACTTCATATAAATTGACATTTTTTGAGTTTGTAACTTTTGCCAGTCTTGGAGTATAAACCACTTCACTGTCAAATTGGAGATGTGTGTCAGAAGTTTGTGGCTTCTGGGAAAATAGCATTCTGTGTTGCAAATACTGGCGACTCAGGAGAAATGACTGAAGCACTTAGAGGCTGACACTTATGTTTGGAATTGTTTTGGTGTTTAGACCTCACGAAACAGCTGAACATCCAGCAACTGAAAAGCCAATCAGTGGTGATAGGAAGCTTTTCATTGTGTGTGAAAATGTGCGAAGGTTAGAGTTTAGTGAAGGAAAAAAGCTCAAAGGCGATAGCCCACAGCCTGTCACAAGGACAAGCTCTCGGCTGTGAACAGTGTGAACTGGGAGCTACTGTCTCTGGAAAGTGTACAAACAGAGCTGCAGTGAAGCTATTGCTTCTCCGAGCTGACCCAAAAACCTCTCTTCTGCGCTTATCCGATTTCATTGTTACATATTCAAATCCTGTTGGCAGTAGTCAATCTGGCAATAATGAAACAAGTTTTAACTTTGGAGCTTCTTGGGACAGGAGTGAAGGCTTCAGAGCTGACTGGTTACCCTGGTCAGTGGTCTCCACTGCCCTTTCTGTGTAGATAAAATACATGCCATTTTAGGCCATAAAAAATGTATAATATGCAAATATTAAAAAAACCCCAAAACCAAAATGCAACTTGTGTATCTAAAAGTTTGGGCACACTTTTATACTGTGAAGGCTTAAGTAGAAACACTGAACAGGTAGAAACTTTTAGTGAATAATATTTCTGTTGATAAGTTTGCCGTCAAAACCACTTTGTGTCTGCTTAAAATAGTTAAATGGAGAATAGAGTGAAATTACCTTTTGCTTCTCTTCGCAGGCTGAAGAACAATGGCTTCCTTCAGCAACCTGACCATTGGCATTGCTGTTGCCAGTTTTACTGTATTTCAGCTCCTGTTCCATGTTTTAAGTTCTTGGGTGTCAACACGAATAACACCTGGTTTTAACAATCTCAGCCAAAAAAGGAAGATCGAATGGAATTCAAGGTAGGGTGTTCAAAACAACAGCTAATGACCTACCTGAAATCATGGACGCCTGAACCACCTGTGTGTGCATGTGTACGACTGAAGAAAGCCCTATTAGTTAAGTGTCTGTTAGGATCAGAGGGCTGGCTCTAGGCACTGAGCAAATTATGCATGTGAAAGGTTGAGGCCCTTTCATGGAAACACAGCACTACAAACATTTGTACATTAAACGCTTTGTTGGACAGGGATGCCCAAGTGAAGGTCAGTAAAAAAAGAAAATAGTGACTGGTGAGAGGTAATAAGCTGAAGGGATGCTCTGTGATGCTTCTAGTAAAGAGAAGAGAGATAAAATTCCTTTCCAAACATATATGAAAATCAAAACTATTGCAATTTATTCTAAATCCCAGTGTATCTCTGGTCATGCTTTTGGGAGCAAAGCAGTTTGCTCTCTGTTCTCCTGGTGCTACTACACTACTAACTGTTTTATATAAGTTAATGTTTTCCAAGGAATTTATTGAAGCTTTGGGGTAGCATTGAAGACAGTCAGGTACACGTGTGTGGTGTTGGGGAATGAGACTGCAGGAGGAGGAGGAGGGGGAAGCTATCGCAGACACAGGGTGCACATGCAGGAAGGAGTTGTGGAAACTCAGTCCAAAAACATTCCTCACTCCCTTTGTGTTTCTGCACTTCCATCAGTGGGATGGATCCACCTGCATTACACTTGTCTCCTCAGATACAGGACTTCTAGAAACTTGTTTGAGCCAGTGAATCTTTTAAGCCATAAAGGAAGTATAAGGTAGTAATTGAAAATGGGATGAGCAATGAGGTTTTATTTGCAACATACTACTCTGAAAGGGTATGTGTAGTACACAAGGTTCTCCAGTTGAAATTAATTGGTACAGTATGACTTTGAGTAGCCTATTATAGTTTTAAAACATTTTTTCAGATGTTTCCCTAATTTAAAGCTGAAAAACGTGTACTCTGTGGGTGTCACTGCACTCAAAACGCATTAGTTGCATTTCTGTTCCTCCTCAGTGCTGTTTAGTATCAGGTGGATACTTTTAAAGTTGTTTCCATTGTTCTAGGCAGCATTAGCAACTCAAATAGCCTTGCCCTTCTCTTTGGCAAATGTCCACTCGCAGTGTTCTTAAAGGCACCATCTTGATTTCAGTTCCATCTTTGAATACTCACCTATTTGCCAGAACAACTGTGTAGGATGCCAGTTCACAGTATCACTGCAGCTTAGGTTTATCTCTCTGTTACAATTAACAATGCAGGCAGGCAGGGAGAGTAAACTCAACTGTTTCCATTTGAAGCTGAACTATTGTCTGTAAGCCACATCAAATGGCCCTTGAATTGCATAATAGGCTTTATGAGAACTTACCCCATGCCTGGTAGCGCTGTGCTGGTGTGGTGCTTTGCATAATAACACGAATTGTTTTACACATCACAAGTGTGCTGGAAATAAGCTGCTCCATAATCTCTGGGCTACTTTGTAGTAAGGTGTTTAACTGCTCAACTTGATACAGTCCCGCAGACTATGTCCTTTTTTACCTCTTTGCACATTTTTTTTTCCTTGGGGTTGATAGCAGGGTGTAGATGTTAGCACACAGATGGGTTGTGATCCTGGGCTTCATCCAGTTCTGGAGTTAGAAGGCATGAAACACAAAGCATGGTTCATCAACATCTTGTGGATGTTATAACTGAGGAGGGCACGAAGGGAAAGAAAGGCTAGCTGTGCTTGTGTTACTTCAGCTCTGCTAACCAAACACAGTGTTTTGTCAAACTGCCCTGTCACTCCGGTATTTCTCCAAAATGAAGAGATACTTCAAGGAGTGTCTTGCAGGTTCAGAGAATGCAGATGGGTATGTATTTATTCTGCAGAGCTCTGCAGGTAGAGACAGTTTCTATGTCCCAGTAAAATCAGTTGGTCTTCATTTAAATTATTTAAAAGTAGATGGTTGTTATTTTGTCCTATATTGAACTGGTGTAGGGAGTGCACACACAAATGATTCTGTTGGCAGTGCTAAGGAAACTGGCACAGAGGATGGTTATGCATTTTTATCAGCTCAGCTGGGTCTGGAAGAGGGCATCTGCCTGAAATGAGCTGTAGCATTGAAAATATATTGTTACAGTTTGGAGGGCCTTGCAATCAAGCGTTTGAGCTGCAGCTCTTGACTGTATTTTCCATGCTGTCAGTTTGTTCATTCTGACCTTCCAAGAATTATGAACCAATAAAGTAATTGTTTCTGGCATCTAAAGTATGCAGACACTCAAAGTGAGTTAGAAACTATATTTTGTCCCAGATGTAGTATAACTCTTCAAGTTGTTGTGTGTATATTCCTGTCATCTCTCCTATAATATGTGCTTGCACTGCTATTAAGTAGTTATGAAAATATACATATACTCAATAATAAAAGAGCAAGTCTGCAACTTAGCATTGCAAGTTTTTTTGTTTGCAGCTTAATGAGGAGTTAAAGGATGTAAGCTTTGACAAAAATTTCAAGGAAATGTACAGAGCTTGATAGCTTGACCTAGATTCCATATCAAGATGGACTGTTGTACTATTTCCTTTCTTCTGCCCTGTCTTCTATGGAGAAGCTTGAAAGTCCGGAGTTAAGGAGGAAATCTGCTGCTTTTTCTTTTCTTTTTCTTTTCTTTTATTTCACCCCCTTCAACTGCTCTACTTGTGTATAGCGGGTATTCTAAACACTTAGGTTCAGATGAACAGCTTCTTCAAAGACAAATTGCAACTGTAAACTAACGAGTTGTATTTTAGGGCAGATTTTCCTTCTTGCAGCATTATCCTCTCCTCAGGTTCAAAAATTCCAGGTATTTCTCAGACACTAATATTGCATGCTGTGCTTTGTTTTTAAAAAGAAAGAAAAGTTCCTGTCTTTTTAAATCCTGTGTTGCAAGAGTAGACCTTTTAATTAAACTATTAATTATCATTAAAATTCTGATAATTAAATTTTCCTTCTTTATTAAAAGAAGAGAGGGCAGGAGTGCAGCCTGCGCTGTAATGGTTATTAATTGTTCTCATCCAGCTTTTGACTACTCATACTAATCTCCATTCGTTTTCTAGAACACTATTGAAAACGCTGCTGAAAATAGCACAGTGACACTCTTGAAAAAAATCGTAAATACAGTCTCTTTTATGAAAAGTTACAGAATCTTCTATTGCCAATAGATAATAATATAACTTCTGGAAATGGAGTAGGGATTATAACCTCTTTCTTTGCAAAGTCTTCTGCAGGAAGTAAGATGTTTTCTTCAAGTCTTGCATGGTAGAGCTTAGACTCCTGAGAGTGCCTTAAGGACATCTAAAATATTAATGACTTCCAAATACATGTATTCAATACGTACAAAGACAAGAATAATAACTAACAGCATCTGTACATTTGTGTGCATATTGTTGGTGCTGTGAATATGGTGTGAAGGGTTTCCAATCACACAGCATTGAACGTAGTTCTCATCTTTCAAGCAGTATCCGTGATTCAGTATGGATATTTTTTCACATATTTTTTTTTCTTTCTCGTTACACTTTGAAAGTGGGAAAGCAGACAGTAACCTAAGGCATCAGTTACACAATATTAGATGCAGCTTATAGCAGTGTTAAACCCGTGGCTAGAGGAGGAAGGTTACGCATTTTGGACCCATGCCCGTTGCATTGTTCTACCTTCCAAGAATACATGTGGACTCAAAAGGGCAGGAGTGGCCCTGGCCTGTGTGCTGGCAGAAACCCTGCTGGGGCTTCTGTAAATAGATATTTCTCTGTAAGAAAGTGCTTGTTAACATGCAGAGTTTATCTACACTGTGCATGCAGCCTATATACAGGAGACTGTTGTCTTTGGGGAAAAAAAAGTCCCTACCCATACCCAGGTAGGGACAAAGCAACTTTGATTACTGTGAGTTTGATTTTATACTTCTCTTGTCCGATACAAAGCTGTGAGCTGCTAATTGATATCAGCCTGTAGCTATTATACCTCAGGTACTCAGCTACAACTTTTTGTTATACAAGTTTTCTCTTTGAAAACTTTGAATCTACTTCAAATGCACTAGAAATTCTATCTGAAACTTGGGACTTTTCATTTAATGCCACTTTCCAAACCCAAACTAGACTTATTATGGATCTTTTAATTTGGTGCCTGAAAGGAGAATCCTGCTGTTGCAGGACTCCTGGGCTAATCTGAGTATGAAATGCATACAAATTTTCCAGCAAATGGGACAATGTAGAAAACATTTCTTAGAGAACCAGATGTCATACTGTCTTTAAGGATTCATTAATATGTGGAATAATTGGAGGAAAATTTAGATCTCAGTTACTTTTGAGACTCTACTTTGTATCTATAATATCGCCAGTCCCACTCCAATCTAATAGATTCCTTCTTTTTGACTGTGTTTTCCCACCTGTCATTGAGTAAGTGGCTGGATGTAGCCTAGAGAACAGATGATTGTCTTCCACAGAAGTATCGGGATGCAGCTGAGAATGCCTTTGGAAACATCCTGTCTTAAGCACAGTATGAGAAGTTGTGAATGGCAGTACCTCCTTGTGACTGTGATCTCTTTTTCAGGACAGTGTCCACATTCCATGCCTTGGTGGTTGGAGGGTTTTGCCTCTATATTTTATTGTACGATGATGCTGTTAATGCTGACCATATCTGGTAAGGCATGTTACATATATGTTGTGTTTACACAATAAAATAACATAATTGAGAAGGAAAAAAAAATCCTGCAGTGTATTAAGTCCTGAATGATTGTTTCATTTTCCATTAAAATACGCAGTTGTGATGTGTTAATTTTTATGTCTGTTCTATGTGAAAATTTGATAATTATTTTGTCAGTATTAATGTCTTAGTTCAGTGTGTCTCTGTGAAGTGGGATAGATAAAATACAAGCCATTGATTTGAAATAGCGTATTAAATTACTAAAGAGTAAACTGTAACTGTAAGTCAGTATGACTGAAACTCTGCTATTTACAGTAATCATTTTAAAGTGAAATTGAGAAGCTGTAGCAGATCTGGATAGTGTATCTCTCTGTGAAAGTTCTCCATTGAACCCTGCAAAGGGTTTGGGTTCAGTGCGGAGAAAATGGGGTATTAGTGTCAGGTAATGCCTGAAAATAGATACAGTAGCTGATAACAAAGACTGGAGCATTGGTAAGCTCCAGGGAATCATCGGCATTGTGCATGTATACCTTTTTTGATGGTGTAGGACTTCTCATAAAACTTCTCCTTTTTTTCTGTGTGTACTAGAGACTAGCTAACATAGACGATGTAGAAATTGTTTTTGTGGTGGTGAGAATCACACGGTAGAAAATGTGGAGGTGGTAGAGATCAGATAAGGAGGAGATGTAAATAAGTGGATTAAGTTGTAGCTCCATAGGAGATCAGGCTCTTTCCTATGACTGTTCACTTCACAGTCATTACAGTTTTTCAAGTTTGGTGTTTGATTAGCATTTTATATGACTCTGTATCTGCAGAGAAGTTTGAAGAAAGTCAGTCATGAGGACTTTCATTTGTTCTGTCTGCCTGTGCATGTTCATGTGTAATTCCTTTGCCACACATACCTCCTTAGCAATCGCCAGAGATAGCTCTTCCCATTTGCTTATTCAAGTCACTCCCTGTTTGTCATTGCAGGCTCTTGCTTGCATCAAAACAGCCCTGCAAACATCAGGGCTCATTAATTCCATTGCACCTTCTATTCAAGGAGATAGATCAGGAAATCTGGAAGATTTTAGACTAAATTCTAAGTTTTCCATTTATTGAGATTAATTTGGGATTCTAACATGGACTCTTCTTGAAGGGGTGTGACAGATGGACAGTGCAGCCATATATGTTGTTGAAGTGTTGGTTTAGAAAGCCTGGAGAAGGTTTGTTGCAAAGTGACCATTCTCTGGGGAAAAAAAGAAGGAAAGTGAACCATTCCCCGTCCTATCCAGTTAAGTCATGTCTACCATTATCAAGGAACCAATTTCATGTACTCAGTCCTTTGCATGTTTTCTGGAGAATATGAAGGCTCTTGAGCGCAGGCTTAGTCTTGGTGGTGATGTGCTGAAGTGTGTTGGCACCACGTAGAAGTTTAGTCATGATGCTGCTGCTGCAGCTGGGAGCTCTGACATGAGGGCTCTATGTAAAGAGTTTTTGCTAAAGTTATGAGAACACATCTGTCTATGCTCTAGGTCTGAACCTAAAGAAGCACTCAGCCCACAACCTATGTAGCTCATGAAATCAGGTTTTGAAGCCATGGAAAAATGTTCCCATTTCAAGCAGTAGTTAAAAGAGCCTCTATGGCCAATCTTAAGAGATGGAGTGAGCTCCATACTCTCCTGGTAATGATTTTTCTTCACCTAGCAGCAGAATTCTGGTTTTGTGAGTCCTGTTTTCTTGTAAACTACCCTCTCACTGAGGGAAACAGTTAGTTCTAGACACTAAGAAAGCCTTAAAAATTAGTGATCAGATTGTAATAATACAGGAAATCTCTTCCACTGCTCCATTCCAATAGGATTAAGAAAATATAGTTAAGTAATAGCATTTTAGTGTGCTCTGGCCGAGGCAGACTTTGTATTGGAGTTGGCCGTAGGCACAGTTAGGTTCCTTTTTTCTGGAACGGTTTACAACAAGGGTTACTTTCACAGCTTGTCTCGAGCAGTCCACATTTTATGAATCTGTTGACCTGTCACTTGAAGCTCAATTCATATTTACACAAAACATAGCTAGATTAGTTGCACAACTTAATTAAAAAATTAAGTTACACTCCTCACGCCAAGGGAAAAAGACTTGCTTACCAAACTCCTCAAAGTAGGAATGCACAGAGGACAGTGGAGGGAAAAACAAGCATTGCTTGCTGTAATGTGGATGCTTCCCTTTCTTGAGCTGTATTCACAAGTTTGTGTTTGTTGAACATTCTAGAGAAACTGAAGTTGTGTGTGTGCTACGAAGAGCTTTGCCTGCTGAATTTTTGGCACCAAAAGGGAAGGGTTAGAAGGTGTGGAAACTACACTGAAAAGCATTTCTGCTCAAAGGATTTTTGGCTCCAAAGAACTGGCAAATAATTCCTTTCCTGTGTCCTTCTACTCTGTTTATCCCTGTAAGCAATCCATCTGATTATGAATATGAAAAGCACCAGCTGAGCAAGATATTTTTATCATCCTTACCAAAGTTTTAGCACTGGCAGAAAACAAAAATGGAGACACAGAGTGTCAGTTAAAGGGCTAAGAGACACCGACTGGGCTGGTCTCTTTTATCCTCAGTTTCCTGAGAAGCCAGCTCCGAGTACTTGCTGGGTTTCAGTTCAAATCTCCGGCAAGGCTCTTGGGGCAGTCTCTATGCCAAGGCAGGGGTTGATCCTGATTAGGGTGGTTAGTAGATGTCTTTTATCTGGGCGGAAAAGGAATCTACTTTTGTGATTAGAACCCTTCTTAACTAGATTGCATAATATCTTACTGATGAGCCAAGAATAATGTGTCCTGATGGACACTGTGTTTGAGATGTGTATGTCCTTTGCAAATTAGGCTGTAACTATGTATTTTTGGTATGTTTACAGGGGTGACCCTTCAATTGTGAAGCTGAATATTGCTATTACCACAGGCTACCTCATTTCTGGTAATTATGCAATGTGTATATAACATGCACAACCTGTTTATTTATACTGAGCCACTATACCTATCTGATTACACTGAGCCACTGTGGTGAAGATGTGATATGTGCATACAATACAGTTTCTGCTGTGGCTTTTAACATTGCTAATGGATTTGTGGGTTGTGGTGAAATCACAGGATCTTGCTAGCGGATGTGAAAGGTGGAATATCTCCCCAAACACTGAGGAAATGCCACTGTGTGGTTTTGTGATGGTTTGATGTGCAACCACTAGCTCCAGCTCAGTTTTGTCCTTTGGCCAATTGGGAAGGTGTTAGAGCAGTGCCCTTCACTCTCTTCACGGTGCCTGCAACTCGTAGCTCTTCTATCATGAGTTTCTTCCTGTGACCTCAGAGTGCTGGCAGAAGAATTTTAGCAACCCTCAATACAAGCTGAGGCAAATGATGCCATAGGATCCTGCCTGCCCATCTTTTAGTCTCACTTTGAGCCAAAATTTAGTCATGTATAAAACATGGAAATTTTAAATTATTTACTAGGTACGTTATTTATTCTTACATGTGTTTTATGTTCTTAATTTTGCTGTCAACTAAAATTGGCATGGGAATTTTGCTACAAAATGCTTTGGAGCTTTCTTTTATGTTGTGTGGGGATAATACCGGCTTATCAAAGCAAAAACTTGTTGTGACTTGGACTATTTTTAGTGAAAAGTTCTCATGTTAGGATGAAGTCTCCAGTCAGAGACTGAGCCATGGACTTGGTTATCTCATACTGGATTTCTCAACCCAGTGGAAATGATAATCTGGTGATCAGCATACTCAGTTAAACTGTGCATTAATTTAAGTGTCTGCTTTTTTTCATTGCCATGTTTAAATTAATCAGTATCTATTTTTGAATAATTATACATTAAACTTTCATTATGAATTAATGAATGCCTTTGAACAGGCATCTCAACCTGGCCACTCATTCTCTCTCACTTCCCTATATAGTTGATGTTTAATTATTAATGGGAAGTGAAGCAGCTATGTCAGATGATGTAGAGCCCTGCCTGAGGACAGCTGATATAAAAGAGATAAAGGCACACACTGGACTTAAGAAAGGCACAGGAGTAAAGTCTTTGATTTGGAACCTTGGTCAATAATATTCCAGTCCAAAGTACTCATTTGCAGAAAATGGGGACAGAAATTGCTTGTTCCAGTACAGAAAAGAAAACCTGAATTCCCAGACCATCATGGGAGAAGAAAGATTTTTTTTGTTTGTTTTGCTTTGTTTTATGTTAAAGCTTTCTTTATAACACTAACATGGGTCTGCTGTGTCATTTTTGAAGTAATTGGAAAATTGGGATTAAATAAAGCAAATATGTTTCTTATTCCAAATGCCTCTTGCAAAATGTTTTTGGTAAACGGTTCCCTATTTGCTAATATAACTACTTTTTGATTCAGAGGTTCTCTGTAATAGCAATTTTGCATGCATTTGTATGTTTGCTATGCCCCTTGGAGACCCTCCTGCCTTTTTTTTTTTTTTAATGTCATTTGTTCCAGATTTTTGGGGTCATAAGTGTGAAGTCACTCTGAGATTCAGGATCCACCTTTTCCTTCCAAAATACCGTGGCTTAAGTTATTGCATCTGTCTAAAGTAATCATTTATGGAAATTGTTGGGAGAACACTGTTGCTTAATGCTTTGACTGAGGTAAAGTCTTTAGGATAAAGACATTCTCTTCAGAGATCATTAATTCAGAGAGTTTCTACTGATGCCATATCTTGGTATATCTCTAAAGCTTAGAAGAACTATTCTGAGGTCAGCGGTTGTACAATAAATAGTTCTTTGTAGTTATTTCTGTTCTCTTGTAGATCTGTTGCTTATTATTTACTACTGGAAGGCAATTGGTGACAAATTTTTTGTAATACATCACTTGGCAGCTCTGTATGCTTACTACTTTGTACTGGTAAGTGCTATATTTTCTTGTAACATAAGCAGATGAAATTAAAGACAGCTTTTATAGACCTCGCTTAATGTTGAAAAAAAAAGTCACTGGTTAATGAAAGGCATATTTATACTTTTGAATCATTATTTTTAAATGTTTTTATCAGTTGTGGTAAGTGCATGCTTTTCCAATGTTACACTCCAACAAAAACGGGTAACTTTGTTGAGCTTAAAAACTTTCCTCAGTTTTTGCTGTAAAGAGACTTTGACAGAAGGACTTTTCATATGATTTTAGAAAAGGGTTTTAAATAAAACCACAAGCTTGAATATTTAGTTGGAAAGTTAGAAGGAAATGGTTTCAAGTAGTTATGTTCTGCTTCTGTCTCCCAGGTAACAAGTGACAGGACGAGGGGAAATGGCCACAAGTTGTGCTGGGGAGGTTTAGTTTGGATAGCAGGAGAATTTCTACACTGAAAGGGTGGTCAGGCAAGTGTCCAGAGAAGTGGTGGAATCACCGTCCCTGGAAGTTTGAAAGGAGTGTGGATGTGGCACTTGGGGATATGGTTTAGTGGTGAGCACACGGTGCACAGTTAATGATTGGACTTGATCCTGAAGGTCTTTTTCAACCTTAACCCTGCCTACTGTGTGAATCCCAGGCTTATAATATTAAAAGTGCTGAGATGCCAGATTACTGTCAGATTTCCCATGTAATGGTTTAAAGGGGCTGAAGTACACTGACAAGTAAATACTCTGTTTCTGGTTGAAGATAATTACATCTACTAATATTACCATGGATGACAGTGAATTAGAGCTGAATATTAAATAATGAAAATGCCACTACCAAGGCTAATCCCCGTTGCAGAAAATTCATTAGTTGTTTCTGGAGGAAACAGAGAGCATAGTGTTAGTGTGAACTTCTTTTGAAGCACTTATTACTACATGGATATAGCTCTGCCTGTGGACGTCAGCGTGTTGCTCTCAGTCTGTTGTCTTCAGAGAAAGTTACTCCTAAGTTTGTTATTTCCAAATTGCCTTTTCAGGATAGGAAAGAATTTGCTTAAACACACAGATTTTCTGTTTGGTGTGGCGCAAACTGACATGAAAAGCTTGAAGTGGTGGGCATTTGCTTGCTTGATGGGGGAAGGAGGAATCATGACACACACTCCATAGGTTGTTCAGGAAACCTATGGAAATTAAAACCCCCCAGCCTTCTAATCTCTCCATCTGCACACTGCTGCTTTCCCAGCCATTGTGTAAGTGGATACCGTTTCCAGCACAACCAATTGATAAGGCAGATCGAAGGCTGCGCTGTGTCACTTGGAGGGAAGTGCTCAGCTGGAGGGGTGTGGAGCGCGTGTGCCACGTGGAGGAGCTGTGCCCGGCTTCCGACCCAGGGGCACGGCAGGGACCTGGCGGAGCTGCTGGAAAGGGCCGCCCCTGCCCTCTGCAGGAGGGAGGAAAGGGCTTCTCGTGCCTGTCTTCCTGCTGTCAGATAAGAGCTGAGAATTCGTCTTCGCTTTCGCAAAATATGTTCCTAAAACAATGCAGGGAGATTTTTCTTCAGCATACAATGTTTCTGTTTGGGCTTGTTTAAACATCGAAAAATCAAAAATATTTATAATTCTTTTAGACAGTAATACTATCATGATAATTAATAATCTATGACTACTTGTGCAAGTCTTCTCTAGTTAGCTTTCCATGGCCATTTAACTGTAGGTCTTATGAAGGTTTATTTGAAGTAAGAAGCTACTGATTGGAGATACCTGAAGGACAATTGCAGCTTTCGAGATAAAACTTGTTTTGAAAGTGCTGCTGGCACACTCAGTTTGATTTAAGAAGTTGAGATGATGTATCATTCTGTGTACACTTAGAGACTCAAATGACAATTTCACATCTGTATTGTTGATTTTTGTATGTCTGTTTTGTTTTGCTAACCAGAGCAAAGGTCTCTTGGCTTATTTTGGAAACTTCCGTCTGCTTGCAGAGTTCTCCACTCCTTTTGTCAATCAGCGGTAAGTGGTTAGGGAGTTTTTCCATAGTTCTTTTAAAATTTAATCTGCATTATTATTTCTGTCACTTAGAAAGTCTTTTTATAGTTGTTGAATGTCTGCTGAGAGGGAATTTATATATATTGAACTAAGGATTACTATATGAAAGTCTTTGTTGCTGTGAAAATGTTTTGCTGCTATAGCTGCAACAGTATAAGTAATGTATTCATCCCCAAGTTCCTTTTTAGATTAGACCAGACTTTGTATGAAATGCCAGATTTTTATGAAAATACCAAACAAAAAAGTTCACAAATAAAATATTATTAACTTTTGTTTATTCGTTTAATTTTTATAATAAAGCCATCTTCAGTATGGATGTTTTTTCTTGGTATCATGGACCAGGAAAAGTAGCAAGATAATATTGTCATCAGGATCCTAGAATAGAATTGCATTGCCCTGTATAAATTGAGTCTATTTTCCAATATCCCACACAGGTAGATCAATATTAATATATGCATACGAATGTCTAGAATAATATAAATGTATATTCTTTATTTGCTTTCAAAAATAGTTCTGTATTTTGAGCACTTAAATATATCTGAAATGGTTAACCTTCACACCTGTGATTAGAGAAAAAAGGGGCAGAAGATTTCCCTGCAGAGTCAGAGCCTGCCCTGGCTGCTGGTTCAAGCGTTTCTACCCGATTTGCTGCTGTATCAGACAAGGAGGATGATAATGCCACGTGCTGCAGCAAGGGGAAAGCTGCCAATGGAGTTTCACGGTGCTGTGGGGAGGGTGGCTTCTCTCCTTACTGTGTAGCCACCAGGACCCAGCTGGGGATAGGGATTTGCCCCCCCCTCAGGTGAGGGGCTTTGGTACAGAGCAGTGCTGCAGTCTTCTCCTCTTCCTCCAATGCTTTGCAATGTAGGATGAGAACTTTCAGTGTATCAGGTGCCTTTTTCTTACCCATGCTTTTTGGAATGTAGCTTTACTGCTTCACATGTGTGGCATCTGTTTTCTCTCCCAGATGTCTGGTAGAGAAAGGATGAGGCAAATAGGAACTGTATTCCTCCTGCAGACAGGCTATTGCCCATTACTGCATTGTGACTGTAATCTCTGAAGTGTTTTATGACACCGTAGCATTCCTCAGGGCTCTTACGAATAAAAAAGATTGTGCTGAGATCCCTTTTGAACATTAGTTTGGTAAACTCAAACTTACACGAGGAGAGGGTGGGATGATGGAGCTCTCCAGAGGCTGCTCTCCTCTGCCCCAGTGCAGTTGAGCAGGAGATTACAGTCTGTTGTAGCCTGTGCTCTGTGCGCAGAGAAACTAAAGACTAAATAAACACTTCTTCAGACTTAATGAAGAGAATAGGGTTTATATTGATACTCATGCCCTAGTGGATGGCTGTTGTCCCAGCTCCCAGGATGTCATCCTGGGTTCAGGTGGGTTCCTACACCGATGCTCACCTTTCGGACTGTGGCGTTAGGAAGTACTGTGGTACATCTGGCTCTTAAAAGAATTTATGTTATACTTTTAAAATGCCTATGGTGAGATTATGGGTCTTTGAATACTGACATTTAGCACTCTCTCAGAAAAGCAGAAATTGCTGCAGGAGATAATAAAGTCCCTTGCACTGAGGGATGTCATCTCATTAGTGCATGATTTTTTTTTCCATTAAATTTGAAGTGAATCAGACCCTTAAGACAGTAAGTAGTGGATAATGATAACGACTTACATTATGTTTCTTGTTTGCATTCTTAGTACTACCAAAAGAGCTCTTATTAAAATATAAAAAGATATTCTAATCTCAGAACTGTCTGTGTATTTCCTGTCTGTGTTGTTAGGGATCTCTAATTGGAGGTTGTCTCCATGCCAAGCATTTAGATCTTTTAATGTTAGTATCAGCATTTATGTAATTAATTCTGAACTGTGTGGGTAAAATTGTAATGGTAACTGTTATTTACAGACTTTATTTTTTTTTTTTAATTTGCTGGGAGAGGGAAGTTGCTAAACAGATGTCCAATTACCTATACTGGCATGCTGCAGTATGTTTGAAAACCATTTTTTACATTACTTTTTGATTCTGCATTGTAAATATCATTGAAAGTAAAGGCTTTGCTTGTCAGTCTCACCAAACATATCAGGTTATTCTCTTCATCATGCCAGTAAGTGTTTCTGTGGTGAGGCATTCTGCTTCCGGGCTGGACTGCCACCTCGAGTGCCTGGATTTTAATTGTCCTAGTTGCATGCTTAATGATTTTCTGGAATATTTCTGTTAGAACTGGATGTCTGGCAAATCTTTTTAGTGTATTTATAATTACCTAGGTTGTAATCTGTAGGTAATTAAATTAAAAATTACTTTTAAAACCAGTTTTAGGATTGTTTTTTGTTAAATAATTTTAGCCTTGTATCTTATTGGAAAAAACCAGATTATTTAATTCTCTTCCCCAGACCTCATTATGAATACAGTGATTTAAGTTATTTTGCTCTCGTCCTGCCTGCCATTGCTGCACAAATTTTACTTGTGTTTATTCTGGTTTAAGTGTGACTAACAAAGGATTAGAGGAGTTTGTTGTTCCTTTTTCAGCCCTCAGGTTCTGTAGGTAATAGATAAGTTATGCCTGGCTACTGGGGAATAAATATGCAAGAATTCTTTTTTAGAAACCATTTATGACCCAGTAGTAGATGGAGAGGCAGTTTTTAGGTTTATCTTTTTTCACTGCATAACATTCCAAATTGAGACATGATCAAGAGCTTACAATGTCTAGTTCTGAAAATGTTCTGGTTTTGGGCTGAACAGAAGCAGTCAGAAAATCCCAATTACGAGAAATTAGAGCTTTATCTGGATTACCAAATCCAAATGCAATTTTAGAATTGCTTTCAGTGAGACAAAGAGAATTTTAGCTGCTGTTGCTATGAACTATAATAGCAAGTAATAAACACGTCTTTATGATTTTAAAAGATAATTTTCTGATTGTATATTACACAATAGTCACTGAAATGCACACTGGTTGTCGGCTGGTTTACAATTCATATCAGGATTTTCTGTGTGTTATTCTGCAGTATACTGGATATCATACACGGCTGAAGTGGTGGGGAAAAAGTGCAGCTAAGCAGAAGAATTTGTAACTAAGCCAAGACAGTGCAATAATTTAGAAATAATAAAGGTAGAAGCAATTAATAAATGATGAATTAAAAATAAACATGAAGTAGAATAATTTTTGATGAGATGGCTTCAAGTCTGCCTGGTATTTGTGAACACTTCTTTTGCAGGTGGTTTTTTGAAGTGCTGGGATATCCCAAATCTTCAAAGGCTAACATCATCAATGGTGTGCTGATGACAGTTGTGTTCTTCGTGGTGAGGATTGCCGTCATGCCTGTATATTACAGCCATGTATTTTCTTCATTTGGAACAGAAGGTTTCCGGAGATTAGGATTTGCAGCCCAGAGCGCCTGGATTATCTCAAGTGTTGTCTTGGATATTATGAATGTGATGTGGATGGTCAAAATTGCAAAAGGATGCTACAAGGTCATTTGTCTTATTGGACAGGAGGAAGCGAAAACTCATAGAAATGGAAAATCTGCCTAGAAATCATACGTAAAATGAAATTTCTGCTATGAAAATAATTTGAGTTCACTGAAACAGTGCACATTTCTGCCATGGAATGCTCCTATTATGGAAACAAGGTATTACCTCTGTACTGACCTTACTCTTTCCCTAGCCACACTGCCTGCACGCCCAGGGCCACGCTTTGCGGATCCTGTCCCGTGAGGAATAAAAGCAAAAGCTCACACAGATGAGTTCCACATGCCTGTTCTAAGCAGTTGCAAGCATCAGAAATTAGAAAGGAGCAGACTGGTTACTTGCTTATTGTCCACCGGTGTGTTCAAAGTGTTTCTCTCAGGTTTCTCCGATTAAAATGTTTTATAAATCCAGTGAATACTGACATATCTGTTTTTTTAGAAAATGAAAAATTCCCGAAACTCCTGATATGGTGCAATTTTCCAGGCACGTTTCTATGTTTTCTTCTAGGAATAACAATCAAGATTTCATTCTTGACAACTTTTTAATTTTTGCAAGACAAGCTAAAAATTTGGCTTTGATTCTGTGAAGTCTTTTACTGCTTTTTGTTCTGCCTTATATGAATGCAAACCGTTTTGGGAAATTTATTAAATAATTTTATCTAAAATGCTGTATTATAAGACCACATGATATCTTAAAATCGGTTAAAATTCTAATTTTGATGGGAAGGATTCCCATTTGCTGTGCTAGGTTACGTGCAATAGTACATCTAAATTCCCCATGGAACATTTTTTGTAAGTTAATGTGGTAGATGATGTGTGGAAGTGGCATAATTCTTACTGAAGTGCTTTTTCCTTTGCTGCTACTACCTTTGAGAAGGGTTGCAGTTCTTCTCAGAGTATTTTTAACCATTGGCTATTTGGATTCAAAGTTTAATTGCAAAGAAATAAAAATCTTCTGTATATGTGACGTGTAACTTTCAGTAATACTTTCTTCTTTTTATCACAGAAATTACCTATTTGATACGAAGTGTTGAGGGTTTTTGTCACATTTTCCTTGTTAATCAAGTCAGAAATCTGAGGTGTTGACTAAAAATGCTTGTGAATTAACTGTGCCAAACTCCTCTAAAGCTGTATGGTAATTCTGTAGGAGGAACAGTTGACCTCTGTAGACACAAAATTTTTTTTTTATACCACACATTTGTCAATAGGTACTCAGTTCCTCTTCCTGTGAAATTGAAGGCTCGGAGGTCATCAGAGAGGAATCCTACCACCTAGGAATAGTCTTAAATCTCATTTATAATACACTTTGAGGGAATTCTGAGTTCTGTTTTATTTTAAATGATTTTGAGAGCTATATTTATGTGTAAACTTGTTTCGTTTTGCTTCTTGTAACCGGAATTGGGATTGATTAACTTCTGGGTTTTTTTTTCTTGGTGTAGATGTGCTAAAAGCGTCCCAATTATTGTAGCAATCTGTTAAAGCAATTTCTTTTTAAACAGAAAGATAGCATCTTTACCCTGTGTTGGGTGCTTAGTCCTGTTCCTGCTGACTAAGCTGGGTGGTGTGAGCTCTCCCCTCCGCAGTCAGAGGCGTGAGTGCCCCGTGCTACCCTCCCTGGTGAGGGACTCGGCATTCCCCTCTTCCAGAAACTGGACGTAGGACCCAAGAGGACTGCATAGGCTGAAATGCCTTTTAACCAAGGCAGCTGCAGTGAGCTTAGTCTGCCAGTTAAAATGCTGTCAGGGCGTGTTGTTTGGGCTTGTGTAAAATGCACTTTTAAAAGCCTAGTTACCATTGCTCAGCTGGGCAGGCTTTTTTCTAAACCAGTTTCCCAATCCTGCCTTTTTAAGGGAGATAGCAAGGATTGTTAGTACTTGTGTTTTTCGGATCCCGTGGTTATTAATACTTCACAGTATTAATACAGACAAAAGATCTGTTTATGCCTTGAGAGAGTTAGCAATTAATCTGTTGATCTGTATGATCTGAGTGAGCGCAGTGCCTCGTTTGGGTACCAGTAAATCCACAGGCTGTGAGAGTTGATCCTGTGACTTGCTTTGCTCCAAGAAATAGACTCTCTTTTATGCTAATTTGCAGAACCTGGTATCTTTTAAAATGTGATTTCAGTGTACCTAATGCAAAATTGTAAAAAGGCTGTGTTTCTATCATCTTTATGGTTTAAAGGTGCATATGAAATACTCTTTTCTTTGCTTTTTAAATCACCAGATCCCTGTGATTTAATAGTTTTGTAATAGCTTGTTCTTTTCTAAAATAAATCGAGTAAATTCAAACATTTTGGAGAATTATGCTTGAAAGTAGAAGTCTGCTTTTCTTTTTAGGGAAGTAGGATGAGAAAATTGAGAAGATGATTTGGAGCAGCTCTTAGGGTGATAACTCATGAAAAGTATCTGAAATTTATCATTTCTTAGCATTGATTTTAATCTTTCAGTATTTTAAATATTTTGTTCTCAGTAGAGGCCATTCATTAAAATGGTCTACTTCTTCCACTTCTAGATAGACTTGTGTTTGATAGGGAAAAAAAAAAGTAAGTCAAGCTATAGTAAAATTAATGTTAAAACTAGATTTAGAAACAAAAACCAATCCCAAACTCTGCATACTACACTTTGGCCAACAGTCCAGAATTGAAGGGCAGTGGGATGCAGTGGGATAATTCTTTCAGAACAGCTAGTATTTTGGATCGCTGCACAAAATTAGTGCAATTAAAAATTTATTTTGCAGTGCATTAGCCTCAAATTTTATAATTTTTTAAAAAAAGTTATTGCAGTTATGTCCTGATGCATCAGAAGAAAATTTTCTTATTAAAAAAACTATTAACAGCTGTGGTTTCAGCGAGGACTTAAGTAAACAGGCAGCAAAGTTGTGATGTACTGAATACAGTAGTATGTAGGGCACTTTTTACCTGCCATTAAAAGCTTATAATACAGCAAATTAGATAGCTGTGGCACCCATTTTTAATTGCACTTTATTAATTTTAAAAACGTGGTGAAATATTGATGAAATTTAATGTTGTAAGCTTGTGTCTTTGCTTTTTTATGCAAAAAAAGTAAATGCATGGTAATTAGCATCGTAACAAATGCTTTTGAATGTAATATCTTATTAGTGGCTTAAAACTTCTATTTTTAACAGATGCATTGTAAAAGCAGACTCTTGGCATGTCACCAGGTGTCTTTTCTGTGGGCATATCAAATGGAAGGAGTGACTCTTGTAAAAAATGTTGTTTTTCTTTTCTTTTCCATTCTTCAATACCAGGTGACACAAAATTAGCTCGCTGATCACGGGAGAGACTATTTGTACCGGTTAGGCTGTATATAGAAATGCTAGTTACCCTTTTTTATGGCTTTAATTTTTCATCAAAAGATGAGTAAAGATGACTTTCAGAACTCTACACGAGAATGGTAGGGCAGGTGTTCTGTAATTGATTTGTGGAATCAGTACTTGCAGAGAGGAATTATACTTCAAATACTCATTTTCTCAGCGTTTCGGTGGATTTCAGTGGAGAGTCTCACACAACAGAGATGCTGTATGGGTTATCTGTGTGAATTCTTCAGTGGTAAGAATTACATCTCTGAAGCCTACTCTACCTCTATAAGTACATGCTATCTTGACTGAGCTCAGTAATTTAGTAACTTCATTGCTTAAAAAATATAATCAATTGAATAATGAAATATATGCCCAGGAAAACGAGGGGAACTGACTTCATATATAAATTCTTAACAATTCCAAATTTTGTACTAAAGTTTATTAAAAGTTAAATTCGTTACAGTGTTTGGAAGAGAATTACTTCCATCTTTACTTAAAATATTGTGGGAGAAGATTACTCATGTTGCAGAACTAACATTAACCCTAAGGGTAAAAGCTAACACGAGTGAGCAAATGCATTCAGGCAGGTTTAAAGAGGAGAGGAGGAGGAGACTTTGAGTACACACACAGAGATCCAGATGTCTTCCTACTGCTGTGGCTGGGACAACAGCAGACTGATACGTAGCAGAAAGGTTTAGGTGTTTCTGTGTCTCTGTTAGCAGTGGAAAATGAAACTTTATTCTTTAAAATTTTCGAGCCGTATGAAATGGAATACCAGTTGTTGATTACTGTGTGAAGAGGACTTTTTCTCATGGCCTTGTGTGTGTTTAAGCATATGTACGTACAAGCTTTCTGTAAAAGACCATTTAATAGAGAGGTTTGAAAAATTGTTTTGTGATGCTTCTGCTGAGCCATTCAGAGGAAAATAAGGGGCTGCTTGACAATTACTCCAGCTTAGGGTCTGGCGCGGTGTTGGCTGCTGCTGAAAGCCATCAATTAAGCAAACAGAAAGAGACTAGAATTTTCAGATGAGAAAGTGCAAGTGTAGAAGACTTTGAAAGTGTCACAAGCCCCTTTGATATTTTTAATAGCCTACTGTACAACAGCATTATCTGGCTGCAAGGAACTTCACGAGGGAAAGTTTGTTCCTGGTCGAATTTCTCTGTCTATGGAATACAGCCAGAAAAAGAACAGTACTGTCAGCAATCATTGCTGATATTCAGATTGACGGCAGTCAAATGGAAATAGTGATAATATTTATGAACTTTTAACATTAATCCAAACCTGGATAAAATCTCTGTTAGACAGGTGAAGGTCTTAGGATTTTCTGAAAGCAGCTTGAAAGTTGTTTTTATGGCAGAAAAGATGAAATATGTGCTGCCTGGGTTGTTTAGAGATCTGGGATTAAGCATCAAGTCATACTTTTAGATGGTAACACTTGGTAAGGTTTCTTATCCATTAAAAATGTCTACTAGCTACCTCCTTTGACATTCTTGTTCTATTTATAATAACCAAGCACTTTATAGCTCAGTAAAGAATGGAAGGTAGCTACGGAGAATAAATTGTATTGTTTGGTATAAGAAATATTTTGGCAAAATTTCTTCTGAGAACAGTTTCATTGTGTGATGTCCTGCACTGAGAGGGCATCTGTTTATTATGAAGTATATACATTTTTAACCTAGTTGTAAGTAAAAGAAGTGTCTTTAAGAGAGTGAAGAATGAAGAGTTCAGCATGGCTTGGTATCGACCATATAATGATTCAGTGTGCTATTTATAACTTCCTACTTACTGAAATTGAAAATACAAAAGCAAATAAAATATTCTGTATTGTATCTTTATTTTTAATCTATGTGTGGGATGTCAAACATTGTACTTGTCTTGTGGACAGGACATGCTTTTATGAGCCTATAAATATTTAAGTATATGAGAATCTGCACCCAAATGGAACATGTTGCATGTAAATTGTCTTCTAAGTTTTTAAATTTTGGTATTTTTAAAAATTTGCTAGGTTTGAAAGCAGCATTTAAATATTAATACTAAGCTGTAATACAGAATACAAAATTTTGAATGCAATGTGGTTTGGTTTATAGTAATCCTATTCCAGTTTCACAGGAAAAATCCATCAAATCATAGGGGGAAGGGAGGAAAAGGGCTAATCATGAGCTCGGCTATATGATTTGCACACTTAATATGCACACATCCAAATATCCTGGATCTGCTTCTAGCATGCATTTAACAAACAGTGTTTTTTTCAATATTGACAGAAACCTATCTATGTAGAATAAGCACAGCTAACCTGTTATGAAATCAAATTACAAAACCTGCTTGGAACAAATGAGTTACAAGTTAGGCATAAGTAATGGAGCCTGTAATTCAAAAACGTTTATATCATCTTCTATGTAGGAAGAAACTTGATGAGTTTATCTAACTTATGTGCAGAGCAAGGACGAAAACTGTAGATTCTGCTAGACTGATTTCTGGTAAATCTTGACAATCTGGTTTGCAGTACATTCTAATACTGTCACAAAATGTCAGGACCACATTATTAAATTCAGCTAGTAATGTGACCTGATTGTAGTAGCAATCCTTATCATGGCACAAGAACTTAAAAATGCAATATAACAATTCTGAAGATTGGTGATAGAAGTAATCTGTCATAGTAAGGTGAATGATTACGTATTATGGGTTTAAATTTACTCTTTATTATAAGAAAGAATCTGAATTATTTGTTAGCATTTCAGTGACATTGTAAAGCATTTCTGTATTTTGTTTGAACAGTTTAGGAGCTTGCATAAAATGATATTGGCTGATTTTTTTCCCTTTGATATATGCAATAATGTCAATAAGCAATAAATTGCATGTTGTATGCAAGGTATTGGTACTTCATAATAAAGGAAAGGAACACAGTTTCTTACTTTGTGAATTTTTCTTTCTTAGTATGATAAGAGCTTATGTACCTGTAATGAGTGCATCGTGAAAGACAGTTTTTGGGGGGTTCAATCTGAAACAACTGGCTTTCCTGGTATCTTGAGATTTAATGCTGTATCTTATTTATTTTAAAGAAGGTGAAGATGAGTGTATGGGGTCTGAGCCACACTGTTGCTCAGGTGGGTGGACTTTTCAATGCTGAAATTCTAGGTAGGACATCACTGGGGCCAGGAATGTAACTTAAACTCTTAAGCTTTTGTTGTGTATTGGGGAAGAACTTTTGGATTGGATAGTATAATTATATTGCACTGTCTTGTAACACCCCATGTGTCAGGGCATAGGCTGGACAGTTGTCTGAAGGCTCTGAGGATAAAGAGCTGCTGTTGTCAGCACAATATAAATATGATGCACTACACAGTCCCTTACTGCATACTAAGATGGGCAATTCAGTTCCTCAGCACGGCAGTTCCTAGGTTCTGTGTGTGCAGTGAACGTATGCATGGAAGCATGAATTGTGTGGTAAAGCCCAGAGGTTTCTTTGAGCATCCTTAAGAGATTGCTGCTGTTTTTTATCTTAACCACTGGCTTCCAAGCACAGGAATTACTCATGTTTCTTTGTGTTTTCTTTTGTGTTATGCAATGGTTAAATTACTAGAAGAAAACACAAAGCAGTCCAGTGTTTTTACTTTTTCTCCTCTCATCTTTTGAAGGGTATTTAGTTGCATTTGTAAATTATACACTTAGGGTACTAATTTTACTCTGCTAGTGTAGTAAACTACTTACTAACTAGTTGGTCTGTTAGAAAGTGAGTGGGAATTTCTGGAAGCAGACATTTTTTGGGGTCAGATGCTATATAGGTCAGATTTCCAACTGCTTGAGGAAGGACAATGGGGCTTGGTGGGAGGCTTTCGTATTGGCACTAGGCAGCTTTTAACACTGAATGGTGGAAAGGAAGGACTGAGCATGGCTGGGAACAAGGGATGCCTTTCAGTGAGCCATTCTTAAACTGATGCATTCAGCAAGTCTTGCTTAAAGTGTGAGAAACATTATCTCTCCCATAGATGTAGGATATAGGAACTGTTTTTGCATATCCGCTTCTTTGTCATACTCAGGTGCGAAGTTGCCTTTCATTTTCTCCCCAATTTTTTTTATTACTCTTCATGTTCTTGCTGAAAACTTTTGTTTCACTCCTTGTATTGGTGTGATAATTTTGCACGAAGATTTAAAGAAAAAAATTATTTAATCTTTGTAATGGATATTTGTAATTTTTTAGATGGTGGGCTACTGTGGTATCTTCTTTTGCTCTGCTGTTCTGGAGTTCACAGTGCAATATACCTAAGGGTAGACTGTGTGCTTCATTGAGATTGGGACCTTGGTCTTCTTTGTGCTTTACATTGAGTAAAAAATATCTGCTACTTGGCTTATCTTACAGAGGGTGAAAACTATTATCTATACAATGATTAACAGTGCAGTTGTTGCTTCTGGTGGAGCGTGATGGTGGAAAGCAGGGAGATGGCACACTGACATCTACAGCATTATGTACTTTGAGAGGAAGGAGTAAAACCGATTTTCCATTTGAGAACATCAGAGAGAGAAAATCTATTTTACCATAGTGTCCTTCTGCCACTGACTTGAAATATTTAGAAGCAGAGATTTCAGTTGCTCTGTGGGAGGATCTCATTAAACTGTGTCGTTAAGTGAAGACAGGATGGGTGACTTGTGGTTGTTCCGCCAGGAGAAGAGAAGGCTCTGGGGACACCTTAGAGCCCCTTCCAGTATGTAAAGGGGCTACAAGAGAGGGGGAGAGGGACTTTCTGCAGAGGCATGTAGTGACAGGACAAGGGGGAATGGCTTTAAACTGAACGAGGGCAGGTTTAGATTGGATGTTAGGAAGAAACTCTTCCCTTTGAGGGTGGTGAGGCACTGGAACAGGTTGCCCAGAGAAGCTGTGGATGCCCCTGTGCAAGGATGAGGCTTTGAGCTACCTGGTGTCAGGGAAGGTGTCCCTGCCTATAGCAGAGAGGTTGGAACAAGAGGATCTTTAAGGTCCCTTTAAGATTCCTTCTGTCCCAAACTGTTCCGTGGTTCTGTATGTGTAGCAAGTGAAGACGTAAGATGATTGTTTAGTGCTGCCTACACAGGTGTTACTGTGAGTGTAGTCTTAGATACTGCAGCAAGGCCAAATATGCCTAAATTGGGAAATTATGGAGGCAATCAGAATGTTTTCTGGGGCATATAGTAGAGATTCAATTCCTGACATCATGCTACCTTTCTATCTTAAGGTTCTCAGTATACTGTGCTAATAATTCCTGCATGCAGAAAGGGTAGAAAACAATTTCCTCTTAAGTAATCAAGAGTCTAAAAGGGCAAAAATGACCAAAAGGATGAATATTTGATATTGCTTTATACTCGCATTTTTATTTCATGTTCACACTGAATGGCAATGTCCTTGTTAATAAGAAAGATCCTACTTTGAAAGATGGTGTGTGAAAATTACCTTAAAAGCACTCTTGAGAGGAATATATAGAAGTTTTTTAAATTCAGGTAGTTATATATTTTGAAATACTGCTGCTTAGAACTATTTCAGTGTGGCTTAGAATTTGTCTTTTTAAATCTTTGTGATCTTTTTTGAAAGAAATGGGAGAGAATCACTCGTTTCTGTCGTTTTGTGCACCCTTCTTCCAGATTTGGTTTTTCTTCATCCTAAGCTACTGTAATAACTGTGTCACTTGAAGACTAAATTCCTGTCTAGTTTTATTCTTAATTGTTACAATGAAATAGAATATTTGGGAAAAAACTATGGTTATTTTTTTAATAAATTCTAATTGCTATACATTTATAATAAATATTTCTTGTCTCCCCACCTGCTTTTTGTACTTGACAGCCTCTTGAGAGTCCATGTGGTGGGATGAACATTGAAATAGTCCTGTGGGGTTTGTACCTGCTGTTACAGTGGTTACTGCATAGCCAGGTCTTATCACTTGTTGGTCAAAAAGGGATGGGATGAAGGCAGCATTCCGTGCTCTGATGCACAGTGAGCTCCATCTTCTGTGTGCTGTGCACGGTATTTCACACATACAGTTAAACGGCATCTTCTGGCTTGGAAATAAGACAATATTCTTAGGAAATCTTAAAAGAGCAGTGATACTTTTCTTGGCTAGTTGATGTTTAAAAATCATCTTAAAGACCTTTACTATCTCCACAAGTTTAATACTAAAATAGATACACCTTTACGGTAACGATGCGTGCTGCTAGTACGTTGTGGGTTCCTTCTATACTTAAACAATTATTTGCGGTTGTAAGGGATAATGATTTCACAAACAAGCCCACAGCACGAGGTACGAGCACACGCGGCTCTCGCCAGCGCAGCTGCCCGGGCTCACCGCGAGCCTCGGTTCGCTACCGCTGGCAAAAGCAGACCCAGCTCCCGTCCCCTGCCGTGCGTCCCCGCGGCCCGCGGGCTCCCCCTGCGCCTCCCCCGCGCTGCAAGGCCTCGGCATCGGAGCGCTGGACGAGGCCGCGGCCTCGGGGCGGGCGGGG